>OY728162.1:1506191918-1506791918 GCA_963277665.1 Viscum album | reverse complement strand
TAGGTTAAAAAATGTGTCATAACCACTAATTTTGGTCAAATAATAATAAGGATGAATGTCTTGGCCAAAATAGGTTCATTTTCAGGACTTATTCCCATGTTGGAACAAAACAAATAGTTATATATTACAAAAAAAATCAATGCAATATTTATTCTATTTTTGATCTTTTTAAAATTATTATGTTATTTTTGTGCTGGATGCACACCAAAAAATAAAAAGAATTCAGATTTCATTAATTCAAGGAACATAAAATCTCACAAATATTAAATAAAAAACTCAATGAGAAACAACATTACTACGAGATACACTACCGTCGTTGTCAAACTAAAAAAAGAATATTAGATGAATTAATCACAACAAGAAAAATCTCATAATATAATATTACATCAAATAAGCATGGAATGAGTTATGAAATTATTTACAAAGAAACTAAGATATATGAATTGAAATAAAAGTAATAAAGGATGCCACTTACTTGTAACAACCATGTCAGCTTGGTATCACGATACAGAACATGATGTCCTTCCTTATACTTCTTCTCATCACCCAAGGTACTACTAACATTTCGAATCATGAAAAACCCCATATTTATATGAACCCCTAAGATAATAAAAAAATAAATCAAATAAAAAAGTATTAATACATAAGTTACTGGTTATAAAATTCATTAAAAAATACACATTAATAAATCCGTTAAGAAGGTAATAAAACCAAAAAACCCACTAAAAATATATTTAGTTTAAATCAACAGTATTGGTCCCTTATTTAATACTCATTCCATGTACTCTGGTACATTTTACTCATTCAGAACCAGCAAGATCCACCAAATTATGCTTTTCATTTAGTATATCATGACCCAAATCTTCATTTGTTACTTCACTCTGAAGCTGAGAAATCATCTTTTGATCAATTAATATAATAAATATAGCATGTTAATGGCTGAAAAAAAGTTATATTTTATATAATTATGATGATGGAATGAAAAAACACAATATATTACAATTTAAATGGAAGATCTTGATTTCATAAAAAACAACACATGCAGAACATCATTTCAGATAAGTAGATAACTCTCGCCCTCCCTAGTCTGTCCAAAAAAGCATACTATTTTGTAGGCACATCATTTTTTATACATTGAAGTTCTTATTAAACTAAATTTAAGGAAATCACATCACAAAGCATAAATAGTCCTTTTTTTTGCTCTAATTCTCTAAGAGCAGCTTTTGCTTGGAAGAGCTGTAATGACTTGCATTTTTGACCCCTACAGGCATTTTTAATGATCGTATTTGTATATATTACGTTCACTGAATTAAATTAGAACAAAAAAAAGTGTAATGATATATGAAATATAATAATAGTACCACCTTTACTGTCTATTCATATTTGTACTACTAGTAGATGACATAGTGAGCCATGGAATAGAAACGATGTCATATCCTCTTTTTTCCAAACTTTAGCTTCAGTGGCCCCTACAAGTGTTATGCCCCCACTTACTATTTTTAAATTTTGATGGGAACCCTTGCAGGAGCGTAATTCATTGCATGAGATTCCCCTTAAACATTAGTGGCAGGCATTAAATTCGGATCAAGCAGGAAAAAAACATCTTCTATGAACACCTTCCCAATCGAAAAGCATGTCAAAATAAGAAGAGTGAAAAATTGCTACATATGAGGAGACAACATGTATGGTCATGTAAATGTTTTCATACACATAGAACACAAGAAAAAGAGTATTCATACCTCCAAAAATGATAATCAAATGCGAAATTCGGAATAGTCCATCGTCTCTAGGCATGAAAATATATTTTCCATTGCATGAAGTATAATTCTAGTATCACTACCATTTCCTTCATAGTTTGTTCACAATGTAAATTTTTTACCTGAACCAGTCTATCCATATTTATAAATAGAGACATTGAGGCCATGAAAGTGTGCATTAACAAGTGGAGTAACACAATCCCTATATATGTTAGAATTTGGTAATCCCCTATTTCCGTAAACATAGTCGATCATAAAGGTTGTAGGTTCCATGTGCATTGGAAACGCATTGGTGGGTGAACCCAACTATGATTTTTCCATTAACAACGATCAATATGTGATTTGTCATGAAAATAAAATGCCAGATCTTCTGAATAGAACAAATAATGATAGAAATGTAAGGGAGTACCAGAACCATAGATAGGACCATCATATGTTGGTTATAATTAATTTATTCAAAATACAAGAATTAATTTGATAGAATTATCTATCCGTTGATGTTTCCAGTCACGATTAGATGTGAACTGTCTTTTCATTGTAGAATCCCAGTGTAGGATTCATCTAGCAGTGATCCACATGAGCTCCACGTATCTTTGTACTTCGTCGAAGGGATCTCCGAGTGCTAGCATGAAATATCCTTCCCATGCGATTCTGCATTCGATAGGCTTGATCCGGTGGAGGAGGATCTCTCTCACGTATTTTGAAAGTTTTCTTGGAAGAAAATAATTCTATCTTGGGTTGAGAGCATTCATTAGATAAATTGTGCACAACCCCAAAAAATGGATTGGTTAATGAGAATTATATAATTGGTATTTTTAATTACATATAATAATAACATTAATTAATTACCTGAAATCATTTATTCATTTCATTTAACTCTTAGTAATACCCAATGTCCAATAATAATAACTTACTATATTCATTACTTGACATGTGCCGAGTGAATTACAACTAATATTATTTAATTAAATAAATAATATTATTTCTTACAAATCTCCAAAAAACTACTTGGATTGTATATTAATATACACAATGTGTACTTTTTTATTTTCCATTTTTCTTTATATCATCCATCACATTTATTAGATGTTAAGTAATGACTTTTTATTTCTTAAATAAATATCACTACATTACTCGTTAATAAATATATTATTTCATCCATAATATATTCTATTGAATAATTAGTGTCGAAATAAATGCGATCAGACATCCTTGAATAATTATTAAACCAAAATCGGGAATAATCGTTATTCAACTTTCTAAATTAATATTTAACTGAGATACTTGGACACACTTAGTGTGTGGTCCTTGAGGCCTCTTTCTCAATGGAATTGGGAGGAGCCTACCCAATGTCCACAGTTAGCGTCTAGGAACATGCCAAGTAACCCATAAAGAAAGAACTTAATGCCGCAATGACGCATCACCTCTTAAGAATGATTACTATGTAATTTAATCCCTTTGTCCTGATATCTTGAATTATGTGGGCTTCATGCTAGTGCCATCAACCCATGTACTCGATTATTCATTATTTGACTTTGTAGAATTGAACTTGATCATTATTTAGCATGGCCATGGATTTATTTAGGCTATATAAATTCAATCAAAGGGCATGAGATATCGATTTCTGTTACAGAATAGAGGGGTCAAATCCTTTCTCTCATTATCTATTAATGCGGCATTACTCGTGACGCACCCAACATATCCTACCTTGCTGCGAACAGTGTGTCATCACAGTTTTTGTCAATACATCTAAGTGCATGAGTTTTAATACCCATTAACAAAAATCTTAAATTCTATGGACCAATACACACGTCCACGGATAGGAACATCCAATGAGACTATGAAATATGAACTTCCAACTAGAGGTTCTCATTCATATAATATTCTCCAAGACACTACCAAGGGATCACACCATGATATGGTGGCTCAAGGTTTTATGAGTGATCACCCCTAATGGTCTGTATTATTTGTTTCCCTCAAATAACATCATCCGACCATAAAACATATATTCAAGAACAGGGTTATGGTACTTCTGGGTTCTCATCATAAGAGGGATCCCCTATGACCCTTTAATGCAACAACTATTTTTAGGACATTATCACATGAATTTTCACATAGAATAATAATTAAGATGTGATAAGGTATTTATTAAGGAATAAAGTACAATGTAGTTGGTTCTAGGCCACCAACTCCAACAGACTCCCACTTGGACTAGAGACAACTGCTAACAACCTTTAACCCACTAGCTCTCACATGATAATAATGCTTCTACTAAGATAGGCCTTTAGTGGTGTAGTCAGCCACGTTCTCTTTTGTGGACACTCTACTCACTGCAACTTCACCCATTTGATAGAAAACACTCAAGAGGTAATACTTTTAAATAATGTGCTTTGTTCATTGATGTGACCATGGTTCTGTTGCAAGAGCCACTACTGCAGTATTATCACAATAAAATGTGATAGGATATTTACTGCAAGAACCACATCAAGCTCCAAGAAAAAGTTCTGAATCCATACGGAATCCTTGGCTGTATCATAAGCAACTATATATTTGGAATCCTCTGTAGAATCAGTGAAAATTGTTTGCTTTGAACTCTTCCATCTCATAACACCTCCATTGAGACAGAAAACATATCCAGATTGCGACTTCAGATCATTCTGATCTATCTAAAAATCAGCATCATCATATCCTCTGACGACAAGATCCTCGTCCCCTCTATACAGCAGGAACATATCCTTAATTCTTCTCATATTCTTAACTATAGTCTTAACATAATTCCAATGTTGTTCTCCTAGATCTTCATGATATTTTCCTACCATGCTCAGTGTATAGGAAACATCAAGCATGGTACATAACAAGTCATACATGATGGATCTTACAACCGATGTGTATGGGATCTTACTTATTCTATCCTTGTTTTTCTATGTTTGAGGACACATTTTCTTAGAAATACGTAGGCCATGTGACACTGGAACCAATCCCATCTTGGATTGTTCCATACTATATCTATTTATTATTTGATCAATGTATATACCTTGAATTAGTCCAAGAAGCCCCTTGGATCTATCATGAATGATCTTGATCCCTATTATTTAGGCTACGTCACCCAAGACCTTCATAGGGAAACACTTGTTCATCTAGACAATAACTATCAGTAATACTGGTACATCATTTCCAATAAGCAATATGCCTCCAACGTATACTACTACGATAATTACCACATTCCCATTAAATAACTTATAAACACATGGATCACATTCATTTTTAATGAAAATAAATTCCTTTATGGATTCAACAAATCATATTTTCCATGACCTGGATTATTGCTTTAATCCATAAAAAGATTTTTGCAACTTACAAACACGTTTGGCTTCACCAGGTTTCAAAAACCCTTCAAGGTGTGTCATATAGACATCTTCCTGAGGGTTCTCGTTATGGAATGATGTTTTGACATCCATATGCCAAATCACATAGTCATGGTATGATGCTATGGAAAATATGATTCTTATGGATTTAAAAATGGAAAATCGGGAGAAGGTTTAATCGTAGTAAATTCCTTGACACAGTCTGAATCCTTTAGCCACTAGCCTTGTTTTTAGGTGCTAACGTGACCTTTTATGTCAAAATTTCTCTTGAATACCCATTTGTGTCCAACAGTCTTTACATCAATTGGCTCATCAACCAGAAGCCAAACTGGGTTTTGATACATGAAATCCATCTCAGAATTCATATATTATATACATATTGCAACTTCTGAGCTATCTAATTCCTCCTTATAGAATTCCCTCATAATTGAAATCACCCCAACTAGGGTTGGTCGATCACTTTGAACAATGTTTCAATTCTAACCAAGAATATGGAAGGCTATATTGACTTAATATTTATTTGAAGGATTTTACCCTTATACATAAATTTCCATTTTATTAGCTTTGATTAAATTCTTTTTAATTTTAAGTGGGATATACTTAAGTTATTAACCATATATAAGATAATATTTACGTATAAGCCGGTATAATTTTAGTTCCATATTACATGACTGTTTAATTCATTAATTGTGTTATCATGACAACACACCCACAATAAATAAACCATCAAACTGACAGAAATAAAATAAATGGTATGATCATGGGAATGTTCTAATGGTTATCTTATCTAGTGGTTGATAAACTGACCAAAGACCTAGGGGTGAAACACCTTGAGCCTTTCGGGTTTGTTTTTACAGCTTTCCACATGTCCACCTTTGTATATCCTTGGATTAGTTTCAACTTGGCCCCTAACTTGAGCCGCCTCCACTAGCTTGGGAGCTCTATCCATTACATATGTGTTTATCTCACATTCATGTGAGGGTTAAAATTGGGTTTTACATAAAAGAATCCTTTTTCTCACATACCCTGCATATTAATGAGGAGAAGGCTCACATGCCAACAAATTTAATTTAAATAAATAAATTAAAATAAACCATTCACATACAATCATCTTGGTCTAGCTCATGATCATACAAACATGCAACGATATTTATGCATAAATAAAACTAGCATGCAATTATTCAATCATTCTTGTTTTAGATAAATCATGCTCAAATAAATTAATTATCTTTAATTAATAAATCCTTTTATCTTAAACCCTTTTTTTAATTTCCTTGAGATTCTCATCCATAATAATTTTAAACAAATAAATTCATTTAAAATTATCTTTGTACATAACTTGTACCTTAGAGGTAACACGGTGAATTCATGTACATAACTACCCAATGATTAGAAGTGAACATTACGATGATGTTAAATAAAACACCTATATATAAAACAACTATCACATGTTGTGCCTCAACTTTATTCCTTCACTATGGTACATGTCTCAAGGGTTTGTATAATATAATAATAAATTTTAATAATATGTGTAATTTGGATGAGTAGACGACGTGTAGTTCCGACTACACGACAAGTACTTTTGTTCACTGTCCATCCGAAGTACATTCCTGGGGATATGGTGTGTAGATGTACTTCAGAAATCTTTGGAATAAATAGCGTGTTCAGTGGGACACATGTTGTGTAGTATCTATGTTACACAGTTTCCAGTCGGGCAAGCCATGTATGGGGTACACGGTCCAACCCTAACCCAGAGGGACTACATGCCATGTTCAATGATCCACAAGGTGTGTAATTTGGAAACCATGTTCCACCTTTTCATAGTCAACACATGTCGTCCTTTATGTTTTAGAAATACTCCAACACACGACCAGATATGGAAGAAAAGACTAATGCATTGAATATAGACTACACGATGTGTACTTCCGAATACATGGTGTGTACTTCTGAATACACATCGTGTATTCTGGTTTTGTATGGCCAGGAACATTTGGCACCTCTCTATGAGATCCTCTATTTCATTTTAATAAAAAATTAAATGAAAAGGTCAATTTTGTAAGGTGAATGAGAAACGAGAGAGGAAGAATAGATCTCGAGATCCATATTTACAGAATGATTAACATGAATTAAAACAACTAAATTATTAAATTAATAGATATATAATGAAAAAATAAATGATTATAATCAATGATATGACCCCTCTGATACAACTTGTAGGTTTCGGGCATAGCAGAAGCGCGTTGGTGGGTGAACCAAACTTTAATTTTTCCATTAACAATGATCAATCTGAGATCCATCACGATAATAAAATGTCAGATCTTCAGAATAGAACAAAGAACAAAAGAAAAGGAAGGAAGTCCTGAAACCATATAGAGGATCATCATATATTAGTTTTAATAAATTTAATTAAAAGACAAGAATTGCATTGATGGAATTCTCTCTCCGTTGATGATTCCGGTCACGATCCGATGTGAATCTTCATTGTGTCGTAGAATCCAAGTGTAGGTTTCCACTAACGGTGATCCACATGTGCTCCACGTATCTCTGGACATCGCTGAAAGGAACTCTAGGTGATAGCGTGGAAGAGCCTTCGCTAGCGATGTACCCCTCCGATCACCTTGATCCTGTGGAGGAGGATCTCTCTATAGTAGCTTAAGAGCATTCCTGGAAGAAAAGAATTCTCTCTTTGCTTGAGTGATTTATCTAGATCCATTGTGCACATCCCCAAAAAATGGCTAGGATAATGAGAATTATATAATTTATATTTTTAGTTACTTACATTAATAAAATAAAATAATTACCTGAAATCATTTATTAATATCAATTTATTATTAGTAATACCCCATGTTTAATAATAAGAGTTGACTATTTTCATTACTTGAAATGAGCCCAAGTGAATTACACCTAATATTATTTAACTAAATAAATAGTATCATTTCCCACAAATCCCAAGAAAAACTACATGGAATTTATATTAATATACACGGAGTGTACTTTTTTATTTTCAATTTTTCTTTATTTCCTCCACCACATTTATTAGCCCTTGAGTAATGACTATTTATTTCTTAAATGAATATCAATGCATTAATTGCTAATAAATATATTATTTCATCCAAAATATATTCTCGAAAATAACTAGTGTCGAAATAAATGCGAACAGACAACCTTGAATAATTATTAAACCACAATCACGACTAATCATTATTGAAATTGTTAAATTAATATTTAACTGTGATACATGGAGACACATAGTTTATGATGCTTGTAAAGACCCGTAAAATTCAAGGAAATTTTTTTCATAATTTTCTTTAGAATTTTACAAGAGCGCGGTTTCAGACGGCACCTGATTCCGAGGCCCGGAGTGCCCGGAATCAATTTCCGAAGTTTGGCTCGGGTACGTTCAGTGAACGAACGAGCGGGAATTCCTAACTTTTGATCCGGTGCTCGGAATTGAAATCTGAGGGCACCGATGAACTCGCAGCACCGATATTCGCTTAAAGAGACCTTTTCGAAAGTTGCGTTTGTTGCGGGTTGAAAGTTAGTTTTGGGGTTTTTAGTTTGAGTTAAATAAAATTTGTGAAGAACAAATTTTATTATAACTTGATAAAACCTACCAAAGGGGGTTGGAAGTGGGACCCACACCCACTTAACCTCCCTTGGGAGGATTAAGTGTGGTGGGGCCCACACGAACCCCTAAACCTTTCATATTCTCTCAACTCCCTTAACGCCTCATTAAATGACTTGTGTTACTTATTTAATTATGGGAGTTAATCCTTTTGAATTTCAAACATTTGAAATTCTAGTGTGTTATGTGTTAATAAAATAATATGTTGTCTTATTTTATTTTGGTTAATTGTTTGTCTTCTTGAGAGGTGGAGAGCTTTTTCTTCTTCTTCTTCATCTCTGACGAAGATCACGAAGAACGCTCAACTTTTCGAAGAACGCTCAAGTCCCGACGAAGAACGCTGCTCCGCTCTTCTTCGTCTTCCGTGTCAACGAGTGGGAACGCCGCTTCCTCCTCGAATTCCCTTCGTCGACATAAGAAGTTTCGCCAACGATGTGTCTCTTCGTACGCATCCCTTCGTCATCGGATTTGACGAACGGCTACCGCGACGCCCGACCTCCGCGACGTCGTCTTCCGCGGAACGTTGACAATCTTCGAACCTTATACCCGAGGTAGGGGTTGTTGATTATTGTCTAGTTATTCTATTCTTGATCATGAATTTAGCAAGTCTAACGTGTGGCTTTGAAATATTTTAATTTGCGTTATTGTTTAACGTGAGGGGGCCGGACCGCATGAACACGGCCGAACCCCCCTCCATCGTTCTTGTTGTTTATTCTTGCGGGTGGAAGCAAAGTGGCGTGGTGCCGTCGCACCACGCGGATAATCGTGCAATTATTTTACGCGGCGCCGTCGCGCCACGCCAAGGAAGAATCTTCAAGAACGCGACGCCGTCGCGCCGCGTTGAAAGGAATCAAGGCACGGCGAAGGGGCGCGGTGCCGTCGCACCGCGCCGGACGACGAACACCGCGGCCGGTTCCGGGCCGCGGCGGGACGAGGAGGCCGCGGCCGGTTCCGGGCCGCGGCGGGAAGAGAAGACCGGCGGCCGGACCGCCGGCGTCGGAAGCCGAAGGGGGGACCGGAATTTCCGGTCCCATTGGAGAAAACCGGCCGGCCAGCTGGCCGGCCGAAAGGCATTAAACCGGGGGAATTAATCCCCCGACCAACACTCAAAACCCCCCTCTTTATGAGGGGGGCGGTTCTTTGAAGGGAGGGGGGCAGCCGGCCCCCCCGGTTCCGCACGATCAGGCCCCCCACGTGGGGGGGGGGGCGTTTTAAAAAAAAGGGCGCGGCATATAGCCGCGCCGCCCTTCCCAGGAAGCGGGGGCTTAGCCCCCCGCGTGCCGCCCTCGTGCGGCGCCAAGCCGCCAAGCCGCCGCGGCCCCCGCGCCGCCCCAGGGGGGGGGGGGGGGGTCGGGCCGGGTCGGCCCGGACCCGGACCCCCCGTTACGAACCAGTTCCGGTCTTTTGGCCATATCATGAGCCTCGGACCTCCGAATAACGAACCGTCTGCGGAAACGCGATCCTTGGATTGAGACGGTCGTTTCGGTATATCGCACATAAGGTTTCGGATTACTTTGAGTTCGGCCGGGTTTGTTCGTTCACGAAACCAACCGGGCCTTCGGAGCAGAAACGCTCAAATCTTGAGCTACGAATGTCCGATTGACGCACTGTCAGTCGCGTTGTGTTCCTCATAGTGAGACGGATCTTTTGGCATACTCCGCCCGAGGTTTGGACGCAGGTGGAGTAGGTCGGGTTGGTTTTTCCTTTAAAACCAACCGGGCCCCGGGGACGAAAATGCCAATAACTCTCAGACCGGGCGTCCGATCGACGCACCGTCTGTTGCGTTGAGTTCCTGTTGACGATACAGAACTTTTGGATACATCAACTCTGGTCTTTGTGACAGTTGATGTATCAGCCTCTCGGCTCGTGGAGCGGACCCTCCGAACGAGCTTGCTGTGTGCGGGAACCCTAGTGCTGGCTGCGACTGATACTGTGACTACTACTGCTACGACAGCTACTGTGACTGCGACGACGACAGTACAGAGATCCTGTGTGGATTCGACGACGACGACTACAGCACTCAGCGATCCTACGTGGATCAGTGCTACAGGTCCTGTGAGGGCCCGATCCTGTGTGGGTCCTTGCGCTCAGCGGTTCTGTGTGAGCCAGCGCCTACAGGTCCTGTGTGGGTCATTGCGGGGGTTAGTTACCTATCGATCCTTCGTGGGTCCGACGACTTAGATGGATCAGTGATCATCTTTATCGTCCTTGAAGAAGTATACCTGTGTGAGCTGAATTCTGTTGCTTTCCTGTGTGGATTGTGTTGTGCAATCCTGTGTGGATTACGTTTTGCTTTCCTGTGTGGAATACGTTTACTTTCCTGTGTGGACTGAGTTGTACTTGGGTTCGGAGGATAGAGCGTATTTGAATTGATGACTTAGGTATATGTATGGGCATATACCTAAGCAGTGTCGGTTATTACTTCATGATTGTTACTTTTCTTCGTGGTTTATCCTTTGTGGATTTGAGAGACCTTCAGGGGTCTCGGGGTCCCTACTGAGTAGCTTATACTCACCCCTGCACGGGCTTTGCCCGCACTACGTTGTGTTGGTTGCAGACGACGGACAACGTTGACCTTAGCTGAGGCTTGCAGAGCGGGACGGTACCCGGAGGTGGACCACTAGGCGGGACGTGCTCGGAGCGGACGGCAGGACCCGTGGAGCAGAGGAGCTATCTGTACCCACCCTTCAGGTGGGATTTCCAGTGGATAGCTCGGAGTAGCGGCTTTTTCTTTTCAGTTGCTGTTTTCCCTTTCGAGTTGTACTTTACTTTCAGTTTGGGTTTGTATACTGGCCCATTTACTTTTCCACACTTTCAGTTGTACTCTGCTTTTGTTTAGTGTTTACTTTCCGCTTGTTTACTCTGTGGAGTTTGTTTACTTTACAAAGGCAATGCCTTCCCTTTTTACTGGGATTTACGCCTTGGTGCTAGTCGCCAGCCCCTGGCCTATGGAAGGCGGGCTTGGGGTAGTCACGGAACGGACCCCGAAGGCGGGTCGTGACAAATTGGTATCAGAGGAGTTCGGTTCTACCGCGAACTCTGATCTTTTCTATGTGAAGCAATAATGTTTAGCGTATTGAGTGTGGTTATCAGTCCAGGGAGTCCAGTGTTGGTGCGGCGGCCGACGTATCCGTACACCAGGACCCTGACTTCTGATTTCGGACTTAATGCACGAAAACATTGATTGTGTGTGTGTTTCAAAGTTTTCTTTGTGATTACTTATATCAGTTCACCAGGTATACTGTTCTAACCGTGGCGCACATGTTTCCTTTTCAGGATGGCCCCACGACGACAGCCAGCTAGGGTTCCGAGAGTCGAGCGAGACGACAGCCCACCGAGCGACGAGGCCTCGGTGCAGGGCCCTTTGCCAGTAGTGGCACCGGCGGTAGCTTTACCCGCCGATCCCCCGATGCTTCCAGCAGCAGCCGCTGACGATGCACGTCGCCTCAGCGCACTGCATGAGTTTCAGCGCCAGCGACCGCCCAGGTTACGCGGGGAGACGGATCCCCAGGCAGCAGAGGACTGGCTGGAGGCAGTGGTTCGAGTTTTTAGGCTAGTGAGGACACCAGCAGACCTCATGGTGATCCTCGCTGCGAGCCTACTACACGCAGCAGCAGGACGATGGTGGAGCTTGATGCTCCAGGTGCACGATGAGGCATCCCTACTTTGTACGGACTTTGAGAGCCTCTTCCGCTCGGAGTTCGTCCCAGCCACCCTTCGTGCGGTGCGTATCCAGGAGCTTCTACAGTTGCGATAGGATAGCATGACGGTCGCTCAGTACTCGGCAAGATTTACCGATCTCTCGCGCTACTCGACCGACATGGTACGAGACCCATTCTTCCGGGCCCGGACCTTCGAGCAGGGTTTGAGACACGAGATCAAGGCATCGCTGATCTTCCTCAGCATACCGACTCAGACAGGAGTACTGGAGCGGGCCCTTCTAATCGAGAGCTTCCTTGCTGAGTCTACACCAGCACAGCGACCCACCGCAGGGCGGCACGTGGCAGAGTCATCTGCAGCAGGCAGTCGACGGATGACTCAGGGGTCCAGACAGACCAGACCTTCGGACAGACGACCTCAGGACACTGGCTCAGCAGTGCGGGGCACACAGCGCGGAGCCAGTCTTACGAGAGGCAGACAGTGCTACTCGTGCGGCGGGCAGGGCCACATGGCTCGTGACAGCCCGACCCGCCATGCCGAGGAGCAGCAGACGGTTGAGGGACCACCGAGGCAGAGGCAGAGGGTCGACCGTGGAGGTCCGCAGGGAGGAGACGGACGAGGCAGAGGAGCTGGACGAGCAGCCGGTGGTGGTCGACGCTTTGAGGCTCTACCACCACCACCACTTGGAGGTCCACCCCGACCACAGGGAGCTGGCGGGCAGCGACATGCACAACTCCAGGCAGCAGAGGCCTACGACCACGGCGCACCCGAGATGATTCGAGGTACTATCTGTGTCTACTCCACCCTTGCTGCAGTTCTTATAGACACAGGAGCGAGTCACTCTTTCATAGCCGCTGCCCTTGTTTGGAGCTCGGAGATTCCGACAGAGCCATTGGCTCGATCCTTACGGCTAGAGACTCCTACGGGAGCAGACTCGACGATTACGCACTGGTGCCGGCAGTGTGAGATTACTCTAGGAGGCGAGAGCTTTGGCTGGGATCTTCTTGTAGCAGCGTCGAGGCCTTACGACGTCATCTTGGGCATGGATTGGCTATCTACGGTCCATGCACAGATTGACTGTTTTAGGCGCAAGGTGCGATGTGTACGCACCGACGGGAGCAGGTTCACCTTCACCGGCGAGAAGGGAGCCTTAGCAGCACAGGATGGACTTCCGCGGAGGAGAGGACAACCCATCACTCATCAGTTGGCTAGCCTCATCCTTGGAGCAGTTGACGTGCGGAGTCCTGGTTTTCCTGCAGTGGTGGATCAGTTTGCGGACGTTTTTCCTGACGATGTTCCAGGGCTACCTCCTCGCAGAGAGGTAGACTTTTATATTGACTTGTACCCCGGGACAGCCCCGATATCTACTCCAGCATATCGGATGGCCCCCGCCGAGCTTCGAGAGCTACGGGTACAGTTGGAGGACTTGCAGGGCAAGGGGTTCATCCGACCCAGTGTTTCACCATGGGCTTCCCCGATTTTGTTCGCCAAGAAGGCGGACGGGAGCTTGCGACTTTGTGTTGACTATCGTCGCCTGAACCAGGTGACAGTGAGGAACAAGTATCCGCTACCGAGGATGGATGACCTCTTTGATCAGCTCAAGGGAGCACGGTGGTTCTCGAAGATAGACCTCAGGTCAGGCTATCATCAGCTCAGAGTCAGAGACGAGGATGTGCAGAAGATGGCCTTCAGATGTCGGTATGGCCACTATGAGTTCTTGGTTATGCCTTTCGGTGTAACCAATGCTCCAGCAGTGTTCATGGCTCTCATGAACAGGATCTTTCAGCCATACCTCGATCGGTTTGTCGTGGTCTTCATCGACGACATTCTGATTTACTCTACGACAGAGGAGGAGCACGCCTATCACTTGCGAGTTGTTCTTGACACACTCCGAGAGAACCAGCTTTATGGTAAGCTCTCGAAGTGCCAGTTCTGGATACGTGAGGTCCACTTTATGGGACACTTTATCTCTGAGGCAAGATTTGCAGTGGATCCCGCGAAGATTGAGGCTGTGTTAGCTTGGGAGCCACCCAGGAGCGTGACTGAGGTTCGGAGTTTCTTGGGACTAGCTGGATACTATCAGAGATTCGTGCCAGACTTCTCTAGAGTCGCGGCATCACTCACAGCTTTGACGAAGAAGGGGAAACCCTTCGTGTGGTCAGACCGATGTCAGCAGAGCATCCAGGAGCTGAGACAGAGATTGACTAGCGCACCTATCTTGAGGTTGCCTGAGGAGGGAGTAGGGTACGTAGTCTACTGCGATGCATCAGGGACCAGACTCGGATGTGTTCTGATGCAGGAGCGGGCCGTGATCGCCTATGGATCACGTCAGTTGAGGCCGCATGAGAAGAACTACGCTACCCATGACCTGGAGTTAGGAGCAGTGGTCTTCGCTCTGAATACATGGCGACACTATCTGACGGGAGAGCGCTTTACAGTCTTTTCCGATCATCAGAGTCTCAGGTATATCTTCTCGCAGAAGGACCTGAACCTGAGACAGCGGCGATGGCTCGAGTTCCTCCAGGACTATGACTTTGAGATAGCCTATACTCCTGGGAAGGGGAACGTAGTAGCCGATGCCCTCAGCAGGAGGACGGGCATTCAGCTACTTGAGGAGGCGACGGAGCAGCTAGCCTCATTGCAGATATCCTTCGTGGATAGAGATGGAGCAGCCTTTCTTCAGTCTCTCACAGTCACTCCTCCACTACTTCAGCGAGTTAGGGAGGCACAACGCGGGGACGCTGACTGTGAGACACGGCGTGTACAGATATCCTCGGGACGGGCACCTGATGGTTTCTCCCTTGGAGCAGAGCACGACATCCTTTTCAGAGGACATACCATGGTACCAGTTGCTTTGCGAGAGGAAGTGCTGAGGGAGTTTCACACTTCACCTTTGGCGGTACATCCTGGAGTGGCGAAGATGTACCAGGACCTCAGACGACAGCACTGGTGTCCGGGCATGAAGAAGGAAGTAGCAGAGTTTGTTTCTCGATGCCTCACCTGCCAGCAGGTGAAGGCTGAGCATCAGGTACCAGCGGGCTTGGTACATCCCTTGGAGGTTCCGGAGTGGTAGTGGGACGGCATATCTATGGACTTCGTGACTGGAATTCCACGCACTTCCAGAGGTCACGACTCCATCTTGGTGATTGTTGACCGACTCACCAAGTCGGCACACTTCTTACCCATCAGAGAGCAGGGCTCAGTGGAGGGCTTGGGACGTCTCTACGTTCAGGAGATTGTGCGGCTCCATGGCGTGCCATCATCTATCATCTCAGATCGAGATGCTCGCTTTACTTCCCGGCTTTGGAAGGGGTTGCAGGAGGCGTTCGGGACGCAGCTACGTCTTGGCACCGCTTTTCACCCTCAGACGGATGGTCAGACGGAGAGGACCATTCAGACACTCGAGGACATGCTCCGCGCATGTGTCCTCGACTTTGGTCGTAGCTGGGAGGACCACCTACCCTTGGTGGAGTTTGCGTACAACAACAGCTACCACTCCACCATCGGGATGGCACCGTACGAGGCATTGTACGTCCGACCTTGTAGATCTCCTTTGTGCTGGACAGACCCTGGAGAGTCAGCACTGGTGGGACCGGAGATGGTCCAGGCCACGACAGAGAAGGTCCAGGTCATCCAGGAGCGGATGAGGACAGCTCAGAGCCGGCAGAAGTCTTATGCTGACAGGAGGCGGAGGCCACTAGAGTTCGAGGATGGCGACCACGTCTTCTTGCGGGTCTCACCTCGACGTGGTATTCGGAGATTTGGCCGAGGTGGCAAGTTATCTCCGCGCTTCATCGGACCCTTCCAGATTCTCAGCAGGATTGGTGAGGTGGCTTATCGCCTGTCTCTACCACCTCAGTTGCACCGGGTGCACGACGTCTTCCACGTATCCCAGCTGAGGAGATACGTGCACCACCCGACGCACATCATTGACCATGGGGAGCTTGACGTTGACGATGGGGCGACTTTTACGGAGGTCCCGGTGGAGATAGAGGATCGACATGAGCGGGTCCTGCGTGGGCGATCGATACCTCTTGTGCGCATCAGATGGCAGCACGGGAATCTCCAGGAGAGCACATGGGAGTGGGAGGCTCAGATGCGTGCTCAGTACCCTCATTTGTTTCCCTAGTTTTTGATGTATCTTTACGGGGACGTAAAGCCCTGAGGTGGGAGTAATGTAAAGACCCGTAAAATTCAAGGAAGATTTTTTCTTAATTTTCTTTAGAAATTTACAAGAGTGCGGTTTCAGACGGCACCTGATTCCGAGGCCCGGAGTGCCCGGAATCAATTTCCGAAGTTTGGCTCGGGTACGTTCAGTGAACGAACAAGCGGGAATTCCTAACTTTTGATCCGGTGCTCGGAATTGAAATCCGAGGGCACCGATGAACTCGCAGCACCGATATTCGCTTAAAGAGACCTTTTCGGAAGTTGCGTTTGTTGCGGGTTGAAAGTTAGTTTTGGGGTTTTTAGTTTGAGTTAAATAAAATTTGTGAAGAACAAATTTTATTATAACTTGATAAAACCTACCAAAGGGGGTTGGAAGTGGGACCCACACCCACTTAACCTCCCTTGGGAGGATTATGTGTGGTGGGGACCACACGAACCCCTAAACCTTTCATATTCTCTCAACTCCCTTAACGCCTCATTAAATGACTTGAGTTACTTATTTAATTATGGGAGTTAATCCTTTTGAATTTCAAACATTTGAAATTCTAGTGTGTTATGTGTTAATAAAATAAGATGTTGTCTTATTTTATTTTGGTTAATTGTTTGTCTTCTTGAGAGGTGGAGAGCTTTTTCTTCTTCTTCTTCATCTCTGACGAAGATCACGAAGAACGCTCAACTTGTCGAAGAACGCTCAAGTCCCGACGAAGAACGCCGCTCCGCTCTTCTTCGTCTTCCGTGTCAACGAGTGGGAACGCCGCTTCCTCCTCGAATTCCCATCGTCGACATAAGAAGTTTCGCCAACGACGTGTCTCTTCGGACGCATCCCTTCGCCATCGGATTTGACGAACGGCTACCGCGACGCCCGACCTCCGCGACGTCGTCTTCCGCGGAACGTTGACAATCTTCGAACCTTATACCCGAGGTAGGGGTTGTTGATTATTTTCTAGTTATTCTATTCTTGATCATGAATTTAGCAAGTATAACGTGTGGCTTTGAAATATTTTAAGTTGCGTTATTGTTTAACGTGAGGGGGCCGGACCGCATTAACACGGCCGAACCCCCCTCCATCGTTCTTGTTGTTTATTCTTGCGGGTGGAAGCAAAGTGGCGTGGTGTCGTCGCACCACGCGGATAATCGTGCAATTATTTTACGCGGCGCCGTCGCGCCACGCCAAGGAAGAATCTTCAAGAACGCGCCGCCGTTGCGCCGCGTTGAAAGGAATCAAGGCACGGCGAAGGGGCGTGGTGCCGTCGCACCGCGCCGGACGACGAACACCGCGGCCGGTTCCGGGCCGCGGCGGGACGAGGAGACCGCGGCCGGTTCCGGGCCGTGGCGGGAAGAGAAGACCGGCGGCCGGACCGCCGGCGTCGGAAGCCGAAGGGGGGACCGGAATTTCCGGTCCCGTTGGAGAAAACCGGCCGGCCAGCTGGCCGGCCGGAAGGCATTAAACCGGGGGAATTAATCCCCCGGCCAACACTCAAAACCCCCCCTCTTTATGAGGGGGGCAGTTCTTTGAAGGGAGGGGGGCAGCCGGCCCCCCCGGTTCCGCACGATCAGGCCCCCCACGTGGGGGGGGGGGGGCGTTTTAAAAAAAAGGGCGCGGCATATAGCCGTGCCGCCCTTCCCAGGAAGCGGGGGCTTAGCCCCCCGCGTGCCGCCCTCGTGCGGCGCCAGGCCGCCAATCCGCCGCGTCCCCCACGCCGCCGCCGCGCCGGGCCGCCCGTGGGGGGGGGGGGGGGTCGGGCCGGGTCGGCCTGGACCCGGACCCCCCCGTTACGAACCAGTTCCGGTCTTTTGGCCATATCTTGAGCCTCGGACCTCCGAATAACGAACCGTCTATGGAAACACGATCCTTGGATCGAGACGGTCGTTTCGGTATATCGCACTCAAGGTTTCGGATTACTTTGAGTTCGGCCGGGTTGGTTCGTTCACGAAACCAACCGGGCCTTCGGAGCGGAAACGCTCATATCTTGAGCTACGAACGTCCGATTGACGCGCTGTCAGTCGCGTTGTGTTCCTCTTAGTGAGACGGATCTTTTGGAATACTCCGCCCGAGGTTTGGACGCAGGTGGAGTACGGTCGGGTTTGTTTTGCCTTTAAAACCAACCGGGCCCCGGGGACGAAAATGCCAATAACTCTCAGACCGGGCGTCCGATCGACGCACCGTCTGTTGCGTTGAGTTCCTGTTGACGATACGGAACTTTTGGATACATCAACTCTGGTCTTTGTGACAGTTGATGTATCAGCCTCTCGGCTCCTGGAGCGGACCCTCCGAACGAGCTTGCTGTGTGCGGGAACCCTAGTGCTGGCTGCGACTGATACTGTCACTACTACTGCTACGACAGCTACTGTGACTGCGACGACGACAGTACAGAGATCCTGTGTGGATTCGACGACGAAGACTACAGCACTCAGCGATCCTACGTGGATCAGTGCTACAGGTCCTGTGTGGGCCCGATCCTGTGTGGGTCCTTGCGCTCAGCGGTTCTGTGTGAGCCAGCGCCTACAGGTCCTGTGTGGGCCCGATCCTGTGTGGGTCATTGCGGGGGTTAGTTACCTATCGATCCTTCGTGGGTCCGACGACTTAGATGGATCAGTGATCATCTTTATCGTCCTTGAAGAAGTATACCTGTGTGAGCTGAATTCTGTTGCTTTCCTGTGTGGATTGTGTTGTGCAATCCTGTGTGGATTACGTTTTGCTTTCCTGTGTGGAATACGTTTACTTTCTTGTGTGGACTGAGTTGTACTTGGGCTCGGAGGATAGAGCGTATTTGAATTGATGACTTAGGTATATGTATGGGCATATACCTAAGCAGTGTCGGTTATTACTTCATGATTGTTACTTTTCTTCGTGGTTTATCCTTTGTGGATTTGAGAGACCTTCAGGGGTCTCGGGGTCCCTACTGAGTAGCTTATACTCACCCCTGCACGGGCTTTGCCCGCACTACGTTGTGTTGGTTGCAGACGACGGACAACGTTGACCTTAGCTGAGGCTTGCAGAGCGGGACGGTACCCGGAGGTGGACCACTGGGCGGGACGTGCTCGGAGCGGACGGCGGGACCCGTGGAGCAGAGGAGCTATCTGTACCCACCCTTCAGGTGGGATTTCCAGTGGACAGCTCGGAGTAGCGGCTTTTTCTTTTCAGTTGTTGTTTTCCCTTTCGAGTTGTACTTTACTTTCAGTTTGGGTTTGTATACTGGCCCATTTACTTTTCCGCACTTTCAGTTGTACTCTTCTTTTGTTTAGTGTTTACTTTCCGCTTGTTTACTCTGTGGAGTTTGTTTACTTTACAAAGGCAATGCCTTCCCTTTTTACTGGGATTTACGCCTTGGTGCTAGTCGCCAGCCCCTGGCCTATGGAAGTTGGGCTTGGGGTAGTCACGGCACGGACCCCGAAGGCGGGTCGTGACAACGCTCTAGGTATCTTTATTAGTAGAATTAGGCAGAGCCTGCCTAATGTCCAAGCATAGCGTCTAGAAACACGCCAAGGCACCCATATAGAAAAAGGTTAACGCTGCAATGACATGTTACCTCATACAAACGCTTACAGTGTAATTTAATCCATTTTTCTCGATATCTCGAATCAAGCTGGTTCCATGGAATTGTAATCAACCTATATACTCGATTATTCTTTCTTTGACTTTTTGAAATTGAAATTTCCCATTCCTTACCATGACCATGGATTTATTTAGGCTATTTCAATTCCATCAAATGGCCTGAGATATCTACTTCCATTATGTAACAGAAGGGACAAATCCTTTCTCACATTATCCATTAATGCAGATTACTCTCGACACAC
The DNA here is from genome assembly GCA_963277665.1 of Viscum album. NCBI lineage: Eukaryota > Viridiplantae > Streptophyta > Magnoliopsida > Santalales > Viscaceae > Viscum > Viscum album. The sequence continues at coordinate 1,506,771,546 of OY728162.1, read as the reverse complement.
CCAATATATCCTACCTCGTTGTGAAAAGTTTTTCGTCACAGTTTTCATCAGTACATCCATGTGTGTGAGTTGTAATACCCATTAATAATAATCTTAACGTCTACGGACCAATACACATGTCCGCGGATACACAACCACAAAACTGGGTTTCCACAGGGCCACCCTTTATCAGCACTAAAAAAAGTGCTGATAAAGGGGGGGCTTTATCAGCGCTAAAAAAAGTGTTGTTAAAGATGACCCTTTATCATTGCTTTTTTTAGTAGCGCTGATAGAGGGGGGGTTTTATCTGCATGCATTTTCCAAGCGCTTATAAATGTGTATATTTTTAAAAAAATTAAAAATAATATAATGATATATAAGTATATTTATATTGATATAAATATAATAAATATTTTTTAAAATACTTTGTATATCGATTTGATATGTCGTAGACCCAAAATGGGCACCCTAGAGCAGAAATTATTGTCATTTGTAGGGATTAATGACCTTTTCATATATTTGAAGAATATGAGATGTTGTTACAATGGTCACCGTACTATATGTCAGGTCTTAAGATTTTATTTCATATGTGTTTGAGGAAAAACGGACACCTGGAGCAGAAGTTATGAAAAAACGGACCCCCTGTGCCAAACGGATGACCATTCAGAGGGTTTTTGGTCCTTTTTGAACCTCAAAGAATGTGAGAGGGGGTTTCTGTGATCATCATAGTGTGTTAAATTTCTCAATATTCAATTTGATTTGTGGCAGAGCCGAAATGGATACTCGGAGAAGCAGTTATTGTTGTTTGAAATTTTGCAACTATCGTAACTCCTAAAAACCTCAGAAACCAAAAAAACACTAAGATGGGAATAACTTCTGCTCTGGTTCTCCGTTTGAGCACCACGACCAGTCAAATCAAAGATTGCAAAACAAGTGAAGTCCAAGTCCAGTCGAAACCGTTAGAAGATTAGAGTAACGAATGATATATAAGTTATATTACTCCAAAAAAGTCCAAATTCAAGCAGCCATAACTTTCGCTCTGGGTGTCCGTTTTGGCTATACCACATGTCAAATCGAAGGAAGTGAATAGAATTATGAACTTGGTTCACTAAAAAATAGTCACTATCATTTTTGGGATCCGAAAATCCCAAAAACCCACTAGAAGGCCTCCAACACACAGTTTTCTTGTCCTGGGCCTTGTCAAATTTTTATTAAAACGATTATAAATTCTGATATGTGTGTCTGTTCGGCCTCCAACACCCGTTTTATCGTAGATTTTTCCATGAGATTCAGTTTTACTATTCACTAAGATTAAACGTACACTCGGAGAAGAAGGTATGTCTTTTTTCACGACTCTATGATTTGTTAGGTTTTTCGAGACCCCATTTCTAGCACTTTTGTATATACATATTAATATATAATATTTGTAAATATATATAAATATGTATAATTAACCCTATAGATATACATATATTATATATCTCTGTTTGTGTGTGTTGAAAATATGTATGTATGTATGTATTTATTTATTTATAAAAACAGAATAATAAAACATATTTTATAAATGTATTTAAAACTAATCTTATAAATATATATTAATATATATTAATATAAAAATAAATAAATGGATAAGAAATTATAAATAAATAAATATATATATATAGATATAAATATATATTAATATACAGATAGATATATATATATATTAATATAATTAAATATATGTATATATTAATTTGACTAAATATAAATGTATATATTAATATGACTATATATATATGTGTGTGTGTGTTAATATATATATAGATATATGTATATATTAATATAACTAAATATATATGTATATATTAATATATGAGTAAATATAACGATATATATATAAATAAATAGATATATTAACAAATTAAAAGAAAAGCAGTATGGTGGAGTGGTAAAGGCTTAGGCGCCCAGGCAAGAGGTCACGAGTTCGAATCCTGGGGGAGTCAGGTCATGCGCGCTGGTGTGGGGAATTACCTAGTGCTGTTAAAGGGGGTGGGGTTGGGTGGAGCTGGCCTCGGGCGTGCGTGGGCTACCATGGGTGGTGGGTGCTGATATAGGGGGGCTTCAATTGATGTTGAAGCCCCCTGAATTGAAAAAATATATTTTTTTTATTTTTTTTAATATTTTTTCAATTTTTATCAACGCTTTTTTAAAGGCAATGATAAAAAGCCCCATATATCAGCGCTTTTAAAAAGGACTGATAAAAGGGGCCTTTATCAGCGCTTTTCGGAGTATTGAAAAAGGGTCCCACCTTTATCTTCACCTCAATTAACATCGCTTTTTAACGCTGTTAATCGACTTTTCTAGCGCTAATAAAGGTCATATTTGTAGTTGTGATAGGTACATCTAACGACACTATGAAATGTGGATTTCCGACTAGCAGGTCTCATTCTCATAATATCCTCCTAGATATTACCAAGGGAGCACACCATGAGAAGGTGCCTCAAAGTTTTATGAGTCCTCACACCTAATGGATTCTATTATTTGTGTCCCTCAAATAACATCATCCAGCCATAGAACATATATTCAAGAATAGTGTTATAACACTTTCGGGTTCTCATCATAGAAGGGATCCACTATGACCCATTAATGAAACAACTATCCTTAGAACATTATCACATGCATTGTCACATAGAAGAACAATTCGTATGTGATAAGGAATTTATTAATGAATAATGTACAATGTAGTTTGTTCTAGTCCACCAAATCCGAAAAATGAATGGTGTCAAATTTTCACCTGTTTATGCAGCAGATAATTAGTCAAACGTAACCCTATGTTTGTTGAGATTTTAGTAAAAGAAAGGAAATGATTCACTACGGGAAAAATGGGCATTTGCGACGGGTTATTTGCGACAGGATTTATCACCGTCTCAAATAGTCCTATTAGAAACTTATTTACGACGGGGTAATTTGCCCGTCGCAAATAAGTAGTTATTTGCGACAGGTTAGCTTTCCCCGTCGCAAAAGGACTGGCGCGCTTGGCGCGCCAAATCGCGGGAAACTTATTTGCGACGGGCGGTTACCGCCCGTCGCAAATACCCGGCGGCGGTAAAATATATTTCTGACGGGAATATACCCCCGTCGCAAATAGTATGTCGGCAGGTTATTATTTGCGACGGTCCCGTCGCAAATAACCATTTAACCGTTGACCGTAATAAATACGGGCTACGGTATTTGCGACGGGTACCATCGCAAATAATACTATTTGCAACGGGATACCCGTCACAAATACTCTACCTATAAATACCCCCCCATCCGTTTTTCATTCATTCTCAAAATTGATCTTCTACTTCTCTCAAAACTCTATTTTTAGAGTTCAGCGTTTCTTGAGTTTAATTTTTTTTCCGAGTTGATATTGATGTTTTCAACAACGATCAGAGATCAACCTCAGATCAATTTTAAAGGTATTTTTGTTCATTTTAATTTAATAGTTTTTATAAATTTTTTATTAGATTCAATTATTCATAATTAGTTGTAATTTAATTATGTTTACATTGTTTTGTTACTTAATAAATTTAAATTATTAGTATTCATTGTTCATAGTTAATGGTAATTAGGAATAATTAGTAATAATTACTGATAATTAAGAATAAATACTAATAATTAGTAATAAATACAAATAATTAGGAATAATTAGTAATAATTACCAATAATTACCAATAATTAGTAATAATTAGTAAAAATTACTAAAAATTAGTAATAATTTCCAATAATTAGTAATAATTACCAATATTTAATACTAAATAGTAATAATTAGCAATAATTACCAATAATTAGAAATAATTAGTAATAATTACCAATAATTACTAATAATTACCAATATTTAGTACTAAATAGTAATAATTAGTAATAATTACCAATAATTAGGAAAAATTAGTAATAATTACCAATAATTACCAATAATTAGTAATAATTAATAATAACTACCAATAATTAGCAATAATTAGTAATAATTACCAATAATTAGTAATAATTTCCAATGATTCGTAATAATTACAAATAATTAGTAATAATTAGTAATAATTCGTAATAATTACCAATAATTAACAATAATTAGTAATAATTACAAATAATTAGTAATAATTACCAATAATTAGTAATAATTACCAATAATTAGTAATAATTACCAATAATTAGTAATAATTACCAATAATTAGTAATAATTACAAATAATTAGTAATAATTAATAATAATTAGTAATAATTAGTAATAATTACCAATAATTAGTAATAATTACCAATAATAAGTAATAATTACCAATAATTAGTAATAATTACCAATAATTAGTAATAATTAGTAATAATTAGTAATAATTACCAATAATTACCAATAATTAGTAATAATTACCAATAATTACCAATAATTACTAATAATTGCCAATAATTAGTAATAATTACAAATAATTAGTAATAATTACCAACAATTAGTAATAATTACCAATAATTAGTAATAATTAGTAATAATTTGTAATAATTACCAATAATTACCAATAATTAGTAATAATTACCAATAATTAGTAATAATTACCAATAATTAGTAATAATTAGTAATAATTAGTAATAATTACCAATAATTAGTAATAATTAGTAATAATTAGTAATAATTAACAATAATTAGTAATAAATACCAATAATTAGGAATAATTACCAATAATTAGTAATAATTAATAATAATTAGTAATAATTACCAATAATTAGTAATAATTACCAATAATTAGTAATAATTAGTAATAATTAGTAATAATTACCAATAATTTGTAATAATTACCAATACAGACCAATAATTAGTAATAATTACTAATAATTACCAATAATTACCAATAATTAGTAATAATTAGTAATAATTACCAATAATTAGTAATAGTTACCAATACTGACCAATAATTAGTAATAATTACTAATAATTACCAATAATTACCAATAGTTAGTAATAATTAGTAATAATTACCAATAATTAGTAATAATTAGTAATAATTAGTAATAATTAGCAATAATTAGAAATAATTACCAATAATTAGCAATAATTACCAATAATTAGTAATATTTAGTAATAATTACCAATAATTAGTAATAATTAGCAATAATTACCAATAATTACCAATAATTACCAATAATTACCAATAATTACCAATAATTACAAATAATTACCAATAATTACCAATAATTATTAATAATTACCAATAATTATCAATAATTAGTAATAATTACCAATAATTAGTAATAATTACTAATATTTAGAAATAATTAGTAATAATTGGTAATAATTAGTAATAATTAGTAATAATTAGCAATAATTAGTAATAATAAGCAATAATTAGTAATAATTACCAATAATTAGCAATAATTACCAATAATTAGTAATAATTAGTAATAATTACCAATAATTAGCAATAATTAGAAATAATTACCAATAATTACCAATAATTTCCTATAATTAATAATAATTACCAATAATTACCAATAATTACCAATAATTAGTAATAATTACCAATAATTACCAATAATTAGTAATAATTACCAATAATTAGTAATAATTACAAACAATTAGTAATAATTAGTAATAATTAGTAATAATTAGTAATAATTAGTAATAATCAGTAACAATTAGTAATAATTAGTAATAATTAGTAATAATTACCAATAATTACAAATATTTTCCAATAATTTCCAATATATACCAATGTTTTCTAATATTTACCAATATTTTCCAATACTTACCAATATTTACCAATATTTACCAATATTTACCAATATTTACCAATATTTACCAATATTTACCAATATTTACCAATATTTAACAATATTTACCAATATTTACCAATATTTACCAATATTTACCTATAATTACCAATATTTACCAATAATTATCAATATTTACCAATAATTAGGAATAATTACCAATAATTAAGAATAATTACCAATAATTTGGAATAATTACCAATAATTTGGAATAATTACCAATAATTATGAATAATAACACTATTGCATTATTTTTATATTTTATTATTAATATTAAAATAATATAATTTTCTATATTATATACAATTATCTTTTCATCTCTGTGTTTTATGTCTCCACATGTATTATTTGCATTCTCTTTCAAAATTATCAACCTACTCGCCAATGGAGAGGTGAAAGTGAATGCAAATATTACATGTGGAGACAGAATGTTAAACACACAGATGAAAGGAGAATTGTATATAATATAGAAAATTATATTATTTTAATATTAATTATAAAATATACTAATAATGTAATAATGTTATTATTATATAATTAATATTTATGAAAAAATTATATCAGTATTATTAAAAAATAAAAAATCAATATAATATTAAAATTATCAATATTTGTAACAGAATTTTCTTTATTTTCAATATATTCAATTATTGCTTGAGTGTTTTTTCTAACAAATTATTCAAAACCAGTAATGCTTTTATATTTTATAGAAAAATATGGAACAACGAGGTCGTCAACAGTCATTATTAGAATACCGCAAATGGATAAATCAATGTAGAAATTCAAACAGTTCTGGTTTAAATCTAGTATATATAGTGGGTGTGGAGACTTTTTTATCATTTGAGGCAACAAATCCAGAATTTGTTTCAGAGGGAAAAATAAAATGCCCTTGTAGGAAATGTGCATTGAGAATGTTTGAAACGTTTGAAAAAGTGGGGGGACATCTCTTGCGTTTTGGTTTTCAACCAGATTATATTTTTTTGTATCAACACGGTGAATGCAGTTCCAGAGTAGGTGATACCAACTTGATATTGGATCCATCACACTCTCATGATTTAGTACATGATGTTGCAGGTTCTTCTGTTCAACATACAGAAACTCCGGCTGATATAGATTCAAATCATGAGTTGGCAGAGTCTGAATTTTATGAGATGTTGAGGTCTGCTGAGGATGCATTATATCCTGGCTACAAGATGAGCAAATTAGAAGAAGTTGCAAAATTTATGGCTATCAAATCAGATAACGGAATGTCAAACACCTGTTTTGACCAGATATTTTCTTTTCTTAAAATACTGTTACCTGAAGGAAATGTTTTTCCTGCACATTACTATGAGAGTAAGAGGCTGGTTCGAAATTTGGGACTTACTTGTCAGAAGATTCATGCATGTTCAAATGACTGAATTTTATATTCTGGGGAAAATGAGTCGTTGGATATTTTTCCCATATGTGGGAAATTGATATATAAAGAAGGGCAATATGGGAAGTCTGGTTTGATTGCTGTAAAACAGTTGAGATATTTTCCGCTTACATCCAGACTTCGGCATTTATTTATGTCTAAGAATACATCGAAAATGATTTCATGGCATAAAGCGAATATTTCTACTGATAAAAGCTTGATTCATCCAGCTGATGGTGATTCATGGAAACATTTTGATAGAGTGCATCCATCCTTTTCTTTAGAAGCTAGAAATATTTGACTTGGCCTTTCTACTGATGGTTTCTGTCCGTTCGGATCTTATGGTAGTCAATATTCATGTTGGCCGGTTTTTTTAACTCCGTACAATTTACCTCCAAGGATGATGATGAAGGAGCCATATATCTTTTTGACTTTACTAATTCCAGGACATCCAAAGAAAAATATTGATGTTTATTTGAAACCATTGATTGATGAATTAAGTTTATTGTGGAGTACTGGTGTCAGTACATATGATGTTGCTACGAAACAGAATTTCATACTGAGAGCAGCATTAATGTGGACAATTAGTGACTTCCCAGATGGTTGTGCTTCCAATATGGGTAGATGTGTAAAGAATGGTCATATTACTATATTTAAAATTCATGATTTTCATGTTATAATGGAAAGGCTTCTACCCATTGGATTAAGAGGTCTGTTGAATTCTGTGATTTGGGATTCCATAACAGACATGTCTCATTTTTTTCGGGAAATTTGTGCGGCTACAACATATTATGATGCTCTATGAAAACATGAAGAAGATGTTGTTGTAATTATATGTAAACTGGAAAAACTATTTCCGTCGTATTTCTTCGAATCAATGGAACATTTGATGTTACATTTTCCATATGAAGCCAAATGTGGAGGTACAGTACAGTTTCGATGGATGTACCCATTTGAAAGATGCATATAAAAATTGAAAAGAAAAGTACGTAACAAAGCTTATATTGAAGGATCTATTGCAGAAGCTTATTTGCAAGAGGAAATATCTTTTTTCTGCTCCCATTATTTTGAATCTGAGTATCCTTCAAAACAAAACCGAATGGGACGGAACGAGAGGAATATTGATGAAATCGACAATCAATTATCTCTTTTCAACCAGCCAGAGCTTGGTTTTGGTGGAGTTTATGAACGCTGGCTTTCGGATGATGAACATCACATAGCTCATACGTATGTTCTGCTCAACTGTGAAGAGATGACATCAGTTGTACTGTAAGTGTTTATATAACTTATTCTATCATTTATATTACAGTAAATAACTTTTTTTTTATAGGTCATATGATAATCTTATCAAAAAACAAATTCCACAAATTACAGCAGCTGCTCTCGAAGAACGCCGACAGAAAAATTTCTCTCAATGGTTTCAAAAACTGGTAACATAAATTCTTTATCTTTTAGGAACTCATTCAATGTATAGTTTACTATATTGATAATTATTTCACAAATTTTCAGGTGTCTCGACATGCTGATAAAATTGAAACACGACTGTGTATATTGAGTAACCCACCTTCCAAACATGTTAAAACATATAATGCATATGTGGTGAATGGATTTCGGTTTCACACACATGCATATGGGGAATCAAAAAAACAATGAACAGTGGAGTTATCTTGAGAGGATCTCATCATCGGGAAAATGAAGTTGACTTTTATGGAATACTTGATGAAATCATTGAACTCTGTTATCTTGGACACCATTACATAACCATGTTCAAATGTCGGTGGTTCGATACAAAGAGAGGCGTGCGTGTTCGTCCGACTCATGGAATCATCGATATTAAACGTAAAAGTGTTATCGCAGTAAATGAACCATTATTATTGGCTCAACAGGCACATCAAGTTTATTACGCAAAGTACTGTGCTACATCAAGAGACATGACTGATTGGTGGTGTGTAATAAAAATCAAAATTCGAGACAATCAGTTTAGTCAATGTGAATGTGATTTCACTGATGTGCACAGAATTGAAGTTTTTCAAGAGAGTACTCAAAATCAATCTTTTTTACAAAGAGACATGAGTATCGATGACGAAACCCCACATTTAAGAGTCAGTGATGACGATAATGTCAATGATGTCACATATGGATTTGAAATGGTAAGAGATGAAGCAACTGGAACTCGAATGGATATCGATAATGTTGAGGAGGAATACGAAGATGACATTGACATATATGAAGATGATGATGAAGATGAACACTGATAGAATTCCATGGTATTTATATAAAATCATAATATATATATATGTATATATAATAGTAATTATCAATTATTTGCTAACAACATTAACATTTTCTGTTTCAGATGGACGATGACACATTTCGTGAGTTGGCGGATGCTGACCTGCCTTTCGATGCGGATGAGTTGCCGGCAGATGACCCTCAGCCTGCAGGTGCTCCAAGGAGTACGCGGAGGGGGTGCGGTCTTGCACGATTGATGATTCCTGACCCCGTCCCCGAGCGATGTCCACATCTTGGGTTTGATCCACGCACACAGAGGTGTGATAACCTGTGTGATAACCTGAAGATTTGACTAAGATTTCATTAATCTATTCAAATAATAAATGTTTATTATTTTTACAGTTTTCCGCATATAGCAGTCGGACAGGGCAGCGCTATTTTGTGCAACTATTTCTCTCAGCCGTGGACCACATGGGAGCAGATTCCCCTTGATGTGCAGCAGGCCATGTTCGGCCATTGGTTGGTACATACATAAATAAATATTTTTTATTTTGAAAATTATTTCATTTCTAACTTGATATTTTTATTTATTTGTAGGGTTTATTGTATCCGATCGAGGATATCATGCATGACGCCATCCACGAGGCATGGGAGGTGGCAATGCATGATCGCTTTCGTCAGTTTTTGCACAATTTAAGAAAAGCTGCCACGAAGAAAGCAGGAGTGTCAGATTTTGACGAGTCATGTAGAGCACACCGACCAGAGTACATTTCATCCCATGTATGGGACGGATTACATGTGCACTGGTTGAGTTGTGCCTTTCAAGGGAGATCATCGGTGGGGAGGAAGAATTGGGGGAGACAGGAGGTGACTCATCGATCTGGGAGTCGTTCTTTCAGTACTCATAGACAACATCTGGTACGTACATTATTTATAAATATTTTATATAACTAAAAATATTAACAGTTTATTTTTTATTTTTATAGGCTGTCGAGCACCCCGATATTACGGAGTACGACGTATATCTGATGATGTATAGTGATCCTGCTACTGGGGAGCTCAGAGTTGATCGTCAGCATCACATTGTGGTCAGTATTATTTGTTTTCAAGTTTAAAAATTAACTGCATATAATATATTCACAATTTTAATTTTAAATTGCAACTACATGAGTCATATGAGGCCGCATCATCACAGACTCGGCCTGAGAGTCAGGCCGAGTCATCAGATCAGACCAATGGCCGTCAGTTTGATGAGGCGGCATGGATGCAGGCCACCCAGTATGCCTTCGAGAAGGGCCGGGTAGTTGGTATCAGCTCTCGACTGACTCCCGGAGATTATTATGGCAGTGCTGCGATGTCGGCGTCCAGCTCGAGAGGAGATCGTGCATCTTCTTCTGCTACACAGTATGAGAATCGGTTGCGATCTCAGGCTGCACTGATAGAGAGTCTTCAACAGGAGCAGGAGCAGATGCGTCAGCAGCAGCAGCAGCATGAGGAGGAGCGTCGACGCCAGCAGCAGCTGTACGAGGAGCAGATGAGTCGGTGGCAGCAGCTGCAGCAGGAGCAGATGGAGTACATGCGCCGACTCACTCATGCTTTAGGGATGGAGTTTCCTCCACCAGCATCTGCAGATCCCTCTCCCCCTCCCCCCTCCTTCAGATTAGAGTTTGTTTTTATGTTATAATGTTTGTTAAATCAAAATATGAATTTTTTTTCTATTCGTAGTTTCTGTCTCATTATAAAATATTAATAATATTATATTTTGAAATAACAATATTAATATGAATAATAATATTATTTATATTTTATAATATTAAATTATATATATATATATTAAAATTTTATAATATTAAAATTTAATTATATTTTTTTTGTAATATTTGAATTATTTTAATATTTGAATGTAAAATAATTCTATTATTTTTATATTAATTTAAATAACTTATTAATATTTTTTTATTTATGAATTATAATTCTAATCTAATTATTTTAATTAAATCATTTATTAATATTCTATTATTTTTTATTTTTGAATTATAATTCTATTATTATTATATTAATTAATATAATTTTTTAATTATTTATTATTTTTATTTGTGAATTATAATTCTATTATTATATTAATTAAAATCATTTATTAATATTTTATTATTTTTTATTTTTGAATTATAATTGGATTATTATTATATTAATTAAAATAATTTATTAATAATTTATTTTTCTATTTTTTATAGTATTTGCGAAGGGATACTATTACCATCCCAAATAGTATTATTATTATATTAATTAAAATAATTAATTAATAGTTTTTATTTTTTTTTAAATAGTAATTGCGACGGGGCCCGTCACAAATACTATATGTGAGGGGCCCGTCGCAACAGGTATTTGCGATGGGGCCCGTCGCAATTACTATTTTAAAAGCTTTTTACAAATATACGGAGTAACATTTGCGACGGGAAGGATCCCCATCGCAAATAATTTTCTTTAGCGATGGACCAGTCACAAATAATTGTAGTTGCGACGCCATTTTCTGCAACGGGCCATTTGCAACGGGCCCCCGTCGCAAAAGGCCATTTGCGACGGGATGCCATCGCAAATCCCGTCGCAAATACCTGTTTTTCTAGTAGTGATTTGATAGTTTATAAAAGAAAATAAAAAGAAAAGGAAACAAATTATTGTGATTTCTCTCCTTGTGTTTGGATCATTAACTTAGTATGAGAAAAAGAAATGGTTTGGATTTATCTCCATCATGTTTTTTGAAAATATTTAAATGAAAAGAAAATAAACTATTTTGATGCAAATGACACAAATAACCTCTGTTAAAAAATAACACATGAACACATGATTAAAGGGAATAATTTCTCAAGATATAAAAGAACCATATATTAGATCCCCACCGACACCACATTTGCCACCATGTCAACCCAACATGAACAATTTATGTTAAATGATACAAATACACTTTTTTTAAATGTATTTTTATTACCGTTTTTATAAAAAATAAAAAATAATAATTTTGATTTTAATCAACCATTATATTTCATATCACCAAAATTAGGTAAACATTAAATTGTGAACATATGTTAATAAAATTTTTTAAATTTAAAAAGATTAATTAAAGATAATTAAAATTATTTATACAATTTATTAATTCAAGGTAATGAATATTATAAATTCAAAATTTTAAATTCAAAATAATTGTTAATTCAAAATTATTAATTCAAAATAATAACTAATTCTAAATATTTATTAATTTAAATTTATTAATTCAAAATGTTGCATATATTATTTATATAAACTATTAATTCAAGAAAATTATAATTATTTATAATAAAAATTATATATAATCAAAAATATTTATAAATTATTTATTATTATTTATATACACATAATTAGTAATTTATGATTATTTATATATACACAAATTAGGCTAATTTTGAGAATTTGAAAAATAATTTAGAATCCAGAGCATTTTCGTCGACATCGTCCCAATTTTGGGACGATTTCACAAAAAAAGAAATCATTGATAGGGGAGAAATCCATTTCTCCCCATTTTTTCCCCTTGTGTTTCTCTCAGTGATTATGATTTTTCCAAAAGGAAGAAATCTGTTTCAATATTCATCCTCTCTTTTCCTCCCAAAAAGTGCGCTGCCAAACGAGCTATAAAGTCATGGGATCCAAGTAGTTTCCATTACCTGCTACTCTCCAAGAACAACCATGATGCAGTCTTTACCACTGGTAAGGAGCTCTGAGGAGATTAATGGCCGGATGTTAACGATGACTCTCACAGAAGAATCCGCCTCATGTGAAATGAAGTTGATCTCAGAAGCATCCATATGCAGAAAATATATTAAGACTAGTGGAGAGGAGGATTGCGACCTTGACCTCAGAAGCACTTTAAATCGCAACTGGATTGCAGAATAGAGGGGTTTCAGGTTGGGAGGTGGGAGTCTGAAATCGCAACTAGTTTGCGGAATATAGGGGTTTCGGGTTGGGTGGCACGAATTTGAAATCGCAGCTGGTTTGCGGAAGGGCACGATTTGTATAGATAATAGAGTAGATGAGATATCAATTTATAATGTATTTGAATGTCTGATGAAATGACATGAAGGTGGAAAGGAAATGAAAACTACTTGGAGGTGCTTTGTTCATATAACAATTAATATTTTTACATTATAAAAAAATATTTCCGCGAAGGGATATTTTCCAACAGTCTGTCGCTCATCGAAATTAGTCCCTCGACATAGACTATTTGCGACACGATTCATTTCTCTTCATAAATAGATATTAAAAAATCATTATTTGCGACAGAAATGTTTTCCCATAACCATAATTTTTTCACACACTGCGTGTCAAAACTCGGAAAAACTATTTGCGATGAGAATATACCTCTTTCGTAAATACCCTCAGTCATTTTTTTTATTTGCAATGGGACTCATCACAGATACTTTCTTTCATTATTTTTTATTTGCGATAGGATTAACTCTCATCTCAAATTAACTATCGGTAAAGAGGCATTTGAGACAGGCTTATTTGAAAATATGTTTTTTTACCGCCACCGTAATTAATAGTGGTTGTTCTATTTGTGATGAGTCTCATCGCAAATAGTCTTGTCTCAAATGATCTAACTTATATCACCCTCCAAATTGTTTTTCATTCCATTATTCTTAGAACTTCTCCCTCCTTCTCTGCTATTATTATTTTCAATTTCAAATTACACATGGGAGCAATTTTTAGGCTCTATATCCACTGAAAGATTCAGTTTTAAGGTATTTATTAAATTTTTTTGTTTTCTATTAAAGTTATTATATTTTTTATTAGTAATAATTATTATTAAGTAACAGTAAATATATTTAATTATAATTAGTTAGTTTTTTTACAGTAATTAGTTTTATGTAATAGTAATTTATTTAATGACAAGTATTTAGTTTTGATTATTGATAATAATTTTTAATAACAAGTATTTATTTTTAGTTGTTAATAATTTTTTTTAATCAGACATATTTATAAGTAATTATTTATATTTAACAGTACATAGTAATAATTAGTAATACTTTGTAATAATTAGTAAATATTAAGTAATATTAAATAGAAATTAGTAATAATTTGCTGTAATTAGTAACAAATTGTTATATACTAATAATTTGTTGTTAATAATAAGTAGTAATTAGTGATAATTAGATATATTTATGAGTAATTAGAAATAATGAGTGGTAAATAGTAATAATTTGTGGAAATTAATAATAATTATCTTTAATTAGTAATAATTAGTAAAAATTAGTAGTAAATTTATATAAACTAAAAAACATTAGTATATTGATATAATTTACAATAAATTGATATAAAATAGTATATACAAATAAAAATTATTATGAATTAATAACTTTTTTTAAAATTTATAAAAAAATAAACGTATAAAATTTGTATAAATTAATAAAAATATTTCACGTTAGTATAATTTATTAAAAATTACTATGAAATAATATAAATTGTTATAAAGTATTAGAAAACTGAAAATGAAACCAGTCATCAATTTCCTGGTGATGATCAAATAAAATTTTGAATATGGTTGACACAAATTGGTTTCATCACCTATGATTTTAAAATATAGAACCAATTTGTGTTAACTATGTCCAAATTTTTCATTAGATATACAGAACTGAGATAGAATAGGATGTGATGTGTCAGTGGATGGAGAAGGCGGAGGAGGGTATGCGTTGATGGCATGAGTAGCAACACTAACAGATGATGGAGTACGTATGTGATATTTATTGTAAATTAGAAATATTTAGTTTTAATTATCAATAATGTTTTTAATTAAAAGTAAACATTTTTAATTTGCAATAATTTGTTTTAATTAACGGTATGTGGATGTTATTAATAGTAATTACTTACAATTGATAAATAAAGGGTATTAATCAATAGAACTTTTCAATAATGTTTAGATCCTAGCAATAAGTAATAATAATTTATAAATTTTTTTAATAAATAATAGTAATTAGTAAAATTGATCGTTAAACAACTATAATTAGGAAAAATTAGAAGCAATTAGTAAAAATTAATAATAAATAACTGTAATTTTTTAAAATTTTCGTGATTAGTGAAAATTAGTAGTGATTAGTAAAATTTAGTAAAAATTAGTGGAAATGAGTAAAAATTAGTAACAAATAGTGACAATGTCTAAAAAATAGTAAAAATTATTAGTTATTGGGATAAATTAGTAAAAATTACCAGTGATTAGGAAAACATAGTATACATTAGTAGTAAACCATCATAATTAGTAAAAAATAACGGTAAATCAGTACAAATATTAGTATAAATTAACGATAAATCACTAAAACTATTAAAAATTAGTGGTTATTAAAAAACATTAGTATAAATTTGTGGTAATAAGTAAATATTAGTAAAAAATAACATTAAATCACTATGATTAGAAAAAATTAATGGTAATTAGTAAAAATTATCAATAATTATTAAAAATTAGCGGCAATTAGTAAAATTAGTACAAATTAGGTATAAATCACAATAATTATTAAATGTCAGTGGAAATAAGAAAAAATTAGTAAAAAATCTTGCTAATTAATAAAAATATGTAAAAATTACCAATAAATTAGTAATTTTTTTTAAATCACTATAATCAGTGAAAATTAACAATAAATAGAAAAAATAAACTATAATAAGTAAACAATTAATGTTAAATAGTTAAAATAACGGTAAAGTAGCATTGATTACTAAAAATTATTAATAAATCACTATAATTATTTATAACAAGTTGTAATTATAAACAATTAGTAGAAATTAGCAATAATTAGTGAAAATTAGTAAAATCGAACATTAAATCACATCAAATAGTAAAAATTAAAATGTAATTAGTAAACATTAGAAGTAATTAGTAAAAATTAGTGGTAAATGAATAAAATTGATAATATTTACAAGTAAATTATAACTTTTTAATTTTCTACTCTTTTTGTATTGTCTTTTCTTTTATCAAATTAATCATAATTTTTTTTTATTTTTTAGAGAAATATGAAATAAGGAAGTTGAAAATATTATTTATTAGAAGATCACAATTAGATAAATCATCTTAGTAATCCAAAGTGTTTTGGTATAAATCATGTATATATTGATGGTGTTGAATCTTTTTTTATCATTTACATCATCAAAACTAGAATTTGTTTTAGGGGAAATAATTAAATGTCTATATTAGAAATGTTATCTGATGAGGTTTGACACATTCAACAATGCTAGGGTCATATATTGAGTTTTGGATTTCAATAAAATTATGTTTTTTTTATCAACATAGTGAACACAGTTTTAGAGAAGATACAAATAATTTGGTTCCAGATCCATCATAGTTTCAAAATTTTGTACATGATATGGATGATCCATATTTTCTACTAACTGAAACTCAAGATGATATTTATTTAACTCTTGAGTTGGAACCATCTCAATTTTATGTTTTGTTTAATTCTATTGAGGAGTCCTTATATCCCTGTTTCAAGATAAGAAAATTTTAAGTTGGTGAAAAATTTATAGTTATTAAATCACATAATAGATTATCAAAAAGTTTTTTTGATCAGATTTTCTCTTTGGTTAAAGCACTATTACCTATAGGAAATGTGTCGCGTACAAATTTCTATAAGAGCAAGATGTTGGTTTGTAATTTCGGTATTGGTTATCAAAATATTCATGCATGTTCAGATGATTGCATCTTATACTATGTTGAAAATGAGTTTTTAGTTAGTTGTCCTATATATGGACAATCGTGGTACAAATAGGCTCAACTAGGGATGTATAGATTGATTTCTATTGAACAATTGAGCTATTTCCCACTTACACCAAAATTGCAGTGTTTATTTATGTAATAGAACACAATGTCATTGATGTCATGGTACAAAACCAATATTCAAACTGGTAAAATATTAAATCATACTTATGATGGTGATTGATGGAATCATTTTGACAATGTACATCCATCTTTTTCTTCAGAATCCCGAAACATGTGATTTGCTATTTTTAATAATGGTTTTTGACTATTTGGTTCTTAAAGTATTCAATATTCTTGTTGGTCCGTCTTTATAACTCACTATAAATTACGTCCTTGGATGTTGATGAATGAGTCATATATCTTTTTTACCATATGAATTCCAGGACATCGAAAACAGAATATTGATATTTATTTGAATCCATTAATTGATGAGTTAAGTTTATTTTGGTGTTATGGTGTTAGTACATATGATATTATTGTGAAACAAAATTTCCTAACGAAAGTTGTATTAATGTGGACAGTTAGCGACTTCACATCGTATGGTATGTTATATGGCTAGAGTACACATGATCCAAAATCATGTTCGTACTGTATTAAAGACAAAAAAATATTTATGATCGTTAATGGAAGAAATATTTATTATTTCAAATGTTATCAAATATTTCTTCCTACTCCCCATCCTTTTCAGAGGGACATATATCATTTCAGAAAAGATACAATTGGAAGAGATGGAAGTCCAATAATGATCTCATGTATTGAGTTAAAACCTATTGTATCTTTATTATCTTCTATTACATTTATACCGACTATAAACCAAGTAAAAATATATGGATTTAGGAAAGAATTCAATCGGATAAAACAAAACATTTTTTGGGATCTATCATATTGGTCTGAATTTTCGGTTCTTCACATGCTGTATGTCATGCATATTGAGAAAAACGATTTTGATAATATATTTAAACAGTGTTAGAAAAACCTATAAAAAACAAAGATAATGTAAAGGAACAATTAGACCATGACTAAATATACAGGTTACCAAAACTTTAGTTGTTTGAAAATGTAAGATCAGAGAAGTTAATGAAGATAAAAAGTTGCTTATACACTTTTTACATAATACCATATATTATTTTTTCAGTGGATTACAGATTTGAGACTACCAGATTGTTATGTTTCCAATTTATCTAGATGTGTATGAAATAGTAATATTATCAGTTTAAAATCTCATGATTTCCATGTTATATTGGAATGATTTTTACCGATTGGATTTAGATGTTTGTTCGATTATTCGATTTTGGTAGAGATAAAACAATATCATAATTTTTTTCTAAGTCATCTATGAAATGGCAACAGACTATGATGCACTTAGTAGATTGTAAGAAGATATTGATTTAATTTTATATAAACTATATTTTTTTGTTAGCATTCTTTCATTCAATGGAACATTGGATATTACATTTTCCACATGAAATAAAATATGGAGGGTCAGTACAGTTTTGATGGATGTATCTATAGGAGTTATGTATATAGAAACTAAATAAAAAGGTACATAATAAAACATTAGATAAAGGGGAAATTTTAGAATCTTATCTATAGGAGGAAATTTCTTTTTTATTCTCCCATTATTTCCAACCTGAATATCCTTCAAAACATAATCGAATGGGTCATAATGATGGAACTGGTGATGATGCACTAAATATTAAACTATCAGTTTCTAATTAGCCTCAATTTGGTTTTGGACGAGTTCATGAATGGCGGATTTTAGATGATGAACATCACAAAGCTCATACATATGTTATGATCAACTCTAAAGAAATGATATGATTTTTACAACAGGTGCTACTATGACATATTATTTTTCATTATATAAATAAATATTATTTTATTTTTATATTATATGATGATCATATCAAGAAAAAAATTTCAACAACATACAGCAGATACACTTGAAAAATGTAGAATATATAATTTTTCCTACTATTTTCAAAGATTTGTACAATAAATTGTTTATGATTTAACATATGAAATAAATTTATTATTTTTCATATTGTTAATTTTTTTCAATTATTCATGTATCACAACATACTGATAAAATTGATAATCAATTTTGTGTATTGGGTAACCCACCATCCAGAATGGATAAATCTCATAATGTATATGTGGTGAATGGTTTTCAATTTTATACACATGCATATGGTGAATAAAAAAACAATGACTACTGGTGTTTTCATAAGAGTATATCACCAGATCGAAATTGAAGTTGAATTTTATGGCATACGTGATAAAATAATTGAACTGTGTTATATGGGACAGAATTATGTAATGTTGTTTAAATATCGTTGGTTTTATACCGATAGAGATTTGTGTGTTCATATGTGCCATGGAATCATTGATATTAAATATAAATTACTTCTTGTAATAAACGGACCATTTTTATTAGCTCATCAGGCACACAAAATATACTATGCCATTTATTTTTATGCTTAATGTGAGTTAATTGATTGATGGAACATTATAAAAATGAAATCCTATAAAAATTATTTTATTAAAATCAAATGTTGTTCAATTGAAGTGTAAAGAATTGAAATTTTTCAAGAGAAAACCCCAAATACATCTTCACAACAAATAGACATGAATATCGATGATGACACCCTACAGTTATAGGTCAATGTGGAAAATGATGTCAATGATGTAACAAATGAATTGGAATTTACAATTGATTATGGATCTAAAACTTCTATGGAAATTGATGACATTGAGGAGGAAGATCAAGATATTGATAATGTTATATATCCGAATAAGAGGATGTTGATGGGGAATGACACAACTACTTATTGTATATAGTCAAAATAAATAAATAAATATATATAATAATCATCTTCTATTATTTGTTGAAAACGTTTTTTCATGTTTCATATGGATGCTGAGACTTATGATGACATCTTCTATGACCTTGAGGAGGTTATACTACATGTTGATATGTCATCAGACCCTCTGTTTTTTATCATTTACACATCATCTCAGAGGGTTTAGGGTCTTATGAGATTGATTATTCTCAACCTTTTCCCTGAGTGACATCCACATCTTGAATTTGATCCATACATATAAAGGTATGTTCAGTTGTGTATTTTAGTTAGTTTTCATTAATTTTTATAAATTTATTTATGTACTAATTGTTTAATTATTTTTTTTCTTTTTACACAACATTTTATATATAGTTGTTGGTAAAGGGAGTTTTATTTTTCAAAACTTTTTTTCCGATGCATGGTTGACGTGGGATCAGGTTCTCATTGATGTTCGACATCACATGTTTGATCATTGTATGGTATGTAAATAAATAAAATTTATTTTGAAATTTATTTAATTATTAACATTCAATTATTAAAAAATGTAGGGTTTATGCTATCCCATTGATGATTGTATACTGAGTTCTATCAGGGAGGCCTGAAATTAGTGTATGCATGAGTGTTGTTATCATGTTTTTCACAATTTAAGAAGGACCGAAATGAAGAAGGCAGGAGTCAAATATTTTGATCAATCTTGTTGTGCCCATCGACCTGATTACATTTTAACTCAGGTTTGAGATGGATTGTGTTCAAATTGGATGAGATCATATTTTTATATGA
The DNA here is from genome assembly GCA_963277665.1 of Viscum album. NCBI lineage: Eukaryota > Viridiplantae > Streptophyta > Magnoliopsida > Santalales > Viscaceae > Viscum > Viscum album. The sequence goes on along the minus strand of OY728162.1, from coordinate 1,506,750,771 downwards.
GACTTTCATTAGGACCACAATACCAGGGGTGGTAGGAGGTGACACATCGAGCTGGTAGTTGTATATTAATTACGCATCGACAACATAAGGTATGTACTTTTTTTTAATATTCTATATAATTTAAATTTAAACTCCTTATTTTATAATCATATAGGATATTGAACATCCTGATATTAGGGAGTTTACTGTTTATAAGAGGATTTATAACAATCCTATCACAAGAGATATTACAGGTGGTCTCCAACATCAGATTGTGATTCATATAATTTTTGTGAGTTTACAATTTAATTAAAAATAATATTTAACTATTTTAATTTCAATTTTAAATTCAAGGAGTCATATAAAGCCATGAATTTTTAGACACAGGATGATACTCAGGCTGAGACTAAGAGATAGATGACCGGTGTGGTAGGATCTGATGATACAATATGTATTCAGGTGACACAATATTCATTCGAGAAGGTCCAAGTGTTTGGTATCAGTTCTCGACTAACACCCGATAGTATTTATGGTACTACTATATGGTCAAGGTCCAGCTCAAGGGGAGATCATGGGGAGTCATCATCATCATTATCACAATAAGAGGATTAGCTGAAAGTTTAGAGTGAGGTTATTGAGGCCACGCGTAGGGAGCAGGATGAGCTCAATCTCTAGCACCAACAGCAGTAGGAGGAGATGCGGCGATGGAAATAGCAGAAAAATGAGTACATGTGATGGCATATACAAGACATAGGGATTGAGTTCCCTACCTCCCCTCTTCTATATAACCCTACCCTCCCCTCCCCTCCACACTGATGGATACATTACGAACATATTTATTATGTTAAAATCTAAATGAAAATATTTTGTGTAATATTTTTATTATTTTAAATGTTTACAATTTTATTTATTACATTTTTTAAAATTATTGTGATATTTTTAAATTTTGATATTTTTTTAATTTGTAATCTTATCTATGATGGGTCACTTGTCTCGTCGCTATTAATTACATGTTGAATGAAAATTTATGATGTGAAGGTTCCTCATCATAAAAGATAGTTTTTGCAATGACTTTTTGAAAAAAAAAATATTTTGTAATTCCATTTTTGGAAATGGGTTATTTGATATGGGGTCCCGTCGCAATTAATCTATTTTTTAGTAGTGTTAATACACTTTAATTCATGTTTTATTACATAAAGGTACACATAACACTATCATAGAAAATCATGAGGACTAGTGTATTCGGGAAATTACCTATATAACACATTAACTTTAAACATGGGCACAATGGAATTATTTAACATTCTATAACATGCTCTTAAAATATAAGACACTCTTTTAAAACTACATTAGATAGCCTAAAAAGGTACCTAAGAAATGGATGCACTATAAAGAACATTAAGCAAATAATCAAGGGATAACATGATGAAATTAATACATGTTAGTCAAAATGAATATCAACGTAACATTAAAAGGGTGATTTTCATAAACATGAACATAGAAACATGATATAAGATGATAACATCAAGGAAACATAAGAATGTGCTAACAATATAAAACATGAAATCATAAGCATAAGTCAAGACTAACCATCAAATCATCATAACATAGTGTTTTTAGGATAACCTATCATGCATCATTCATGGATTATCATGACATGAAAACATTAATCAATGCATTGGAGGGTAATACGACTCCTGGTCCACTCATTACATTTATATCATGTACATGCATTAATGTGTCACATAGATCATACAACATAAAAACATATTTAATAGCTTTTAATCTCATGATTAATGATTTTGGGTTAATTTCATGGAAATCTCTAATAAATTAAGGATATAAAAATTTATGTGGATATCCATTTTTAGAAATGGGAATGAGTATTCACCCCACAAAAACTTGGTATGAAAAAATCACAGGATAATTTTTGTAGTATAATGGGTGCACATGAAGGCTCAAGAGAGGGTTTAGTGAGAGTGAAATGTGGTGTCTAATTACTTGGGAATCATAATGAAAATAAATAAATGTGTAAAAACAAATTTTAACATGAACAATTAGTAATAAAAAGGCATAGTACAAAGAATGTTCTTGATAGAAAAAATGAAGATGAGATGATCACTTAACTTGAAAGGGTGCTTATAAAAGTTTTATAGGAGCTTCTTAAGAGTTTGGGAACGCCTTGGGAGGGATATTGGTAGGGAGAGGGAAATTATATTCATTATCAATACGTTTTTAGTAAAAATTATTGGGGGTTTGGGTGGGTATTTATAGAAAACGATAGTGGGTTTATTTATTAATTTATAAACTTAGGTTTTGGAATCTATGGTTTTTGGCCATGGTTTCTACCAAAGAGGATTTATTTTCAATATTTGTTAAGTCCAAGAACTAAAATCATTCAAATAATACCCTTGTTTATGTAGAAGTGATTCATGTTTTTAAAGAATTTATTTTAAAACCTTAAAATATAACATAGGTTTTGGAGGATTCATTAAGGGTTTATAAAATTAATCTACTGAATTCAAAAAAAATTATTTTGAAGGGTATACATATTTCCAATCATGAATGACTTTTATGTCATTTATTACATCACTTTTGGTCCATTATGATGTCATAATACACACCACGTATTTATATCATATTTAATTTGTAAAAAATGATTGTATCAAAAAATTATGAAAATCGATGTCTCTTTCTTGGGGGTGGCTTGGTGAACATGGTTTGGGTTATGATCTTGATAAGATTGAAATTCTATTATAAACAGTTTCATTTAGGCTTCAGTTGTTAAATTTCAGCTTAGGCTTGGTCAAGGGGAAATCCAAGTAATGTCATCTCCCTCAAAAGCTATGATAAATAGGCTTCATAAGGTGTGATCCTGCCGATTGAGGCCACCACTCCTTCTATCCATAAAAATTAGACTTTATCATAACCCTAAAAATAAACTAATATTATTAGTCATTGTACAATGAATATATTATCAATGGTTAATATTTTTAATTGTCTTTTAAATCTGAAACACTATATTTTATCATTAGTCCAAAGTAACTAAAGTAGTGCATTTGTTTTCTATAACAATATTATTTAATAAGGAATTTATTCATTCAAAAGGGAATATCATTCATAAAAGTTTGGGTTGTTATAGTTCAAATTCAAATTTCTGAGGGCAGGGGGTTAGAATCATTGATGTGAAATCGGGTCGTATTTGAACAGTTTATAAGGTATGACATGAGTTTAATGGATTTGAATCAAATATAAATGGATTTGGATGATAATGAAGTGAATTTGTCCAATATTAACAATATTCTAGTGGATTCAGGTTGACCATTACTGGTTTTTATAATACAAGTAACTCGATTAAAAATATAATGATACTATAAAACATTTTAAAATAAAAAATAACATCATAACATATTTTATTCTTATAATCAACATAATTTGAAAAAACCAACACATTTATCGCATATTTGTTTTAAATGGTTTAATATTAACATGGTGCTATAAGAGGAACATGAATTTACTTTTTTATATAAATGAGATATTAATTTATTATTCTATTATAAGCCTAATGGAATTAAAGATATCTATTTCTCTATTTTCATCTACCTGAAAATAATTGGTCATGGATTATCAAGCACAAGATTATAGGTTGTGATATGGTCTTTTGAATTACAACATGTTTTGCATTCACTACATCTAAGATGTGGTATCGATTCAAAGTGGGATCACCTCAATATGCATTAAAATGTTATCTATAATTTATTAAAAAAATCTACAATTTCCAACAAACTAAAAAATAAATTTCATTAGACCATGTGGCCATGTAATCCACTATCCTTGAGATCCCATTATAATAGAGCTCAATCATGTTACTTGTCGAACACACCACCCATAGCACAAAGAAAAATAGAGCGTGTATGTGACAAAAAATATTTATTTTAGTAATACTATAAAAAAGAAATTAAATTTAAATAACATACAATAATGCATTAATAAAAAAGAAATAAAAAATAAATCATTAATGATAAAATACAATGCATAAACAAAAAGGAAAACATAATAAATAACGAAAAAAACTTACAAAGTAATATGAAACCCACAACATGTTTGCTCCGTTTTGAGTATGTGGCGCATTTTCAATAATATTGAAGTTAGAATGTCTCAGATTGACATTCAATTAAGTCCTACATATTGAAAATGAACCATGAATCATTACTATATAGTATCAAAATATTCTGAGTGTGTTTTATCATTTTTTAGTATGTTATAACTGTTTTCAGCTTGAATGTTACTTTTTAATGAAAACACACACTTTCAACCACATGGATACACCATGTGATGCATTGATATGTGGTTAATTCCTTCATGACCCAAATTAGTCACAGATCATTGTCCAAAGTATCAAGACAATCTGAGCACATTTTCTTAGTTTTATGTATGTGACATTCATTTTGAACTTAGATGTCATTTTTAAATGAAAACACATACTTTTTGTCACAATAGCCAGATTGTGTGTTGAATTGGTGCACAACTAATTCCGACATTTCAAAAATGAATCATAAATAATTTCCTAAAGTATCAAGAAAATTTGACTGTGTTTTCTTAGTTTCGAGTATATAATGTGTGTTATGAGATTAAATATTACTTTTAAAAAAACACCCACTTTTGGTCAGAATATTTACACCACGTGTCAAATTTTCATTCTGTTAATTCTCACCAGTCAAAAATGAATCACATGTCATTTTTGAAACAAATTCAAGATAATTTGAGCATGTTTTCTTGGTTTTGAGTATGTAACACATGCTTTCAACTTAAATTTCACTTTTAAATGAAAACACACTTTTATTCATAATAACAACACTATGTATTAGATTAATTTGTGATTCATTTATGCACTTCAAAAATGTAATAAAAATTATTGTCCTAAAATATCAAGTCAATAAAAGTTTTTTTGTTTGATATTTAGTACATGACTTGTGTTTTGAGCCAAAATATCACTTTCAAATGAAAACACACACTTTCAGAAATATTGGACATATGGCATGAAATATTATCATGCAGTTAATTCCCACACATAAAAAAATTGACGGATCATTTTACTACAGTATCATGAAAATTCAAGCATGTTTTCTCATTTTTTAGTATGTGATGTCTGTTTTGGGAAAAAATGTAACTGTTAAAATAGAAACATGTACATTCAGTAAACCTGATTACATCATGTGTCATATTGATGTGTGGTTAATTCCTATACATAAAAATGAATCATGTGTCATTTCGATAATGTATCAAGAAAATTCATGAACTTTTTTTTGGTTTTGAACATGTGACATGTGTTTTAAATTAAAATATCACATTCAAACTAAAAAACATGCACATTCCAAAAATTTTGGTAACACCATGTTTCATATTGATGTACATTTAATTCCTACACATCATAAATGAATTACATAAATTTTTCCTATTGTATCGAGAAACATGAGTATTTTTTTGGGTTTGACTATGAAACATCCATTGTGAGATAAGATGGTGTTTTTATAGTCAAAACACACAATTTAAGTCATACTAGACACATTGCAAGTCAATTTGATGTGCAATTTATTCCCAAATGTAAAAAAGGAATAAAAACAATTTTTTAAAATTATTAATATAATCTATGAATTTTTTGCACAATTTTGAGTATGTAACTCATGTTTTAAATTAATATGTCACTTTTAAATTAAAATATTCATTTTGAGTTATATCTACCACATCATGGGTTGGACTGACATGCAGTTGATTTCTACATGTAGTAAATGATTCACATGTCATTTTCATAATGTACTAAGAAAATCAAATCGCTTTTTATTAGTTTTGAGTACATGACACACATTTTTAACTAAAATGTCACTTTTAAATGAAAACACTTGCTTTCAGTCCTACATGTCAAACCATGTATCAGATTGATGTGTGATTCATTCCTATGCATAAAAATTAATAAAAAAGTTATTTTTCTAAATTTTTATCACAATTCCATTGTGTTTTCTTAGTTTTGAGTGTGTGGAAAGTTTTTTGAACTAAAATATCACTTTTAAATGAAAACACTCACTTTCAATCACACTGACCACACTGCATGTCAGATTGACATGAAGGTAATTCCTATACATCATAAATAAATCATAGATAATTGCTATAAATAATTAAGAAAATATAATCATGTTTTCTAGTATGTGACACACCTTTTGGACTAAAATGTCACTTTTAAAGTGAAGATATGCACTTTTAGTCAATATAGCCATGACATGTGTCATATTAACATGAGGTTAATTAATATACATCACAAATGAATCGTGAATAATTTTTTTAAAGTATCAAGATAATTGTAGTTCATTTTCTTGGTTTTGAGTATGTTATTGGTGTCTTATACATAAATTTCACCTTTAAACTAAAATCATTCACTTTTAGTCAACCCATCCACACTGCATGCTAGATTGATGAGATCAAAAATTATATAAGGATAGTTTTCGTAATGTATTAAGACAATCCAAGAGCGCTTGTTCGGTTTGACTATGTGATGTGTGTTATATTCGAAACTCTTACTTTTATACTGAAAACATTCACTTTGGGATATATCATTCCTACAGTGTGTTATATTTATATTTGGTTGATTTCTACATACCCAAAACGAATCGTGGATCATTGTACTAATGTATCAACATAATATGATCACATTTTCTTGATTTTTGAGTATGTGGTTCTCATTTTAAACTAAAATGACACTTTTAAAGGAAAACATGCACTTTCAATCATATCAACCACACCATATATCATATTGATGTGTGATAGATTCCTAATCATCGTGAATTAATAATAGATTATCTTAATTCATCAAAACAATATGAGCACATTTTCTTATTTTTGAGTATGTAATGTTCATTTTGAACTAAAATGACACTATTAAATGAAAACAAGTAAATTTAGTCATACAAACCATTTATCATCCCAAAAAATACGGCTCTCAATGTGAAATATTTTTTTATTTGATCATTATTCAATGTAACACGTGAATCCTACATTAATTTTAGCTCTTTGATCAATGAATCCAAATAAACATCAATATCACTACTAGATTGTTTTGTTCCTTATATAAATAGATACACCATAATGTATTTCAACTTTAATCATAACCAAAGTGACAAGTTATAAATTTTCCACATAACTGATCATATGCTATGGGTGATACTTTGTAAACCAAAGGTATTCATTCCCTATGTAGATAGAGAAAAATAGAGGTTTCTCATCTCATTTAAAAAATTAGAATATCCATGATCAATTTTCTTCCACTAAGGAATGTCTATTGGGTGACAATGTAAGCTTTTGGATTTTCTTTAACCCTCCTTTTATGTTCTTCAAATGACTTGAAGGTGTTCATGACCTATTGTTTATTATTTATGAGTTTTTTAAATGAAATTTTAATTTTACTTAATTTATATATACCCTTATACACGACCCCCTCCCTGTGTAAAGGTAAACTCTTTTACCCTTACTTAAACTCCATTTTCCTTCATTACATACGGGTGGGAATAGTTTTGATCTATTTTGTAATGGACTTTCCTATCTCATGTAATGGTAGTCATAGTCACATTAGTGTTATTTTTGAGTTGTGTAATGTTTATTCTGAACCTACGTAAGGGCACTCCTATCTCAGTAAAGGGTAACTCATCTTGCATCTAGGTCTTTATAAGATTTTCAAACTCACATGAGGGTCTTCGAATTCAATTCAATCACATAATATTGACCTTATTTATATGTAAGGGTCACTCAAATTCACCTATCCCATGTAAGGGTGAGTGTTTTCAGTCCTTGGGTGTAGTGAGGTCGTCGTTGGGTACTGGTACATGCCAAGATGAATAAAATGCCCAGACATGTCATAGGGGAGGTCCTCTTGCATGAATCATTTTCCCTTGTGGGAAATGGAAAGGTATCCATGTCATATTAGAGGTCCTGGTGCTATTAGAGGTGCTTTGGAGCTTCCCTGTTGGAAACGAGCCCCATGGAAATGCTAGAGTTGGTTGGGTGTGGTGATCAGTGAGTCTTACCATGTGAAATGGGGAGACCAACACATCTTATAATTTGGTGTGGTGGTGTGTGAGGTTGAAATGATTCTGAGTAAATGAGGAAGGAGGAAATGGTGAGCTGGAGTCCTCCATGCTATGGTCCATCAGTATAGAAAGTCGAAATGACTATGGTATTTTTGCTACACCACAGAGGGTGTTCCTGGTGGCATAATAGGAATCTAAAATTCCTTTCACCTTGTTGTGGTGAAATTATTTTTGGTAGAAAAATATTTTAAATGTGGTTTTTAAAATGAATGAGATTCAAAGAGATACGAAATTTCACACATCGGGCTAACTAGATCTCTTTGATAGAATCCTGAACCATCTTTTCATGGGGTGAGTGAAATGATATTTATTTATTAGGTTAATATAGTAGTAGTGTTAAAACTAGGTTTTATCCAAAGATGAGTGCACTAAATCCATTTATCGCTTATTGGATAAGAAAAAGGGGCATTTTGGTTTTGAAAACAATGCATGTATGAAACAAATATTTGAAAGAAGATGATGAGAAAATTGATCAGGTTAGGGTTATCATTCCAATTTAAATGCTATATTGGTATCTATTTTTCAAGCTCTTCTTCTTACTATCTGATAAATGATAGTTTTTGAAACCACTTCTCCTTTCACCCCTGGTTGAATGATATCAGTGAGATTAGCCTAATAAAAACATCTACTTTGTCTAAACTCCTTAAAATGTGTGAAAGGTAAATTTTAAATCATCCCCAATTAACTTAGGAAACACCCAACTGGGTCTTTTTATTCTAAGTAATCTAAGAGTAACCTCTAGAACTTCCTAAAATTCCATAAACCACTTAACACTTCACCACTAAGCCTATACCATTCAACCGTACATGGTCTAAAACTAAGTAGAGGGAGATGATGGATCCTTAACAAGGACATAAATAATAAATAGAATTTAATAGAACACAACCACATTCAAAATGAAAATATGTCACCAAATACTAAAATCAATCAACAAGAAAGAGATACCTATTTTTATTGAAATAATGAGACTCAAGCATTACAAAAGGTCTTTATTCCATTAAAAAAATCTCTATGAAATTTTACAACTACATTCATGAGGTTAAAAAGATGAATGGATAAGTGGAATACATTATAAAACTAATAAAATGCGAAAATAAATTAAAATACTAGAAGTAGATTCTCCAATGTAAATATTTCTCCCATACTCAAAAACTCATGATTGATTTAAATATCCAAGGCTCTACATATTCTTTACCTAGTCAAACCCCATTATATCTTCATGAATTTGAAATCCTTCGATTGTTTCCTTTTTCTTCATGGCTGTTAATTTGTATGTGATCCCTTCTCCCTGAAAATCCACAAATTCACTATTTTTTAGTGTTTTGAAAAAAATATGATGCATGATTTTAATCCACATGGAAGACCTTAAATGTTTGTATGAGGGACGATGTTGTGGACCAAATTTCAGTTTTATGTCCCAAGTAAATCCCCCAAAGCCTTCCTTGGATCTTTCGAGAGTTGATTTTTAATGAAGGCAGAAACCCTAACGATGGACTAAAGGTTTATGATCATGAAGCTTTATATTCAAATCTTTACGATGGATTTCTAGGATATATGATCATTCCCCAAAGTCTTATGATCATCTCCAAAGAATTATTATTTAAAGACTTATGATCATCAGTGAAGCATTATGATTTGGTCCAATGCTTTATAATCAAGGCCACAACATTACGCTCGACCGAAAAGTCTTCTGTTGATTCCTTTTTAAATTTTTTAGCTTGTAGGGATTCTAGAATTCCAAGATTAATAAAAGAATCACCTTGATTTCTCTTAGAAACATCCTCATCCACCTTAAATAATAACTAAAACATTCAAGGTTAAATTTTGACTTTTATTCGAATAATTTCCAAAGATCGAAGAAAAAATTTAAACTCAATTTGTAATCCATTTATACAATTAAATATTAAATGATCCTATACTCTAAAGATATTATAATTAACCCTAAAATGATAAAATGGTGGGAATAAAATCATTAAAACATGTGAAAAAATGTATGAAAATACTAATTTGTCAATTTCCTCACAATTAATCCTTGGAATCTGGGTAAGTGAGTTTAAAAGATTGCTATATCAAGATTTAAACAACAACCAATATAAATTCTTATTTTCAACATCATAGTCCTAACTCTTATCAATAATATTAAAGGATCAAGATTCCATTTAACTCATCATTTTTATTCAACCAAACCCCACTTTTTTCATCCTCTCTTGCTCACTTATACCTTCCTTCTAAAACATTTTCCACTTGATACTCAATAAGATTTTCAAATAAGGTTTTCCCATTACAAGTACGTACAAGTGTTACCACATGCTTAATGAGTTTCTTAATATCCACCCAATGATTCAATAATCCATTCATATCATGCGGTATTTCAAGTTGGGTTCAAATGCCTCTCAGGATTAAAGGTGTGCATGATCCGAATGTAAAATTGATGTGGCTAAATGAGGAGGCCTGGATCTAGTATAAGGCTTAATTCATGATTTTAACTTTACTATAACTATAAATTCCTCCCTCAGTTACTCATCTTCAACTTATTATATATTCATTGAATTTTTTATGGACATACTACATCTTTTATCACTTCTAAAATAGTTAACATCCCTATCTTAGTTTCCATTAGTAAGTTTATTCAAACATTTTTTTTATTTTGGTTCCACTCTTGAAGGCATAGAGGGACTTTGTAATTTCTGTGGTAGGTTTGGACCTTCCTCAACTCCTTGTAAAAGATATACAATACAAAATTTTATAGCAGTAGTATCACTATTAGTTTATCCCCTCTTTCCTGATAACACTTTTTCATGTTTTTCATATGTGGATTTCTGTTTAGAATCGCATTTTTAGGGGAAGATAAGGATTGTGTTCTTGAAACAATGATGAATATTTATGGAAATACATAGATTATATCAATATCATTTTTACATTCTTTATATCCTGGTTTTTACCTAAAATAGAAGAATAATAGTTATATAATTTCCACCTTAAATTTACATAGATTCCATCAAGCAATTTTCTTAGCTTATTGTCTTCCCTCCCCCATAATTGAATTCAACCTAGATCATGGATAGAATTATAGAGTAACATAGATAGAGATTTTTTTATTTTAATGTGGATTCCTAACAAAATAATTGATGATTTCTAAGGGATACAAGGATTAAATGTAAATTTTCGTTTACAAATAGATATTATTGAAAAAAATGGATTTTAAAATTAAAAAATCCCTCAATAATTTATATAATAGTATATTAAAATGGTCTATGTTTATAACTATATTACTCAGAAATTATAGTTAATAAGGTATTAATTGGTTCAGTCATGATATAATGAATTATAAGGAGATATAAAAATTGGTTCAGAAGCCTCACTTGTAAGGGACAAAAAATGCTAGATAGTATTTCATAATATGATATTAAAAAAATACTGGGTTTTGAATGAATTTACATTATTTATAATTTTGAAAAGAAATATCATTTTAGTATTAATATAATGTTTTTAAATGGGTTTAATTAGTTTCTCATCTTTACATGAATCCAATGTTTTTTGGGGTTTTCATATTAAGCTCACATGTTTCAAAAATTGATAAAAAATGAAAAAAAGAAAAATTTGAAAATGAAAATAGAAAATTCCTAAACTAACGGTCATAAACTACAATTTTACCTCCCCCTAAATTAAATAATTTAGTATCCTCAATGAATTAAAATATATTAATTATGTATACATATTTTAATTGGAATAACAATATTCAATTACGTGTTAAAGAGAGGTACAATATGGTGGGTTATTATTGATAAAAGGTAGGAGCGGCATGAGCTCTTCCACTAGTTCCTAGTATAGATTCATATGAATCTTAATTAATATGTTCCCATGGACAATTAATTAGTTTTCTAATCCTCCCTTAATAGTATTCACAGAAACAAAATGTTAGATATGAGTGACTATGAATGGAACATCCCATCTAGAATAAAGGTTATCTAAAATTAGCTTGAGTCTAGATTTGTAAAGTAACACTTGGTCTCCAGGATAGAATATTTTGGGTTGAATCATCTTTCCATGATACAATTGAGTTCTTTCTTTATAAATTTTGGAATTTTAAAAAGCTTCTCTTCTCATTTTTTCCAGTTCATATAGCTATTATTTTCTCTCTTTTCCAGCTCGTCCCAAGTTCAGATTTATTTCATTCATATCTTAGTATGCTTTGTGCTCCAAGTATATGGGTAGGTGGTATCTCTTTCCATAAATTAATCAATAAGGTATAATTCCTATTTGTGTCTTTTAGGATGTCCTATAATCCTATAAGGTGTCTTCTAAATTTTTATCCAATCCTTCATGTTGAGTTTTATTGAATTTTTAAGAATATATATTATTTATCTATTGGAAACATCACCTTGTCCATTTTTTTGGTCATGGTAGGGTGTCAATGTCTTATGATGTACTCCACAATTACATAGTAGAGCCTCCATTATTATATTATAAAACTTATCCCCTTGGTCAATGACTATGGATCTTGGTACTCTAAACCTATATTTTCTCCAATAAAATCTCACACAAATTTAGTATCATCAATTTTAATGGCTTGTGCTTCCACACATTTTGAAACCTAATCTATAATAGGAAGAATATAAGAATTTATAAATGACAACGGAAATGGTCCTATAAATTCTATTCCATATAATTTAAAATTTTCACAAAAGATAATGGGCTTTTGAGGCATGTCTTTTCTTTTGGAAATATTTTAAAAAAATGGCATTTTCCACACTTCTTACATTATTCATGTTAATCATTGAATAGAGTGAGTTAATAAATAATGGATTGAAAAACTTTTCTTATAGAAATTTGATGTAAAAAGTGGCCTCTGTAGCTTAGGGTGTGACAATATTCTAAAATGGGTTCAATTTCACTTACAGGAAATAATCTTCTTATTACTTTCTAATTGAAAGTTTTCCAAAGGAATGAATATTCCCAAATATAAAACTAGATTTAGATTTTAGTTTTTTGTTTTTGATGGGAGTTTAGATGAGATGTTACCTTAGAAGTTACCAAATTAATTAATATGTTGTTATACAATAGAACTTCCCCTTATTCTATATAGAGTTATTCTCCTAGAATTTTGTAATTCAGTAGGTTTTGGTTTGGAATTTCTTCTTCAGTAGTGTTGGGTAGTCTGCTTAGGTGATCCACCACCAGATATTCAACTCCTTTTTTATCTTTAATCTCTATGTTAATGTATTATAAATGTAGTATCCATCCTATCATCTTGTGTTTTTCATATTTCCATTTCATTAACTATCTATGATCTATATGGCTATAAAATGCATCAACTTTAGTTACAATAAAATCAGAAATGAACTTATTTAAAACAAAAAACACTACATGTAACTCCTTTTAAGCAGTGGTGTAATTGATCTGGGAAACATATAATAATCATGAGGAATAATCAATGACTTGTGGTTTGCCATAAATTATTTTGGAAATAACTACTCCCATATCTTAGTTCAGTAGATCACATACTAGTTTGAATGAATGTTTTTAATTGGGTGGTTGTATTACTATTAAGGTGATTAATCTCCTCATAATTTCATCAAAGTATTCCCTATATTCATCATGAAAATGAAAATCAATTTCTTTAAAAGCATCCTGGAAATGGGGAGGCCAATCATACTAAAATATTTTATGAATTTTTATAGAAACTTATATGGCCCAAAAAAGGTCTATCACATTTCACACAAGTTGGGCAGGAAAAAGAATTTATGACTTAAATTTTAGGTTTTTCTACCTTAGTGAATTTTTTTTAAATTATACTACATAAGAATATTATTCTTTCAACCATGAAATGAAACTTTTAAAAATTTTAAATAATATTTTTTTCAATGCATGTTTTCAACACTTTCTCTAGATTTCATAAACAATGATAAAAAGAATATCCAAAAATATTGAAATCATCTAAAAATACCTCAATTAAGTAATCTATATAATATAAAATGATATATACCATATAACTTTGAAATTTACTTGGTGTATTACATATTTTGGAATGCATAATCTTTTAGGAAAAGTTGCTAAAAGGAAATGTTAAGGTTTTCTTTTCTAGGTCTTTTAGAGAAATGGGTACCTAAAAATATCTTGAAAAACCATATAAGAAATAATAATTTTTTTTCTTTCCAAAAATTCTAGTATTCGGTCAATTACAATAATGGTAAAGTTGTATTTTATAGTGACGTGATTCAAATTTCTATAATTAATACACACTCCATCTATTTTTAATCATCATAGGGGTCGAATCATTTTTCACATTCCTCACCATGGTTAATATGGTTTTCTTGGGAACTACATGGATGGGGCTAACCCATTATGAGGTAGAAATGTGTTAAATTGTGTATTTTTCCAAAAAATATCTACTTCTTTTTTACCACCTATGTTATGGTGACATTAAACCAAGTTTGGGGCTACCTAATTGGTTTTGGGTCTCCCTTAAGAAGAATTATATGTGTGAAAATATTATGGTTTATGATTAGAATATATACTAAACTCAAATATAAAGCTCAAATATTTTCATGAAATTTTTTTATAAGAATTAATAATTATTTATACCTACCAATTATAAGTTATATGTCCACTATTTTTTAGTTCCTTCTATTTAAAAGAGTAATTCCCACCATTTTACCTTTTATTCAGCTACTCTATGAGGCTTCAAAGTTTAGTAGATATGTGTGAATGATTGTATGTGTCTGTTAGGGTATTCACCTGCAAAAACATGAAACTCAGAAAATGTTCATATTAAGACAATTTTTAATTCAAAGTCATTTTCATTTTAGGCATGGTGATGTATTTTTGTTGTTTAACAAATTGAGGTGCATATAAGTCCCTCAAGGTCCTGTTATGGTGTATTTCCATTCTGGCAGACCTAGAGTTAACACATAAAGTTTCAATTGAGTTTACAAGGGGTATTTATTCAAAATTAATTCAATTTAATGTTTCAAATTCTGGTCAATAGTCGTCTTCTATTTTTGGGATCTAAATGGTAAAAAATTTCAATATAATTACTAGTCATGAAATTATAAAGGTTGGATTTGACACTGCCTCTCAGAAAGCGATGCTAAGTTTTTACACAAATATTTCATATGGTGTGAAAAAATTAATTTATTTCATAGATCAATTCAATATTAGTGGTAACCTTAGGTTGTCTCTATAGAAAATTAATAAGTCCATTTTTCATTTATTGGATAAGAAAAAGGGGTGTTTTGGTTTTGAAAACAATGTATGAAATAAATATTTTAATGAAGATGACGGGAAAAGTGACCAGGTTAGGGTCAACTTTATAATTGTAATGTTATCCTAATCACAAATATTTATTCTCTAAAGGTTCTAAATGTAGTGGAAGTGCCAGTGGGGCATGCCCAACTCAAATTTTTGTCATAATCAATAATTAATCTGAGATTTACATCAATGAAGAACACCATGACCAACAAACATAAATCAAATATTAATTGACATAACAAAATCAAAATTAGAAACATGATCATCACATAGAAAATTTATAATTAATTTATGTAATTAAAGAAGTACTGTCAAATGAATTCTTTCTTCATTGATAAATTTGGAAATGTATCTACATTGTACTGTTGTTAAATCATAGGAATAAAGTACATATATTTTATATTAGTTATCCACACATGTTCCACTAATATCCAAGCATCACTGTAGGAATCTTCAAGTGCTAAAGTGGAGTATCCTAACATTTCTGTTTCTTATCCTTGATCACCCTGAGAATTGATTCCAAGAATAATTCTCTGTGATCTCTATAGAACCGAGAGTATTGGTGTTGGAGGATCACTCTACATTATTGAAAGAATTTTTAGAGAGGTTCTCTATAGAGATTGAGTGAATTCTCCAGAGTGTTTGTGCACAACCAACACAATGGATATCATTATGTTGCGAAATAATATAATTAAGTTTAAATAGTTTGAGGATTAAAAAATAATAATTTCACATGCACCTTTATTATTTAATTAATTCATATAGAACCCCATGCCTATAATAGTAATAATAATATTATTATTTCTTGACATGACAAAAAAAGGGAACCGATTAAATATTATTACATGAATAAATTTTTAAAATTTATTCAAATATTATTTAATATATAATATTTATTATTGGACCTATGAACTTGGTCTTCCATTCCTCCATAAAATTTATCAGGTCTTGAATAATGTTAATTTATTTAATAAACAAATATGATTTAATTATACACTAATAATTGAATGAATAAAATTTTCACTAAATAGTAGATAACGATTTATTAAATATTATGCTCACAAAATATTCTCTCAAATAACAAACAATAGAATATATATGATAAGGAAATAATGAATAATTATTAAACCACAAATAAGGATAATATTTAGCCAACATGTTATATAATTAATAATAGTATTATTTAACTGAGGATCTAGATACATTTAGTGTGTGACCCTCTATGCCTCGTTCTCAGTGGAATTCATTGGAGCAACCCATATTCTAATGCTAGTGTCTTGCAACACACAAAGACATATAAAATTAAGAATTTAATTTTACAATGACATGCAATCTCATACAAGTGCTTAATTTGTAATATAATCACTTAATCATGATATCTCAAATCAAGCAGGTTTCATGCTGGTGTTATCAACCTATATAATCAATGCATCATTCTTTGATTTTTTGTAAATAAACATGATAAAATAAAACTATGACCATGGATTTATTTTGGATATTTCATTTCCATAAAATATCTTGAGATATCAACATCCATTAATGATCATAATGGTTGAATCCTTTCTCACATTATTCACTAATGAAATATTACATGTGATGCACCCATTGTATCCTACCGCACCATGGACATATGTCATCATGATTTTCATAATTACATCAAAGTACATGATTAATAATATCCATTAATAAAAATATTAAAAAATATATATAAACACACATGTTTGAAAATAGAAATATTCTGATGGTATCAGGGCATGCGACAGAAGTCAATGGGTCGGGAATCTAAAATTTTCATATACAAAGTAATTAATCATTATCATCTTTGGCGATTTGATCCTCAGTGAGGTCCAAGTATATCACAGGAATTAATTGAGCACAAAGATAAACATGAAAAATTTCCTCATTCCGATTGAAGATGTATTTGGATTTTTCTTATTGTCGGTGATAGTTACTTTAAATATCCATTCTCAAACCCCTGTAAATTGTCCACACACACTTCAATAGTACCTAAAAATTCCAATTGTTGAATTTTAGGTGCTATTGCATAGCTTCAATGAGTCTTTCAATGTCATGACGATCACCACAATCTCATCCTTTTGATTCATGAAAGTGATCAAATATCAAATGATTTGATGAGATACTTTTCTCTCTTAGATGTGGTAAAGTGGAGATAAGAGCTCTCAAATTTGTGGGTATGAATGATACAATGTAAATGAGATCCTCTCTGCTTATATTCTGGGATTTAGTTACCTAAAAACGGTTCCCCACCCCCCATATAATAAATTCCCCCTAAATAAGAGATAAATTACATGATATGGTGAACTAACTGCATCATAATGTCATTTATATTTTTATCACAGACTTGTAATATATAATCAATATATTATGTGATAAAATATATCCATTAACTCAACTCATAATTCTTGAATATATTAAACTAACCTTCAATATGAAAATAATATTCATTCGTATAATATTTTTTCCATGTATTTACTCAATAACATATGATTAATTTTAATAAATTAATTTATCCCACTTATTCTATACTCGGATAATAATGAATTTATTTATTTTTTCGTGATCATTAATACTTGGAAAAATCTCATACCACATGGTGGGGTCCACTAGGTCTTGTACCCCGATTCATCAAATTAGGATAGACATTTGAATGTGTTATTATGTGTGAACCTCTAAACTGTTTTCTCAATAGCAAGGGATAATATTTATAGATCAGAAGATGAGT
The DNA here is from genome assembly GCA_963277665.1 of Viscum album. NCBI lineage: Eukaryota > Viridiplantae > Streptophyta > Magnoliopsida > Santalales > Viscaceae > Viscum > Viscum album. Next base: position 1,506,732,663 of record OY728162.1, on the reverse strand, counting down.
CTAGAAAACCAACAAGTCCCATAAGAAGATATTGAAATGTCATAGTAATGAAAACCTTTCAAACGAACAAACATTGTGAAATATAATCTCTTTATCTCATGATATCTCAAAAAGAGGGATTCGCAACTTTTTTTCATTATCCATTCCTTCTTTATTATTTATTGATCAAATTACACACACATACCTTCAACTACCATGGCCACAGATTTATGAAGGTTCTACCATCCTGATCAACTAGGTTCGAGATATCACTTCCTCAGCTCAGAAGAGAAATATTCTATCTTAATCATTCAATTAATGTAATTCTACCAAGGACACACCCAACATAAGATACAACAACATGACTTCAATGCCATGGTTTTTTCCTTTCGTCAGTGTTTGTTATCAAATGGTACACATTGAAAATGTTCTCAAGTCAGGAGACCAATAAACATGTTCATATATATGAAAAACCAATGACACTCAAAACATGTTTTGTTCTTATTGGTGGGGTTGTCCTCATGATCTCGCCTTCTATATATCAAAAAGATGGAACATCAGGAGAAGAAGTATCAATACTTATGAGTTCCCAACACCTGATAGTTAGACATAAACTGTGTCCAATAAGCATGATGTATCTAGACTATAGGAAATATGATTATGATTAATCTTACAATATCTCAAGGTTCTCATTATAGTCTAGAAACTGTTGTAACCTTTTGATATAACAAATAATATATAAACATTACCATATAAATGGTGGAAACAAAAATATCAACACTATAATGGTAAGTGTACATTAGGCATAACTCACTGTATACATGATATGGTAATCAAAAAGTACCATTCAAGTCTGGTCTAGGTAACCCACTATTACAACACTCACACTTTCACTAGAGACAACTTTTTAATTATCCTTATTATCTCTCACATGATAATGTAATTTTTCTACTAACTTATAGATTTATTCATGGGTCTACAATGTTTCCACTATGTGGAAATTATCTTATTTGTGACTTTACCCCTTTGATTAAGACTTTTCAGGAGATGATATCCTCAAGTATATCATTTTTGAACAATATAAAAACATAACATCTTAGATATTACTAGTAGTATAATTATCATAATTTATATTATGATAAAACATCACTTACTAGGTGTGATTACAAGAATTAAAATAAATCATTGCATATTTTATGTTTCTTCTTTAGCTATCTCATAAGCTACAATGCACTCTGTATTTGTAGATATGGATACCCCTAGCTTGAATAAGCTTCTCATTATCATTAAATTATACTAACTATGATATTAGATCATATTTATCTTTAAAAATACTAGTTTTACCCCTTATAAATGGTATCCTTTTCTCTCCAAATACTCGATACATATCTTCTGTACTCTCTCAAGTAAAATTGGATAGTTCTAACTGCTTCTCATGAAATTTTCCTAGATATAACTGATATTTTTTCTCCCATTCAGTATATATTGGAAATTACATAACATGCAATATGTCAGATATCCATTGTTGGCACTTATGGAATTCTACTCACTTATTTAATCTTCTAATATTCTCTATTCATGACTTCATATAGATATTTATGCCATGTGACTTCAATAAGAATTCTCTATCAAATTGTTCCAACTTGTATTTCTCAATACCTTATTAGTATATGTACTTTTGAATGAGTCTAAGAAACCCATCAGAACTACCTCAGTGGATCTCATTCCCAAGAAAATATGTTTCTACATTAAGTTAATTTTTAGATAGTTAATTTTATTTTAGTCCTAACTAACTATAATACCCACAACTATTTTCAATATGTTATCATAAATATTTTAATTTAACATAGTGTCCCTCCTACTAACCTCTTATTGATATATGGAAAAATATATTCCCAATTAATATTTCATTATCTTGTTTTCTTACTTAAATCCAAATCCTGTTTTCAAAAAATTTTACCCCCTATTTTCATTTTATGGTGTCACCAACCCTTTCTTAGCTACGTAGTATAGATTCCTTCAAATATTAGAGGCCTTGACATACAATTCCCAATATAATAATCATATAAAGAAGTTATGAAAAAGTATAAAATTCTAATGGATTTACACATAACAAATTGGTATTTCCAATTGACCATTATTGGAAGTACACTTGTACCACCCAAGTATAGTCTCATAGGAATACCCAATATATTATTCAAAATAATAATCCCTTTCCCTTTGATACATGTAATCTATTATTGAATATTAAATTATCCCCTCAATCTTATCTTGTTTCCATTTACTTATTACTTGTAGGATCCATTACTCTCAATGAATAAAATATTGTTGACCATGGTGAATGTTAAACCATTACCATGGTTTTATTCTTCCTACATAATATGTGTTTTTGGAATGATCTTTTTCCAAAGTCTATTGTGGAACTTGTTCCTGTGTCAACTAGTTTTACATCTTCAACATTAACTACACACAAGTCAATCTTGCTCCTACTATCTCAAATAGAGATGCACACCATTTTATTAAAATATATTCTATCACTTGACTTTAATTTTTATATCATATGTATTTATATAATATCCTTAAAAATTTATAGGATAATTATTTTATATACATTTTATGCTTTTCTTAATGAAAGTTTGTTTAGATTCATAAAAAACTCTTTGCATAAAATCAAATGATCTTATGAAATAATTGATTTATATCACACTATAAATTATATCATATCTATTTGTCATCTTAGTTGACACATGGTTATGGGATAACACAATTATTTGAAACGCATGTCTTGGAAAATGGAAGTTTCTACACTACATATGTGTCTCAATATTGATGATCCTTTTACTTACATTATGACTCTAATTTGTATAAGGAAATGTACATTTAGGAATTAATCTACAATAAATATTATTGATAAATTTATTTTCATGTAATAATCACCACCGATCCCCCTTAGTCACATAATTACTTTGATGATTATAAGTAAATGTGCATTTAATAATTACTCCACACTATATTATAATGATTGATGGCTGCTTGTCCAAGATATTTTTAAGAATTTAGCTTGATAAAAATTCGTATCTTATGACCATCCATATACCATACATCACTTTTATATCCCTTAACACACTTAAAGTAATGTCATGAAGTATATTAATACATCTCGAGATTTTCCTTGGAGTAGTTCATGCTCTCTAGCTAAAATAATTTCAAAATATTTGTGAATAACCGTTATTTATAAATGTTACTTTTTCAAAAACTAAATATATTGATAATACCTATGGTATTTAAATCCAAATAGTCTAAAATAATATTGGGTGCATCTTGGTAAACTACTTATCTTTACTGAAAAATACTCATCTTTCCACAAATGGGTACAACTGAGGCTTAATTTTTTATATTCATCAGGTATTACCAATGATCCAGGTATTAATGAAATATAATTTTATTACTAGACACCAAACACATTATTCATCCGAAAAAAAATAATGCCTACTTATGTCCAATGAACATGTGGGATAAATATTCAAGTTATACTCAATAAAACTTTAACTATAACCATTTACTTGTAAATTATAAGTTGTGTACTTCTCAGCATTGACTTAGGAACCACCCTTTCTCATATTCTTGGATAAAACACCTTAATTCTTGTAATGTTTCTCTTCTTACATGGTTACTATATTTCAGTACACATATGTGATAGTTTCATTGTATTTAATTCCCAAGTAGTATAACAAAATCATTATATACAATGGTGAATATACATGAATAATAAGTGATTACTTAGTTCTTCAAGTTATTTCATATAATTTAAACTTACATTGATTTATTTCAGGATATGTGAATCAATTAAACTCTTGTATGAGGAATATCCATTATTTTTGAAGGATTTTTTGAAGGTACATTTGGAATCACACTTTCCATTGGCCATTTTTCCGTCGACTTTTTCACCAAAAGAATTAAATATTAAACTTTATATAAGTTCTTATTTACTTAGTGATCCTTTCGCAAAGGTAATAAGGAATTTTAAATATATTTTTTTTCTGTAATATTAAACTAAACTAGAGTAATTAGGTGAAAAAGATAGAATAATGGGAGGTTTTTAAAAATCTCTATATATATTTCAATTTACACATATCCAGTGTAATCATCATCTGATTCATATCGTGCTTCCCATTCTCCTCACTAGATTCTTAAAGATGAGACAACATATAATATCATAAATGTCCTCATGAAGTATACAAAAATCATTGGACTTTAATGATATAATAACAATGTAAACATCAAATGAATCATACATGAGTCTCCTATAAGAATATTTCACAGCCTTTATTTTTGAGGTGGATCAATAAGTATTGGGGACTCAAACACCTAGGATTTCTAATACCTTAGTATCATGCATAAGGACCTATACTACTCATGAAAATTCATGCTAGATAAGACATTTACTACAAAAAAGAAAATCTAGAAGATTATTACTTTTAACATGATTACTGATTACAAATTTCTAATTAAATCGTTAAATGTATCCCACTATTTTATCAAAACCTTGTATCCCTCAATACTAGATTTATAATACTTTGTTATTAAATTATTATAGTGGAAATGATACTTGAAACCTCTCTTCATAGATCACGATTTAGCTACACCACTACTGAGAGAGTTTCAAGGTAAGCGTTTTACGTAACAACAGTATTAACTCACAACTCCTTTATCTTTTGAGTGAAGTCCCAGCTTATAGGAATCATGACCTTAATTCCCTCAATGGTTTTACTATAAAGTGGTAACAAGATAGCTATGGATAATTATTTGCTACCACCTTTAGTAAATTCAACCAATCACTCTCACAAAAACTCCCTATTAGTAGGAGGTACCCTTAACTAAGGAAAATGAACACCCTATACACCTGATTTTGTTGAAATTTTAGGAACAAAGGAATTCTTGACTTAATACTACTTTGATTTATTATTTCTCAAAACAAATTATACACCTCCATTAAATATGATATTACTATGTTGTTTCATTCACAACTAAACATGAATTAATAGAATACATTCATCACATTATTAGGCATTTTATCCTGTTTATTATTTTATGTGACCTTTTAAACATGAATTTTCATAAAATAATAAACAATACATAATGAAAATAAATTACCTAGATGGTATTGAACATATAATAATGGTTGATACATTTAAAATTATTAATTTAACCATGACTTAGGGGTATAATACGTGAGTCATATCTTGATTCGTATCACAACTCTCCCCTAGTCCAATGTTTTCACCTCTCATCAAGGATGCCTCCTAATCTTGGTGTGATCCACATCTTAAATCATCATCATTAATTGTAAAAATGTACTCATATATAAGAAAGTGGGTATATGGAAGTTAAAAGTACATAATGATAAACTGATGAATTCATAAAACCCTTATACATATTATATTATTGTTTTTGATGCTTTACATCAAGGTAACACAGCACACATGGGTTTTCCAGTCATTTTTTCTTTCTAAAGGAAGGAGGCCTCTGCCACTATTGTTGGTGATGTCAGCTCCTTGATCTAAATGAGATGTTGGGATGTTGGTTCCTCCTTCCATGGATTTCAACATGGATCTCATTGCCTAGTCTAAATTACCCTCATATATTTGAGTCATGTTTGTTAAACTTATTCCCAATTCCATCACAAGGAATACACTGGTTAATTATACTGATTCTATCATGACAGGGCAATAACCATTGTTTAGAGTAGATAGTAACATTGGGCACGTATGGGCATCTATGGACGTTGGTCATGTTCGGAATCAATAAAGTCTTCCCCTACTATCTGGAATCTCATGTTTAAGGTATATTTATCATGGAACCCAAGGCATCCCATGTCATCCATGAGGTAATTAATATCAGGGTAATATGCATGTAGAGATTTTTACCATATACATCCCATGATTATTGTATGGGGTATATGTTTTGTTCATATGGGCTATAGTTTTAATGTCTTATGGGTGAAGTTGGGTCACAAGTTTAATGTCTTATGGGGATATGTGGTTCATAGGTTTAACATAATGTCGGGACAGGTAGGTCATTGGTTTAAGATCTTGTGGGAACATGTTTGTGGTTAAGTGTGTCGTGAGGGGGGAATATTTCACACTTGGGATTTGGTTAAGTGTGTCTCCAAGGGGGGAGATTTTATGTTATTTATTTTTTTATGTATGTCCCTAGGTGGTGAGATTTCATGCTTGGTATTTAGTTATGTGTTTCACTAGGGTGGAAGATTTGACACTTGGTATTTGGTTAAGTGTGTCCCTAGGGGGAAAGATTTCACACTTGGTATTTCATGGTAATTTTGAGAATGTTAGGATTACACCTAAAGGAGGTATCCCAATTTTTTTGGGATTTTAGGATTGATCCACATGGAGGATTCAAACTTACCCTATTTAAGAGTCAAGGATCAAAACCCACGTAGTTTGATTCTACAGTTTATGGTTGCATGACACAACCAGTCCATGCAGTTTAATGTCTCATTGTAAGAATTCTCATTCATTTGAAAGAGTGTCAATGAGGGATGGTGTGGGGCTTACTCATGGAAGCTTCCCAAAGGAGGAACATCATCCCATAGTTGGGAAGAATAGTGTGGGGATAATACATGTGGATTGCTCAATGTGGTAGGATCATCCCATGTGTAGGGAGAATGGGGAATCCCATGATGATCATATATGGGGAATCCCAAGATAATAATATGGTCTAAGGATATGTAACATCAGACCACTCCTCATTAGATCAAGTCTAGCTGAAAATGCTACTTTTCCTTAAGTTACATCCCCAAGATGAAAAAGGATGGAAATAAATTCCAAGGGCTTCAATGTAATTAGGGGAATATTTTACCTTTGAATGTAAAACAACAAAACCTACATACCATAACCAATGTAATTCTAAATATCACATGATAACAATGTATAAAACTCAAATTAGAACAAAACAAACCAAAATACAAATAAATTACCACAAAAAAAGACAACTAACATCGGAGAAAACAATGGAAAACCAAACCAAAAATCTAAATGACTCTGAAGAAATAACATCATGATCCAAATCCTCTCCATGCCCAAGTGTCATGAATAACCACTAGAGTAGTGTGATGATTTACCTTTACCCACATCTCAATAAATAATATCTCCAAAAGCACCAACATGCCCAAGCAGGGGGTGGGTAATGCAGCTCAGTAGGTTTTCCCCAAATGACTTCCCTACTCATGCTACTAGGATAGAACATGATAGCACATTTATATAAAAAAATTTATATAAAACAATTTTTATAAAACAATTTATATAAAAAAATTAAAATAGTTTATAGAAAACCCAAGAAATTTCATACCAACCCGATATTTTCCAACCAAAGTAATTTCCAAGGAAAACAATCAAACAGTTATTTAAATCATTTCACATTCGTTCTCAGAATATCCATTTGTATGATTTAAAACACACCCATAGATTCATGGTTTTTTGACATTTCCATACTCATGAGTGGTTTCTCATCTAATTACCTTATTACCCAATGACACATCCCCCTTATTCAGCGTCACATTCCTTTGTACTCTAACGGTACACACCCCTTATCCAGGGTCATGTTGATCATGAACTCACAGAAAACCATGTATGCCAAAACTATTCCAATAAAAAATCTATTTTATTGAAAACCATTACAATAATCCATTTCATAAATCCAACAATGCTATATTTTGAAATCAGCATTTTAAAATCACGAAACCAAAGCTCCTTGCACAATCAAATCCACAAATCCACAAGCCATCACAAAGAATGTTTATACTATAATTTTATAAATAATTTCACAATCAATTTAAAAACAATCTATTTTAAATCACTGTTTCTTGTTATAAATATAAGAGTCAATAGTGAAGCCACCTACCATGAAAATTATAAAGAAAACGAAGAATGACCTGATTTCCCAAAAAAAACAGGGTTGAATCTTTAAAAAACCACCTTAGATCTCTTTATATAAAATCAATAGAAGAAAATACTCTCATGAATTACATCAACACATATAGATATATCCACAGTGGACTAGATATAATAAACTAAGAGAAGGAACAATGTATATCTAAGAAAAAATACGAAAAACCATAAAAAATAGATACTTACTAAGGTAATTAGGCTTCAATGCACAATGAAAAGCCTTCAAATAACATCTGAATATAAGGGGAAAGCCTCCAAAGACTTTGGGAGGAATAAATATCATGTTAGATTCAAAATAATAAAAAAAATAGGCCTTATGAGAGAAAACGAGTGATATCTTAAAAAATGGATCTCACTTTTTTAACTATGCATGATTGGATCACATGGTTTGTCAAACCATGCACCAAATATGCACTAGACTCTACCTCAAGGACCACCTCACATGGTTGGATCTCATAGTTAGACAAAATTTATGCCAACCATGTTTTCACCTCAGTTTCATTTTGCACAGTTACACCATGGTGGCTGCATGGTTTGGAAAAACTATACGCATAATCATGTGCCTACACAGAATCCCTTATTTAATCTTGCACAATTTCTTTCAAGAGTTTCACGGTTTCTAGTAACTATGATCAAACCATGAACCTTTAGAAATGTCATAAAACATTACCGAAGTTCTCCAATCCTCCTAATCATCACCCAAACACTTTTCATACTTAAAAATCATCGAGAAACTGTTTCTTACTTAAAACCAAGGTTTCTATGGGATAAATTTTAACATATTGTTTTGAGGATGTTTTCTTGTAGTTTAATGTCAACTAGGATGTTGGGATATATAGGTTTACATCACACAACTCAGAAATCATAGAAAATTGAAATTGGGGAGATAATTCCTATGTGGGAGAGGAAGATTTGACAAAAGGCCTCTCTACTGATAATGGTAAGAAGATTCCCTTAATGATCCCACCTTTGGGTATTACGTGTCTACTACACATGTACCTATTGGTGGGTCATGTCATAATCACTACTGTGGAGGAGTGACAATCAAGGGTTCTAATGTTAGGGTGTTTATGCTTTGGATAAAGAGGCATTAGGGTGCCTATGTTTAGGATAAAGATGAAATGTAATGGTATAGGTCATGCTTGAAATATAGAAGGTGGAAATGAGGGTTGGTGATACCAGTTGGAAAATAATTGGGGGTTCATATGAATAGTTCTAGAGTGGTATAGGGTCCTTGTGCACTCAAATTTTGTGAAAGGTTGTTGGGTGAGAGGAGGAACCACAGAGAGGCTTGGTGGATGGGCTTTATGAAGTTTGAGGTTTCATTAAATTTGAGGGATTCATGAAGGAAAAGGGTATCATAAAATAGAATATTTCAAAAAATAGGGTGGCCCTGACTCAGAGTGAATTCTTAGTTCCTATGGGTTTGGTTTCATAAAGGATAATTATCTCATGAAACCCTAAGAGCTGCAAAGGGGTTTCTACTTATGAAAAGTCAATGGAACTTCACAAAAGTCAACTCCACCATGGTTTGGGATTCTTAAAAACTCATGGGAGATATTTTCTCACAAGATGACTACCTTGGGAAATCCATCAACTATTTGATTCAAAAAGGTCTATCTTTTGAGAATTCATAGAATTGGACAGAATTCCAAAGGTCACGACCCCCAAAAGTTGGATATGGTGAGGTATTTATAGTCCCAATGAAGTAAGGGTCATTAATTTAAAATAAGATAGGGTTCATTATGAAATATTATGACCTTTACGCTAGAAGGGGTTTTCATGAATGAAAATATGCTATGTAGAGGTTACCTCCTAAACCTCTATGATGGTGGGTGACATCCATGAAATAGAGATATGTTGCATGAAGGTTATCACCTCAAGATCCATGTGCATAGTGAGTTTCACGAGCTACTATTATTTATGAAGCTTTTGAAATTCATGATCTTAGACCCTTATTTGGTTTTTTGTGTTGTTTTCACCTAGATTTGATTCGAACTTACTGTTCCTTCCATTACCACTCCCATGAAACATATATTTCTTCATCTCTAAATATCCACCAGAATTGGATCTGATGGGGGAGAGGAGGATCAGATTTTGAGGCAAAACCACTAAAAAATAGGGATTGACCATATATGTTTAAAAAAATATGTATGAACTTATGACTATAAATAGAGGTGGGGGTCCATGAGGGGACCTCAAGATTTTCATTAAATATAGTACAATGTTATCTTTTTGTGAAACTAATGAATTTTGTATGTTCACATGTTATTTTAATCCTCACCTCTCATTAAACTTACATCTTCTGAAAATAATAATTTCCTGAATATAATTATGTGAGTTTTAGAACATTCATGAACTCAACCTTTGTGAATTGACCTATTCAAATTGACCTTTAAAAACCAGATTCAAAAAAAATTCGAAGACATGAACTATGGATGCTGAAGGTGTATATGTTGTTGCGACCCAGCAAACAGAGATGGAAGAGAACCACATGATTGAGGAGAACTTTCAGAGAGTTTCAGGTCATAATATAACCAATGCACTACTAATAGAAGATTATTAATAATACTGGTTGTAAAAGAGGTTTCCATTGTATGGTTTTGGGATGAGTGATAAATGTGTTCATCCCCAATACCAATCCAGATGAACCTTCTTTTTGGTTCAAGAGTATGCCTGGACAGTACCAATCGCACATGGTTATTTGAGGTGAAATCATGAAGGACCACAAATTTTTCACCACTCACACCTTGTGGAACCATGTGAATAATGGTAATAGGGAGGCATATTAGTATGAATGGAGGCCAAAATCATCTTCCAGGGTGAGAATCATTTTGGATGCTGAGCGAAATTCGAATAACTCGAATGGTGTGGTAGGTGACTATAACTGAAGAGATAATGGGATTCACAAGTGAAAACCTAAAATGTTTCTTAGTTTTACATCATGATATGAGGATTTAGGGTGTGTAATTCAACATCGTGAGGTAAGGAAATTGAACATGTAGTTTAGAATCTTATGGTGAGGAGAATGCATCATGTAGTTTAACATTGCATGATTATGACTTTTGTAGCATAATTTAGTATCTTGTGACTAGGGCGTGTTAAATTACATGATTAAATATTGTTTGGTTAGGGTAGTGTGATAAAAAACATGAAACAAAATGGGTGTCACCTTATATTGGAGATCGTGAGGCAAAGGAACTAAAATTTATCTTTAACATTTTCCTAAACATATGGGTTCAATTTGAACAACCATGTTTTTACCGAGGCCCATGGTGGATCCTTCTTTATTTTTACTTTTTATACACCCTATGTTTTTCCAAAGTCATAAGAGTGACCTGGAGGGTGGGAGTGTGACTTTGGATTTGGTTTACCTTATGAGTTTTTGACTTTATAGACACATGTGCTTCCTACCTAGGGTAGTTTAGGGCCATACCAGTCGGACCAATGAGTAACAAATATTTTAAGGTCCTAATGCTTATACCCACAGTTATAGATAGTTTTTGGTAAAACTTCTTGGACCAAAGGGTTGAAAATAGTTTAATGTTATAATGCTTGGACCATGGGCGGCATATAATTTAATGTCATAACACTTGGACCAAGGAGATGAAAATATTTTAAGGTCATAACACTTGGACCAGGTGTTGTAGATAGTTTAAGGGAATAATACAAGGACCAGGGGATAAAAATAGTTTAAGTCCATGATTATTAGACCCGAGGTTGTGGATAGTTTAAGGTCTTAACCCTTATACTAAGGGATTTCAAATAGTTTAAGGTCATAAAGCTTGGACTTGGGGTGCATGTTTCAAAGGAGTGTGTGTGGAATAGATGAGGGGTAACCCAATATGAATTGAGGACCAAGGATTCCCAATGCCGCACATTATATTTTTGAGATAAATTTCACATATTTTAAGGTTGTTATTCTTGTAATTGAGAACAATGTTTAAGGTTTTAGATTTTGGACCAAATGTAAAATTTTAAATTTAAGGATCACACATGAATCTCAACCTTATTTAGGGATATTAATCCCTAACTCCTAGGCCCACATGATCCATGTTTGATGCAATAAACAAATAGTGGTGTAGATTTTCCATTGTTTATAGGGAAGAAAATGTCATCCTATTAAGTCACTATACACATGTGCATGAAAAAATAATGCACATGGTGGTGGGATTCCCACCAGAGTATAGGGAAATGGAAGGGAAGGAAAATCATGACCTCTAAGGCTTAGATGGTGAAAATTGTATGACCAATGAGTAGGGAGCAACTGGTGAATGTGTTGGAAACATAGGTCCCAAAACCTCTCTAGTCTAGGATGGGGAGAAAAAATATGGGATCGACCATTGAACTTATTCATAATATTGGAACTTCCATCTATTACCAGGGATCCTTCAAGGAATGCGCCCAAGATAGTAGGTGACCAAGTGTGGTTAGACACCATTATTGTTTGGGGGGTATTTAAATTTAGGTTATGATGAATATCCAAATTTATGAAAGAAAAAAGTGTGAAAATGGAAGTGGGGAATGTCCTAGGAGAAGGTTGAGTGCCCTGGGAACTATCCCAACATGTGCGTGAACATGTTGGATGATCATGTAGATAGTCATGGATCAAGCCCTACCTAGAGGGTAAAGATCCCAAAATGAGTTAGTGGTGGGGTTGGGCCCAAGATAAAATATCCATGCATCACCACATATCCCATTGAAATGGGAATCAATCCACATGTAGTTCTTGAATAAGGCATTGTAGAAGACAGATGCTGGAGGGGAGACATCCTCTCTAGAGAGGACATCAAATCATCTCATATTTTTCATATGAGTCATCTTATGTTCATCGCATGGGGTAATACCATAGTTTAATGTCATGTGATGATGGCATTGATTTTGGTTCATCTCACAATTTTCATGTGAGTCATATCATATTTGTGTGGGGTAAGGATACAATTTAACATCATGTGTTGAGGACATTGATTTTTTCTATCCTGTATTTACCACATGAGGCATCTTACGTTTGTATCGGGTAAGTCTACATTTTAATTTCATTTGATAAATATTTTTTTAGTTCATCTCATACTTATTATATGAGACATCTTATGTTCATTACATAGGCAAGGATATAGTTAAATGTTGTGTTATAGGATTTTGGGTTTTTTCATCCCATATTTGTCATATAAGGCATCCCTAGTTTATAAAAGGTATGTATAGAGTATGACATAATGTTATGAAGATGTCGGTATTTGTAATTTATATTCATATATCTCAAATTAAATTTGATTCTAGTTTAAGGTCCTAGAACTCGGACCATAGGGTGTGGGTGTTCTAAAGTTGATTATGTAGTGTGAAATAGTGATAAACTGATGTGAAAAGATGGATAAAGATACCATGGTCTACACAAAACTTCCATGAAAAACTTCACCCAATTTGACATCATGATTATGAGATAGGAAAAAACCCCATGATAAGATGACGATAGGGGGATGGATCCAAGATATGAGATCTGAGTGTCACTATGTATCACAGGGGAATGAGAATCAAGACATATGTAGTTCTGAAACACATCATGGTAGAAGACCTACACTGGTAGAGTGGTGTCCTTTTGAGAAATTGATTCCTTGAAAAAGAGAAGGGGAATTGGTTTATTGAAACACAAAGGATGAACAAAACTAAAAAAATAGGCTAGATTCATATAGTTTATGGTCATAATATTTGGACCTGAAGGGAAATAGGTAGTTTGAGGATGTTCGGGTGGTGCAGAAGAGTTAAAATGTAATTTTGAGAAGGGGATATGGATTTCCTACACCACAAAACATCCTAAATCTAGTTTCACATAGTTTAGATTCATGAGTCCAAGACCGGCGTAAGCCACCAAAAAATAGGTTGGTGTTCATGCTGGGGTCGGGATGTTGGATTCAGACATCAATACATATACCATAAAGTATGGGAATTAATCTATACTTAGTTTTAGAACATGATGTGGTAGGAAACCAACATCCAAGGGGTGACGTCCCTTCTCATGAGGACATCGAATTATCTCATATTTATCATATGAGGCATCCTATATTCATCATATAGAGTAATGATGTAGTTTAATGTCATGTACTGATGGAATTGATTTTGGTTCATCTCACATTTTTCATGCGAGGAATCCAATATTTTTATGGGTTAAGGATTCAATTTAATGTCATGTGTTGAGGATGTTGATTTTTCCCATCCCATATTTTTCATATGAGGCATCCAAGGTTTGTATAGGGTAAGGCTATAATTTAACATTATGTGCTGACGATCTTTTTTTTGTCTCACACTTATTATATGAGGAATTCTATATTCATTACATGGGGAATGTCTACAGTTCAATGTCATGTATTGAGGAATTTTATTTTGTTCATCCTATATTTTTCATATGATGCATCTCAGGTTTATATGGGGTAAGGATACAATTTAACATCATGTGCTGAGGATGTTGGGATTTATAGTTTAAATTCAAACAACTCAGACTGAGGTTGCTGCTAGTTTCTCATCATACATATCTGATCAAAGGGTATGATACGAGTTTAAGGACATAGAGCTTGAACCATGATGTGATATAGTTTAAGGTCACAGATCTTTGATCATGAGGCTCACATGAAGTATTGCTTGAGAAAATTGGCCTTGGTGAGAGGTGTGATATACTCCCCATCAATGGATATTAAAGATCATGATCCATTGGAATAGATATTATGAATGATGTAAGGTCCTTCCTATTTGGGTTCCATCATTAACAACTTTATTTTGGGTATCATCAGTGCTCTAAGAGCTACTACCATGCCACATTGAAGGAAGGGATAGAGGTGTCACTTCTTGTTCAATTCTCTCACTACCCTATTTTGGTGCCTCTCCAAGTTGTGTAATGCTTGAATCCAATTTTTCTTGAGACCTTCCAACTATAATAGATAGACTTATGTTATTTTTTAGCTTATTATGGTCATAAGAAACCCTTTAGAGTGGTGGAAACAAAACATCTATAGGTAAGATTTCCTCTGTTCCATACAACAGGGAGTAGAGGGTCACCTAGGTGGAATTTCAAGTTGTTATATGATATTCTCAAAGGGAATTATATGGATCATTGGAATAAAACTTTTTTTGTCCCACCATATTTTATAATATTTTATAAATGTGTTTTAATGCTTTGATCTATCCATTCACCTAAGCATGATAGTGGGAATTGTTGTTGTTTCAAATGTTGTACTTGGCGTAAAATTTATTTAGTTTAGTAGCTCAGAAATTAGTTCTGTTTTCAACGGTAATAGTGTTTGGAACCCCAAACTGATTAATTATGCGAGATTTAATGAATTTGATCATGGATTGGGTTTTAACATCTTTGAGGGGAATTAATTATACCCACTTTGAGAAGAAGTTTGTTGCAGTCAAAATAAACCCTCACTATCAAGTGCTTTCCAGAGTGTTTGGTGGTATTGATATGATCTAATGGTTGGTTTATGAAATTTGAATGGATATGACATGCATGAAACATCTTGTTGAAATCATCGCAGTCATGAACCATGGTGGTATAGAAATGACGCAACCTCTAAATTTGCTAGGAGAGCTTAAATCCTTCCTAGTGAGCTCCACATAAGTCAACGTGGACCTCTTTTATGACCTAAGGCTTCTCATCTCCTTGTATTCAATATAGGATAATTCCATATAACCTATTCCTATAGAGGGATTTATCATGGTTAGGGTCACTTTGGAGGGTAAATTGTACTACACACAAGCAGATTCACTCACGATAGACCAATATTAGTGGCAGAATTCCATGTTGGAGATACTTGATGAATAAGATTTTCCAACCAGGTGTCTCCATGATCATGGGGGAATTTGAGGGTCTTGGTGCAGAAGTACCAATATCCCTATATTATACCTATTTATTATCATTATATTTAGAAGTGGAAGAGGCGATGAACCACCAATGTGCCACATGAATGACCGGTTTATCATGGTCATGATCTACAAGGGATACGATTAGGATTTCTAGATTGTCTAATTGTCCATTCTATAACCACAAAAAATGTTTCACCTTTCACTGGGAAGGGAACTAGGCCATTAGTTTATGAGTCCATTCCAGTGGGGGAAAAGGCACTTTCTTTATGATGATGTAGTCACCCTTGATATAATTGATGAACAACATGGAGTCTCCCTTCACATGTAAATAGGGGACATCAATCTTGAGGGATAACATGAGACTAATAATAATATCTTGATACCCTGCATCATTATTGGTGTATATTTATAACAATAAAAACAAGTACGACAGGACGACCTATGTAGGAGTGCGGAAGATAATCCCCAGGCATACCATGTTGAATTTAGGTTTGTTGAGCCTTCTACTAGTTATACTTTTGAAGGCACCATTAAAATTAATCTACCAACATGATGAAACCTGGTCTGCTGAGAGAATGGATTCATCTTGGAAATTGACGTCTAGGGGAAGTTCCATTGGGGTTGGGTACATGGACAGAAAGTTTTCCATTGCGTGAACCTTAACAAATTTCTTTGGGACAAAACTGAGGTCGAACAATTGGAGGATTAACTCCCATTATGCCAATCACCTTGTCAGTGTGAGCCAATTGAGGATGTAACTTAGCGGGTCGACTTGTGACACCAGTTTTATCTCATAGTTCCAAAAATAATCTCACAAAATTTACACGATAAAGTCCATCATGATAAAAATATTCTCAATGTGGTAGTATATAGCCTCCACGTTGAGGAGCATGTAGTTAGGAAAATATAGGAATTTCTCTCACCTCTCATTATTTTTTGGGGCTAGAATGGAACAAATGGATCATTTTAGGTTGCTCAAATAGAGGACCATAGGTTTTTATAAGACATGTGGTATCAGAACTAGAGGTTGTAGCCGATACTTCTTAATATCCTAAAAGGAAGTTTGGCAGTACTCATCCCACTAGTAAATGGTTCAATTTTCCATAATCCTTGATAAAGGATTATGATTACCATCTATATTTTTAATAAATCAGTGAATATATGATAAGTGTCCTTGGAGGTTTTCGTAACTATTAGAGGTTGTGTTAAGTTGGAATTTAGTTGATATACTTAATTTTTTCCAGGTCGATCTAAATTCCTTTATATCTAACAATAAAGTGGAGAACGTTTCTAACATTGACCCTGAATTCACACATTAATGGTTTAATCATCAAGTGGTGGGTATAGAGAAATATAAAAACTCTCTCAATATATTTTACATGGTCTTAGAATTGGTGAGATTTAAACACCAAATCATTCACATAACATTCCACCAGCATCCCGAGGAGCGGTTTAAAGATATGATGCATAACACACTGGTAAGTGGCTCTAGAATTATTCAATCCAAAAGGCATCACCCAACAAGAAAAGGTTCCCTGGGGTTCCATAAAGGTTGTATGATCCTCATACTTGGGGGCCATCTAGATTTTATTGTACCTGGAATATCTATCCATGAAGAAGAGGCATTGAAACCCAGCTATAGCATCAATCAACAGTTCTACCACCAGAAGGTGAAAGTAATCCTTTATACAATTAATTTTGAGGCCATAGAAGTAAATTTATACAACTCTCCGTCAATTATTATTCCTCCTTGAGACAATATTGTCTCTCCACATAGGATATTGGACATTCATAATCAATTTGGTCTTAATAAGAATGTCAAATTTGGACATGACCATGACACCATGATAAGGGTGCACCTTTCTAGGAGTATGTTTGAACATGTAGTGAATCCCTGAGATTCCAAGGTGATGGATTAAAATATAGGGATAAAGGCATATAATATCAATATAGCTCCAAGAGAACACATCCTATTTCTACTTCATGAAAGACACATACTGTTTCTTATCCTCTGGTGATATTGTTGCAATGATCAATGGATGCCTTGTATCTTCTTCACTAACAATGTTTACCTAATTAATATCAGCTATAGTGGTGGATACACCCTCTTCAAATATAGGAGTTTCTTATAGATCCTCTTCATTGTCTTAGATACAAGAGTCGAAGGGAAGAAATAGGTTTCTGGACATCATAGGCCTTGTGATCATAACCTGTTATGTTGGGGGAACATCTATCAATTGGGAGCTCTTTCTCTATGAAGACCATAGTGAAAAACGATGAAGAGACAATCCCATGTGGTTTCCAACCTTGACTTCCACTCTTGACATCAAATTAATTATGATAAGTTGACTTCCATCAAGTCATCCTTGCCTTGTGAATCATATAAGAGTGTTTTAGAGTGGTGGACATGGGGAAAATTATTGATACATTACAGAGGTAGGGTATTCTAGTATTGGTTGGGAATATCACTTTAGGAGTATAATGTCACACCTAAATCACTTACTTTTTTTAAAAAACTTTTATTGGATTTGGTTCATTAATATGAGGTTTAGGTTGATTTTTCGCTATGAATTTTTATGTTTTGGAGGTTTCAGGTGATTTTTTAGCCTGTGAATGGTTTGGGTGTTAACAATGTGGCATGTTATGATAGATGGAATTTTCAAATCATATTCTTCTTGCATGGTTTGAACATGGCTTGGGAAAAACTATGGGATGTTAATGGAAAACCGCGTGGCTTATGTTTTGGTGTATGGGACATAGTGCACGTTTTGCACAAGGTTAGAGGAAACTGTGCGACAAACATACAATAAGTTCTATAGTTTAGAAAGTGTCATTTTTCATGGTTAGTGCATGGTTTGGGAAACTATGTAGCCAACCTCTGTGGGGTTCCCCTTCTCTCTAGTATTGTGTGCACGAATGGAGCACAATTTTTCAAACCGTGAAGCCAAACTGTCTGAGTTTCGGAGGTTATTAAAAGTGTGAAATTACTCTTTTCCCCTCCACTTTTTAACCCCAATTCAGTATTCACCTCCCTTTCTTGACCTAGGTGCACCGGGGGGATCCATGAAACCCTCCTACCTTGCTACCCTTCCTCATTTAAGCTCTTTAAATGTTCTTAGGTAATTTTCTTTGAGTTTTTGTTTTATTTACTCTTCTCATCTCCCTTTTCTCTTAGTTTATTGGTATCTTCATGGTGGTTTCTCTCTTGAAAATACTCTAAGGGTCAATTTTGATGTGTGGTTTGATTTATTTTGATGTTAGGGTGTGTGGATTGTCTCTTGGGGTGTATTCTTCCTTCTCTAAAAATTTTGTCATATTCACACATCATTAAGGTAGGTGTTTCCCTTAATTTCCTTTCTGATACATTTCATTGGGGCTTGAAATTTCTCTGAGTGTTTTAAATTTTTTTTAATCTTGCTTGTGATGTGTTTATATAATTTATATTCGGTAATTTCATGAATGAAATGGGTGAAAAATGGGTTTCAAAGGGGTTATTTAATCATTCCATTATGTAAACGCACACAAGGTATTTTCTAAAATGTTAATTGATCTTTGAAAGTGAAATTGGGAGCTTTGGGTGGTGTTTAACCTTAGATATGTTTTGGTATTTTGGTTGGGCTATGAAATGGGTATTGTGTGTGGAAATTGGTGACTCTTGTGATTTGATGTTTATGTATGTCTTATTGTGTTTGGTGGTAATGAAAATGGGTTTCTCTTAAAAGGGTTTTTGGGTGATTTATTGGATATGTGAAGTCTGAAATTGGATGTTTGGACATATATATACGCCTAAGGGGTACATAGGGATGGTAAATAAAATTATAATGTTCTGTGAACCTTGGTTTTTCAGAGACTTCTCCCCCTTCCCTTTTTCCTTTTCCTAAAAAGATTCCTCATTTTTTAAATGATGTATTTGCTTTTCAAGTGGATTTAGACATGACTTCAAATGTGTTCTATAAATCTTGTACCATTTGTAAATTTTAGATACATTTTGGTGAATAATTATCATAAAGGCTCTTTTGGAATTTTGAAATGTGTTTTGGCTTATAACAGAAATGTGGGCCCATTTGGAACTTTTTGTGTTGTTTCATGTTTTCACTTTTAATTGGAAGTGGTTTTGGATTTAAAATGTAAAGTCCCATTTGGAATTGTTCACGTGAAAGTGGTGTTTCATATAGAATTTGTAAAATTTTGGGAATTGGTGTTGTAAATATATTGAAATTGGAAATGTTAAAGGCCTAGTTGGAACTTTCTGTCATATCTAAAAATTTATTTTTGATGTGATTTGTAATGAAGGCCAGATTGGCACATTGTGATATTTTGGAAATTGGTTTTAGAAAACATGTGATATATGGGCCCAGTTGGAATCTTGGAATGTTTGGAAAATAAATTGAAATCTTGGGTAAAATGAAGGACCCGTTGTTATTTTAATGTGTTTGGGAAAGTGGTTTTTGTAACTCAAATGATGTGATTGCATGACTGGAACTTGTGAATGGCTTGTTGTGATATGGGATCCTATATGGAGGATTCCTCAAGGAGAGGGTCATCGCATAGGTGGTGTTAGTGTTTGTTCTAGGCAAGAACGGTGGTATTGGGTTCAGTTGTGACATGCATGTGAGGACCTTCCCACTCACCATGTACTATTATCTTGGGATTCCTAAGCAACATCAAGAGGGTAGAGTGATGATTTATTGTTGAAACCGATTATATGGGTTATACCCCATGTATTTTCTATGAGTCTAGGTGTTATGTGCCACTATATTAGGTAGTTTAGAGTGGCTTGTTGGTTATTAATTGTGGAGATACACCATACACCGACATGTGAGTCTGAACTGAGTATGTTGAGGGATTTCCTCTAAAGATTTTTAATAACTGACTATGATCAACTATATGTATGTTCTATTTATTTTTTTAAAATATGGATATTATCCCTACAAGTTTATGTCTACTTGTATTGTTTCATTTACTTTCTGTATAGCCCTCTTTTGGTCACTTGGTATAAATTTTGTATTTGGGCGTGGGTTTTGAACTAGGTTGTGGAACGTGAAACCATTTTTGAAAATGAAAGTTTCATGTTTTGTTTTGAAAAGGGAATTTCTGGAATGTTGTGTTTGGTTGCTTAAAATGATTAAAATAATATTTTTTGTGTCTATTTTAAAATAGGGTTTTTGAACTATTTTGAGAAATAAAATTCATGTATTATATAGTGATTTCCTATTGAGTTGTTTAATCTCACACCTTAATTGTTCCATTCGACATCGGTATACCTGAGTTGTTTTATAGGTTCGTGTTTTTTGTTCATGTCCTTGAATTTGGAGTAGGTTGGTCTTGTAGTAGGTGGTGACCAAGAGGTCACGTGGATATAATCTCATCACGGTTCATATTTAGTTTTGTTTTCAGTTTGGTTATGTTCATCGGATGTTGTATTTGGATTGCTTTGTGCATTTACTGATGTTCAGTTGATGTTTTTTCTAGGTGTTCAGTTTTGGTATTTTGATCATAGTGTTTTATTGGTCTAAATCATTCCCATTGGCTTATTTTGATTATCGAAACTAGTTTCCAGTCCATGAGGATTAGAAAATCCCTTTGGGCCTTGTCTCAGGGTGAGTTGGATTTTGGGTTGGTTGGAATACCTATTTGGTTTTTGAAAAACTTTATTAGAGAAATCTTTTTTTATTTATGATTTCAGGTAGCTTGAATATTAGGACTATTGGGACATGAGAAGTAGGTATTGGATGGATGTCACATACCCTTGTTTATTATGATTCTTGAGTTTCTTGGGGTAGTCTGAGATTTGATTCTTTGTTTTTTTTGTTTTGGTTCGTGTGGATAGGGGATGAAAATGGAATTGAGATAGTATGGTGTAGTGGTCCTACATTGAGTAGTGACCCATGTGAATCCCAACCACATAGCTCAATATATTCATAGTGGTTGGTTCTTTCTTGGGAAATATCCCATTAACCATGTCCCTAGGTGATGCATGGATACTAGTTCCCTATTCTGGATTTTTTTGTGGGAGTTGTGTTTTTATTTTTACTTCATTGGTGTGAGTAGAATTTTAAAGTAAAAATGGTTTTTAGAGAAGTAGTTTTAAAAGGGGGTTTTAAAGGGAATACCGTTTTTGGAGAAATTATTTTTAATAGAAAAATTATTTCAGATTAGATTACGTTTTGAATGTCGTATTTTGAGTTTTAAAATTTGATTTGAAAATGGATTTTTTATTTTTAGAAAGAGGCCTTGGAAGAAGGTGGGATTGAAATTAAAATGTAAGTGGTGGTTTTTGAAAACAAGATCTTGGTTTTTTCTACAATGTTTGGCTTATGAGCCTATTTTTTCGATTGAAGTATTATTATGGTTGTGTTTCAGGTTAATGTTGATTCTGGTTTTATGTTCCTTTTGTTGTTCAAAATTTGATTCACATAAAGGTCCCCATGGTTTATAGTGGGTCTCATCCTGTTTATACTCCCTCTCAATTATTTCATATCTTTTGTGATGATTGAGATTTGTTAGAGGTCATGGAATGGCTTAAGCAAGTTGAAAGTGTCTTTAGGTTGTTGGGAACTCACTATGCTGTAAGAGTCCATGTTGTTCTGTGTTTGTTTGAGGTTCTATCTTTGGATCAGTGGAAGATGATAATATCAACATCACTACAACTTGGTATATCTTGGGATGTTTTTAAAGCACTTTTGTCTGATGATTCATACTACATAAGGTGAAGATAATGAAATTGGTGGAGCTATTGGATGTTCCGAATGGCCAGTGGACAGTGAAAGATTATGATGACCACTTTAAGGAGGTAGTTTCCATTTCTCCATAGGTAGCATCGCAAGATCAGTTGAAATTTCAACTTTTTTATTGTGGTCTTTTTCCTGAGATCAAGGAGTGATCCCTCTCATCTAAAGATATTTTCATTGAGAAGTTGGTGGATGAGGCATTCATAGGTGAGTTGGTTCCCAAAGTGTAGTTGGTGGTAATTCACACCCATGAAGGTTCCTCATTCAGTGAGAGGTGTGTGTGAGAGGAACCTATTTTTGAAAATCCTCTTTCATATGTTTCAGCTTCTCATTCGTTATATCGTTCACTTGTGCACTTTTAGTGTGGTCAGTTTGGGCACTCGAATCCACCTTGTCGCAATCCTTCGATGGCATGTCATCATTGTGGCAAATTGGTTCATTTGGATAGGTTTTATAATAATTTTTTTCTAATATTGAAGCCTTGATTAGATGGCATTGTCTTCTGACCGTGGGGTAGTAGATTCTTCAAGACATTAAGGCTCCTACCATAGGCCCCAAAGTGAAGATTTTCATACAATTAGGAAATCACTGGGGGTGCAGGAAATCTTGGCCCAGTTTTTGTCTCCAATATAATGGATATGGTTTATGTTCCTTTTTGTAGTTCTCCTTGATTTTTTATGTTCTCCTTTATCTCAAGATTCTTTGTGATTTTTTATTTTGTGATCTGAATAGTAGTTCCTTTAAAATTTGAGTCTTTGATTAGTTGTTCTCTCTCATATGTGCTTATCTTTTTTTTGTGGATGGGTTATGGTTTAAAGTTTTTTTTTGTTTCGGAGATGCTTGGATCTCATGGAAATAATGAATTATGGTATTCTTTATTGTTTGGTTTGAATATCTTCCATGATTTCCCCTTTTTTCATGTGACTCTTTTAGTTTGTGTTTAGAGTTCGTGTGTTTGTTGGCCTATTGTGGCGTTGCTGAGAATTCTTTGTTTTAGTGGTAGTGTTGTTTATCTTATGTGGAGAATTTTGGGTGAGTTTATGTTGTGTGTGTGGGGTGGGGGGTCCTACGTTGGTCGATCTGTTTATGGTGTTATTGAGCATTTCAATGTAGGTCATGTTAGTCGAGTTCTTATGGGGGGTTAACCCTCCTTCTTTGTACTATTATTTTCATTATGGTCTCTCGTATAGTGGATCAGGTGTTAATTTTTGAGTGACAGGTGTTAGAATCGAGCATGCAGCGGAAGGCCCAAGCAAGTGGGTTTTCAAAAATTTTCAATTGACGATCGACATAATCTTTTCAATGTCAGTGAAGAGAAGCCCGGTCAATGCTGAGGATCTCGCATGATGTTTTTTAAGCACAATAATTAATCCTTAAAATACCTGGTTTATTTCTGAAGTCGTGCACGATGTATGTTCGTCGTTGGTGTTCACTGCTCGAAGGATCCGATTTCGAATTCCTCTAGATCATCCAAACGCGCTTCAAGAAATATGCGGGAATGTCATTCGTCATAATCCGGGTGCTAGCACGTAATTGCGATGATGCTCCAACGATCGCTGCATCGCTTCTCTAGCGATGCCTGAGAGAGAGCTCCATCCGAGCACCATGGATCCAGAGCCTCTCTCTAGATTATGAGAGAGAAGAGAAGAGAGAGAATCACCATAAATAGTGTTTGGAAATATCTAGTCTTCTATTTATAGTTCTCAATTGAAATACCCGGTATCGCCTCGCCGGCCCCGAATACTTAACGCACTATCAATGACATTTATGACTACTAAACTGAGTCCTAAATATTATTATCATTTACTTGTAACATATTAAAATATATTAGGTGATAATAATTGATTCATTAACTCGACTCTTCATCACTCCCATAAATATTAATTGAACATAGAATAATTTAATATTCATCAATTTATATTTATCATGTATTCGCTAAAAATTGTAAATACATTTAATGTATAAATTTAGTACTCAATATTCTAAACTCTAATAATATGAATTTATTTATTTCATTGGTGATCGTTTAACTTTGGACAAATCCCGGACCCCTATGGCGGGGCCCACTATGTCCAAAACTCATATTCAACTAAATAGGGAAGATTCTTGAATACACTATTGTGTGTGACCCTCTAGTCCCTTATCTCGATAGCAGTGAAAAATATTCATAAACCAAGAGGAGGATCTATCAACCCATCATGGACCCTGAATAGATAATGATTTTCACAATAGCGACAACCAACCTAAGAACACACACTGTGTCATATAATCTCTTTGTCTGTAATATCTCATAAAGCAGGACACACTCAGGTGTCATCACCATTTTTATTACTTTATTGTTTGTTGATTTAACTGGATGAATTTACCCTTGACTGCCATGGACATGGTCTTATAATGGCAATGTCATCCATATCAACATGTCCTGATATATATTACATCCATAACCCAGAAGAGACAAATCCATTCTTGAACAATCAACCAATTCCATGCCACTAACGATGCACCCGACATAAACTACCTCGTCATGTCTTCATTTCCATGGTTTTCATCTTGCATCACAGTACATAATCAAATTACATGCATTGGTAATGATCTCAAGTTAGGAGACCATTACACATGATCATAGATAATAACATCCAATGACACCCGAAATAAATGGTGTTCCTATTGGTGGGTCATTCCTCATGATCTCACTACTAGAGATCACCAAGTGATAACTTCATGATAAGAAGTCTCAATGCTTATGATCCCCTAGTACATAATAGTAAAACATCTACTATGTCCAATCAATAATATGTATCTAGACTGTAGAACATATATTTAAAATTAATTACATAGTATATAGAGGTTCTCATTATAGCCTGAGAACTTCTATAAGCTTTAGATATGACAATTAATCTTTGGACATTTCCATTTCAATAGGGGATGTAGAAAAGTCTACACTACAATGGTAATATTACATCACGCATATCTTACTATAAACGTGATATAGTAATCAAAAGTACTGAATATTTGGTTCTAGGGAACCCACTATTTCAACAATAGGTCACCCCAAGGATTGTTGTTTCATTCTTCTTCGTTCGGGTTTTTGATTGAGCTTTGATCCTTATGTGGTTGGGTGACTTTCAAGGGGAAGAATGTGTTTGTGGTGGGGCGAATTCTCACACCATGATCTTTTAATTTCTTTTATTTTATTCTTTCATTAGATTTTGTTCTTTTGGATGAGGTTCAGGTTTAGTTCCTAGTTTTGGATTTTTATGTTTTGGAGGATTAAGGTAAGGTTTTAACATGTTCATGGTTTGGGTGTTAAAAATGTGTCCTATTAATAAAGAGGACATTTTCTGTTCAAATTCTTCTTGCACACTTTGACTTGCATAATTTGATCATGTCTTGGAACAAATTGTGTGAGGTCAAGGGAAAACTATGTGGCTTGATGGTTTGTGTCTAGGTAATGACACACAACCTATTCACGGTTAGAGGAAACTATTCATTTAGTGTGAAAGGTGTTTGTAGTTTGCGTATGGAATTTTACATAGTTGGCCCACGGTTTTGGAAACCATGCGGCCAGCTAGTGTAGGGTGACTGTTCTCTCCAGTAGGGTGCGCACGTTTGGTGCACAATTTGTCAAACCATGTGACCAAATTGTGTGAGTTTCTCAGATCATTAGAAGTGTGAAATTCCTCTTTTTCCCCTCCACTATTTTAACCCCAATTCTGGATTCTCCTCCCTTTCTCAACAAAAGCACACCAGGGGGATCCAGTAAATCCTCCTCCCTTTCTTCCCTTCATTAAAGCGCTTTAAAGGTTTTTAGGTAAGTTTCATTGATTTTTTGTTGATTTCTTTTTACCATATTCCTTCTCTCTTGGTTTCATTGTATTTTATTGGTGGTTTCTCTCTTAAAAAACCTTAATGGTTCGGTTGATGTGTGAATTGCTTTATTTTGATGTTAGGGTGTGCATATTATCTATTGGGTTGTATTATTTCTTCTCCTAACCTTTCATCACATTCTCATGTCATTAATGTAGTCGTTTCCATCTATTTCCTTTCTAAAACATTCCAATGATGCTTGATATTTCCTTGAGTGTTTTCAAAAAGTTATAATATTTCTTCTGATGTGTTAGTATAATTGTTTTTTGTAATTTCATGATATCAATGAGTGAGAAATTGTTTTCAAAGGGGCTCTTTAATCATGCCATTATGTAAATTCACACAAGGTATTTTATAAAATGTCAACTGATCTTTGAATGTAAAATTGGGTGATTTGAGTGGTGTTTACACTTGGTTATGTTTTGGAAATTTGGTTGGTCTATGAAATGGGTATTGTATGTGGAAATTGGTGACTCTTGTGGTTTGATGTTTATGTATGGATTGTTGTGTTTGGTGGTAAACCAAATGGAGTTTCTTTAAAAATGGTTCTTCGGTGATTTTATGGATATGTAATGTGTGTCATTAAATGTTGGCACATCTATATGTGAATGGGGTGAAGATAGGGATGGGTAAACAAATGATAATTGTTCTTGAGAATAATGTTTTCCTTATACCTTGGGTTTTCAATGGATTCTCCTCTATTCCATCTTTCTTTTTCCAAAAATGGATCCTTGATTTCTAAATGGTATATATTATTTTTATCTATATTTAAATATGACTCCAAATGTGTTCTCTAAAGCTTGCCCCATTTGTCATTTTGAGTTATTTTTTAGTGAATAATTGGTATAAAGTTTTGTTTCTAATTTTGAAATGTGTCTCGGTGAATAATTGGTATGAGGGCCCATGTGGACTTTTTTGTGTTGTTTCACATTTTCACTTTGCCTTGGAAGTGGGTTTGGATTTAAAATACAAAGGCTCATTTGGAATTGAACACAAGAAAGTGGTGTTTCATATTGAATTTGGTAATGGATGGGAAATGGGGTTGTAAATGTATTATAATCGGAAATGTTAAAGGCACGATTGGCACTTTATGTTGTCTTTGAAATGTTGGTTTTGATGTGAAATGGTTTGAAGACCTTATTGGATGCTTTTTATGTTTTGTAAATTGATTTGGGAACTCATGTGATGTATTGGACTAGTGGGAATCTTGGCATGTTTGGAAAATAGATTGAAATATTGGGTAGCATGAAGGCCCAATTGGTATTTTAAAATGTTTAAAAAAGTGGTTTTTTGAATCTCAAATGATGTGATATACTTATTGGAACTTGTGAATGGTTTGTTGTAAGATGGGAACCTCTATATAGGATTCCCTAAGTAGAGGGGAATCACAAAGGTGGTGTTTTTGTTTGGGCTAGGAAAGCATGGTGGAAATGGGGTCAGTTGATTCATGCATATGTGGAACATACCACTCACTATGTACTATTATCATGGGATTTTTTGGAATAATCTATAGGTTCATGTGATGGTTTCTTGATGACCTTGATTAAACATGTTGTACCCCCAAGATTTGCTGAGATGCTAGGTGGGACGTACCACAGGATTGGCTAGTTTAGAGAAGTTAGTTGGTTGTTGACTATGGCGCTTCACCATATTCCAGAATGTGAGTCCAGACTGAGTATTCTTATGTATTTCCTTTATAGATGTTTATCAAATTACAATGATCTACTATCTATATGTTATGTTTATTTCTGTTTCATGTGGATATTATCCCTACTAGTTTATGTCTACTTTTTTTGTTTCCTTTACTTTTTTCATAGAAACTTTTTGGTCATTTGGTTTGGATTTTGTATTTGTACTTGGGTTTTGAACTAGGTTGGGGAAGGTGAAACCATTTTTGAAAAGGGAAGATTTGTGTGTTGTTTTAAAAAGGTAATTTTTTGAAAGTTGTGTTTGGTCGCATTAAATGATTAAAAGCCTATTTTTGTATGTATTTTAATATAGTGTTTGTGGAATGTTTTGGGAATGTAAATTCTTGGATTCCATGGTGATTACCTATTGAGCAATTTAATCTCTCACAATACTTGTGCCACTAGATTTCAATAGTCCTGAGCTGTTTTACAGTTTCAGGTTTCTTTTTCAAGTGTTTTACTTTGGAGCAGGTTGGTCTAGTGGTAGGTGGTGACCAAGAGGTCACGTGGAGATCATGTCAGGATGGTTAAGATTTAGTTTTGTATTCAGTTTGGTTATGTTCAATATGTATTGTATTTGGATTTCTTTGAGTATTTATTTATTTTCATTTAATAGTTTCTTTGTGTGTTCAGTTTTGGTATTTTGATCCTTTATTGGGATAAATCATTCCCATTGGTTTATTTTGATGTCTAACACTAGTTTCTAGCCTATGGGGATCCAGAATTCCCTTTGGACCTTGTCTCTGGATGGGTCGGGTGTCTGGTTGGATGGAATCCTTGTTTGGATTGTGACATAAGAGGTAATCAGTGAGCACTACTTATTCTTGGGGAATATTAAACATCTTACTAGATCCGTTGTTGTGGGTTCTAATTGATAGATTGGAGTAAAATTTATCCTTCAAGTCTTACCAAGGATATTTTATAGTGGTTTTCTGATCATTGGGGGTGTTTGTACAATCAACCTCATCAATCTATGGATATTTTACTTTTGTTTTGTAATACCTGACATCTAAATAACATGACTCCCAAGATTCGAATGGAGAAGCATTGCCCTGGAGTACCCCTTCTTGACCGTAGAGGGAGTATTTGAGACAATGGTGGTACGAAGAAGGGACAAATGCATGCATATAGAGACAGGGCCTTACCAATCAATTATTCTAGGATATATCCAATAAGACCACCATAAATTCAGTGTTTTCCACCAAACCACTGAATTGAGACATCAACTGAATACTTCCACATGGATTTTTCTCGCTCTTATCATATATCTGAATTATCAAGTTAGAGGGGATCAAATTCTCTTATGTGATCCCCAAATTGTGGATTTTTTATGTCGAGATAAAACTGATCCTAGATCCAATATCAACTAGGAATTGGGGGACTTTCACACTATTTAATTAGACAATTATAAAAACAAATCATATATTCCCATGAATGGTTTCACCCTCATTTTAATTGAAAAATGAAACGATGGACCGACACCCCTCCAAATCAGCTTCCTTTACATAATATGCCTCACTAAAAGTTACCTCAGTTGAAAACTCAAGGGTGATCTTCAAATCATAGATGATGGTTTTAGGCACTTATTTTGACATGTAGAGATACTCGAAGATTTAAAGTCTTGATGGTATGCTTATGAGGGGATTCATCACAACATACTTCCCAGTGAGGGGTATGTTTTTGCTTATAGAAGGCCATTCTTTAGCAGGGAGCATAGCAGGAATCATTGGTTGAGGCACCAGGGCCTAACTAGTTCTGTCTATATTCTTACATTGATTTTATATATTGATTTGAATCGTGATGGTTGGGAACTATAAGGCTGGGGTTAGGCCTTAGCTAGGCACATTTGGTATTGGTGTGGTGACAATTGAGTCACATGGTCAACTAATATAGTCAGCTGCGGAGGAGAACCTAGAAAAGCAGCATGGGAGGGATATCCTTGATGATCCCTACAAGAGTCCTACTATCTGGTTTTAGTATCCTGAATAAACTGATTCAAAGTGTTATCCCGCACATTTTTTGTCCTAAAACACTAACTTTTTGTTTTCTATTATGTCCTCTTCTTATCATCTGACGACATTGGGAAAAGGTACCTAAGGGATTCACAAAGTATTCCTCATCATTGATCATTGTGTAATGATCTATTAATTCAATATCATTCCTAGAGGTGTATTATTTGTCCTAACTAGTGGGATATAAAAGGGATGGACATGCTCTGGAAACATCTCCTAATGCAGGATGCATAAAATCTCTAATGGTGCGGCTTGGTTTCAACACTGGTGGGGGGATCTAATTCCTATTATGTTGGATATGTCTAATCTTTTAAGAATTGGACGTCCATGAAATAGATGTCTACATGGTTTCTAGAGTAGTTTTGGAGACTGTAGGAGATTCTAGTTTTCTTTAAGTGATCATGAATAAAAGAATGGGCATGAGTCACTGCCCTATGAGCCAACCAATCTTTTTACTTTTGCATTCCATGAATGGTATCCATCTTCCACTCATCAATGTCTTCACTGTAACCATCAAGGTCAGCACATAAAAGTTCCACTTATTCATGGACATCACCAAATTATACTAAGAAACAAATTACTTGGTCCTAGAGACAATCTGTAAAGGCAAATAATTCTTTAATGGTATGTCCAATGATCCTATGTTACGGACAATGACTGGTGAAATTAGTGAGTTCGACCCCTTGGGGTCTCTTCCATTTTGGAAGCTTCAAAATCCATTTCTTCTATGGCGCAAATGAAATGACATGGTACTTGTGCATCCTTGAACAAGTAATTTCCATAACTTATTTTTGAAAATGTAGGTCTGGGTTCCTAGTTATAATATGGGAATGAAGAAATGTTATCTATATGAGTCTATGATTGTTATTGATGAGGATACCCTATGCAAGGATAATCCTGGTGGGGATTCACATGGTGGGGTTTATCTAGTAAAGGGGACATTAATTGGACTGACTCAAGATCCTCTTCACGCACAACAACATATGTCTCTACATTTATAGGCCATCTCACAGGAATTGGAAGGGGTAATGGGTGTGACTGTTGCTTGATCCATTATAAGGATCATTCCAAATGTTGTTCCGTTTTAGAGAACTCTTGAAATATATTGGGATAGTTTAGAGAAATGAGGGTAGGGGCCAACTAATTTGTTACATTCTCAACACACATAGTGAGTAGTTTTTATTGAGAAAGTGGAATGTCAAATGAGTATTTGAGTCCCTTAAAATGGTAAATAAAGTCATCAACTCACTCATTGGGCCTCATTTTTCATTTGGAGAGTTTTGTGACACTAGTATTGCATGAGGTGGAGTTGAACTAAAAGAGTTACTGTCTCTAGAGATATTCCAAGACAAAAATGGATCTTGAAACTAGTTGGATATAAAACATGAATGTATGTCCTTCTAGGGTTTAGAAAAAACATCAAAGCTTGGTAGCTTCCTATTATTTTTGAGTCTGAGACATGGGAAAACACCATGAGATGAAGTGGGTTAGGTGTTGTATTATATCACCTATAAAATAAAGCATGGTGAAAGTTGAGTTACTGAATTTTGCTGGTGGGTACATTTGGCCTACACATGTAAGATATAACTTTCCATCCAGAGGAGTTAACTCCTATTTTGTATCCAAATCGTCAAGGAGGTGGTGAGAGCATCTACCACATCATCCTATTGATTATTTGTGATCACTGATTCTATGAATATCTCATCAGACTGGGAATATGTGTGGCCTTGTTATCTACGACGATTGGCATGCTACTCAAATAGATTTGGTGAGTCATATCTCAGTCACTTTCCATGGCCCCCAACTTCATCCTTTCCTAGTTCAAATATAAATGGTTCTCTATGAAGGATGGGATAATAATGTTCCTGAGGTAGAGGGCCTCGATGCACCAGTTGTTATTCTAGTTGATCCACCCATGGTTCCTCCTACTATACTTGATTTGTGAACTGACACCCCGTTTCGAGATGGATTATTGTGTATGATGTAGAATATGCAAGGTGGAGTGCGACCTACCCCAAGCATGGTAGAGTTGACTCGCGATTTTTAGTAGTAGCACCCTCCTATTTTCACTTGGGGTGGAGGGCCACTTGTTTTGGATTCATGAATCATGGAAATCCAATCTATCTTAGATCACCTAGAGATTCCTTCAGAGTGGAGGGTCATGATAGATGCTTACATGCAACATGATTCATCCAAGAGATGATGGGATGTCATCGCCCAGGTAGGCTAGCATGTAAATATTGTTTGGGATGACTTCCAGATTGTCTTCTACGACTAATTATTTCCCCAGACTTTGAGGGATAATAGATCTATAGAGTTCATGAAATATAACAGGGAACCATGTCTGTTATGGATTACTCATCCTATTTCACTGAGCTGCTACATTTTTCAACTTCTCTAGATGTTGATGATCTGATGGTTGCTAGGTAATTTTAGAATGGTTTGTTTTATACAATCCATTCACAATTCAATGTTTTTAGTATGAAGACTATTTTTGAGATCGTCAACCATGCCCTAATCACATAGTATAATTTGAGAGATGTTGAGGGTGTGAGTTAGGGTAGTTAAGAAACTAAGGCTTCTAGTGGATCATCTTCTAGGAAAAAGCGTTGTTTTAGAGGGTCTTACAGGAGTAGTGATGGTCAGGCTCCATTCCCCGGTGGCTCTTCTATCTGTCATCAGTGTGGGGGGTTCTTGTACACTTTAAGAGGTATATTACATATAATCTGATTGAGTGAAATGGTTGTGATAGTATGGGTCGCCTCCATTGTTTCTGTAAAACTTTCCCTCCAGTGCCAAGTGAGAAGTGATCCGCACCTACTCCTCAATCAGGATCTCGGTTAGCTGGATCATGATAGTCAGGAAGTTGGAAGACCATCAGTCATTCAGGCCCAAGTGGTAGTCAAGGCATAGGTAACCAGTTGTATGATTCTTAGTGATAATAGATTTTTCCTACTATGGTAAGGAATGTAGTGACTCAAGGCTACAGTAAAATCCAATTATATATAGTCCATACTATACCGCAGGAGAAGAGCTCTACACCATCTATTGTATGAGGTACTATTCTAGTATCCTTCACCTAAGTGACTGGCTTGTTTGATACAGGCTCTTCTCACTCATTCATATTTGAGGAAATCTATGAGATTTTAGGCCTCAATGTTGAGTTCTATCATGGTTTAATGATTCTAGATACACTCTTAGGTATCTATTCAAATGGAATTCACCACTATCATAATTTCCCCTTGAGATAGGTTGTTACCTTTCTAATGGAATGTGTACATTCTTGACATGACATGTTTTGATGTGATCATCAGGATGGACTAGTTATTTTCCTACATAGCTGATATTTACTGCTATCAATGGAGGGTGTTGTTTACATAACCATAGGCCATTACACATGTCCATAAGGGAGAATGGGATATTGGTGAAAATTTATTTGGACCTAAGAAGTATAGGTTGAGTAGTGTTACAGTGTAGGTTTCTAGTCTTTATCTTGATGATCGGGGCTGGAATCAGCTGTATTTCCTCCTATAGTGGGTGATTTCAGAGAAATTTTCCCTAAAAATATCTCTAGTCTACCTATAGGGTGATAGGTAGAGTTTAATATCTAGTTAGTTCTGGGAGTAGCACCTATGACCATTCCACCTTATAGGATGGAACTTAAGGAGCTCCAAGAACTCAAAAATCTGTTAGAGTATATGGAGGTGAAAGGATCTATTTTCCCCAACACTTCTCCTTGGACTTCACCTATCCTTGTTTCCAATAATTCAGATGGTACCCTTAGGTATTGTGTAGAATTCCATCGGTTAAATTGATTGAATATAAAGAAATGGCACCCTTTACGTAGAATAGATGTCCTCTGATTAGTTTTGAGTAGTGATGGTGTTTTCAATGATAGATATGAGGTCTGGATATCATCTGGTGTCTGTCAAGACTTCAAAAATACCTTGCAAAACTTTTAGGAGTAGGTATGGTCTCTATGAGTACATGCTTAATCCATTTAGAGTGATGAATTCACATGCTGTCTTCATAGATCTTATGAATTAGGATTTCCAACTGTATCTAGATTCATTTTTGGTTGTCTTCTTTGAAGATAACATAGTGTATTCACGGTCCAAAGACAACCATGAAACCCATCTTGAGATCTTGCTTAATATACTGAGAGAGAATAAACTCGATGATAAGCTCTCTAAATTTCACTTCTGGATTGATAAATTCCACTTCCTAGGTTATATCATATCAGATTCGGGAGTTTTTGATGACCCAGATAAAGTGAGAGTTTTGGTTTCTTGGTAGAATCCTAAGAACAACTTTGATATTTATATTTTATTTGGGTTTTCATGATATTAAACATTATTCATTTATGATTTCTTATTCCTTGAGGCACTTCTTATAGTTTTGATGAAAAGGTTATGAAATTTGAATGGTCTAAAGCTTTGAAGAAGCCTTTCATAAGTTGAAGGGAAGACTAACTTTAGCGTCAATACTGATACTTCTAGATATAAGAATGGTTTATATAGTTTACTTTGATGCATAGGCTATCCGAATTGGAATTGTATTTATATAGGATGAGTGAGTCGTCGAATATGGTTCTCGTTAGTTGAGGCCTCATAAACAGAATTACCCAATGCATGGCCTCGAGATCGCTAGTGTTGTTCATGACTTGTGCTGTTAGAGAAACTACTTGTTGAGAAAGAATTTTTTGGTATTCAAAGATCACAAAATCTTCAAATACATCTTCAAATACATCTTCAAACAGTGGTATCTGAATCTCAGATATCATAGGTCGGTCGAGCACCTGAAATATTTTTATTTTGAACATGCCTACACTCCAGGGAAAGAAAATTTAGTAGTTGATTCCTTGAATTGAAAGACTTGGACTGAGGTTTTTCAGGAGACCAATGATGAAAGGAATCTTATAGTCTTATTCTTAGACATACATTTTGAGGTTCAGGAGGACTTTGGTTAGACTATTCTCTCTTCCTTAGTAGTGACATCTACTCTTATGGAATGAGTATGGTTGATAAAGTTATCAGATCCTAAAGGCCTTGTCCTATGAGAGAGTTTTAGATGACTACCTATTTTCTCTTTGGGTGGTTGATGGGGATGATACTCTGTTGTTCTATGGCCATGTATGGGTCCTATGAGACATTAGAGAAGATCTGAGGAGGTATTTCCACACCTCATCATGGTAAGTTCATCCTGGTGTCACCAAAATGTATCAAGATCTACAACATTAATATTGGTGGACCAGAATGAAATGTGAGATAGCCGATTTCATCACTCTATATCCCACCTGTCAGTAACTGAAGGTCGAATATCATCATCTGGTAGGGCTTCTTCAGCCATTTTTCATTCCTGAGTGGAAATAGGATGACTTTTCGATGGACTTCATGATTGGTTTACCCAGATCACCTCATGGAAACTACATGGAGTGGGTTGTCATTGATCGTTTGATGAAGGTTTCAAACTTCTTTCTAGTGTGGGATACCTTCTCGATAGGCAAGTTAGACACACTGTATGATTAATACGTGGTACATATTCACGGAGAACCTCATTCTATTATCTATAATCGAGATTCCCATTTCACGTCATGGTTCTGATAGGGGTTACAGAATTCCTTGGGTACGTGGTTGCTTTTAAGCATGGCATATCACCCTCAAACTAATAGACAGACTGAGCATACAATATAAGTGTTAGAGGATATTCTTTGTTCTTGCATACTCGACTTTGGGGGTTCTTGGTAGAAAAATACTCCCCTCATTGTGTTTTCTTATAACAAAAACATCCAGACTACTATTGAGATGGATGCTAATGAATCCATGTATATTAGGCTTTGTCGCTTGCCTCTCTACTGATTATAGGCAGGGGAGGTAGTTGTGCTTGGGCCTCATCTCAAACAGGATATGTCAGAGTTGGTTCAGATGATTAGAAATCATATGTTGGATGATCAGTCTAGATATTAGACTTCATCCAATATGAATCGATGACCTCTTGAGTTTGGGGTCGAATACTAGGTTTTCTTGAAAGTATCTCCTAGGATAGGGTATAGACATATTCAACAGTAGGGTAAGTTATCACTGAGGTTCATTGGACCCTTCGAGGTAGTGAATTGGATTAGACCAGTGGCTTACAAGTTGGAACTTCCTTAGAGATATTAGTATATGCTTGATGTTTTCTATTTATCTCAACTTCAGTGATACTATCCAGACCCATCTTACATATTTCATCCTGATGAGGTTGAATTAGACATAGATTCTTCCTTCAAGGATTACCTAGTTTATATTATTGATTGGACCATGAATACATTTTATGTAAGGATTGTTTCTCTCGTATAGGTACCATGGTAATATAGCTAATTACAGGACGATACCTAGGAGTGGGAAGATGATAAAAAAACTCAGTGGTTGTAACTATTTGCTAATAGTACCATTGTAACCTCAAAAGTCCAACTCAAGGATGAGTTTCTATAAGGAAGGGAGGTTATAGCGACCCAAATTTTGACCAAAGAATGGATTATTAGTTTCTTTTTTTGAATCCTTTCTTTCATCTTGGTAATGGTATGTTACGGCCTAGGGAAGGCTAGAGGAGCGTTCAGGGCTGGTTCAGAGCTTGGAGGTCTTGAATTATGGGACAGCAGCTTAGCGCATAGTTGGGAAAACTGTGTGTCTAAACCGTATAGCTACATATAGAGTCATCAGCAAGTCCACACAGTTTACCCAAACCATGTGGACTAGGAGCATGGCTATGTGGGCCTACTGTAGAATGGGGGAAGATCCTTCACACAACTTTTTCACATGGTTTTTAATCCATGAACAGAAACCATGTACAGTATGTTTTGGGTTAAAATTACCATCATACCCCTCACTCAACTTAAAATATAATTTATCTTCTCTCCACCATCATGGGTAAAAAACCATGGCCTCATCCCATTTGAATCTCAAGAACTCCTCCACCTTGTATTATTGATATCTCCTCCTTCCAGTGTCCGATCCTTGATCGCTCAGAAGATCTGGAACCTTAGTGGTAAGGCTCCCAAGTCTGTCTACTCACGTCGCTATTATTTTTTCCATCTTTTTCACTTTTTAGTTTTAGGCTCATATGCCCTATTTTTAGTGATCTAGACTAAGACAAATATATCTTCGAACCGGTTTTGAATTAGAGATGTATACCAAGTGAGGTGACATATAAGACCCTAAGTTAAGTGGTCACATAGTTTTCCATTTGAGTTTTGGCCATTTTATATTTAATGTTATTGTTCTATAGGATGACCTTTGCTGAGATCCATAATTTTTTAATTACTTCATGTATAAATGACCCTAGATTCTCAATATAGGTGAATTAGGTTTGGGTTAGAGGTATAGAGATCACCCTTTCTATATATGGACACCCTACGGGGTGTGCCATCCGAATTGGCCATTTTAAGAAAATTTTCCCAAAATGAAAAATGACGGTTTCTATCTCTCAACATGAGTTTAAATATAATTGACCTTTTCTATTATGTACTTGATTTATACCAATATTTCTCATGGGTGTTTGGTCCCCTTAAGCATGGTTTTACCAAAATGGGTATGTGACTATTTGACATGATCCTTTTTCCATGGCATGTGCCCTTGAGATGAGTTTTCCATGTTATGATAATCTAATGGAGGACTTTGTTAGTATGTTAAGATGAAATAGACTAAACCTTATAAATTATGTTGATTAATGGAATGGACCCAGGGATGGCATGTCCTTTCCTTGTCATGTATTATTACAAAGGAATTGTTTGAAAGGGTTTTCTTGTTTAGATTTGAAATGATGTATGATGGTTTTCCTTACATTATATAATGTGAATGATTATGTCATTACCATGCTTATGACTCATGATATAACTGTATGGGTTGGAGGATTTTATACACCATGCCACTTATGATATGTATGGGTGGGAGGCATGATTACCCCACACCAATGATAAACTGTATTTGTGTATTGATAGGAGACATGCTTACCCAGTTCCAGTTATAATCTCTATATAGATGGGAGGAATTATTACCCCATTATAGTAACTTATATGGATGGGAGACATGCTTACCCCATTCCGGTTATCTTCTATTTATGGACGAGAGGCATGCTTACCTTACGTTAGTGATAACGTCTATATATACTCCTATGTATGTGAGGCATGATTACATCATGATAGTGAAAACCTTTATATATATATGTGTGTGTGAGTGAATGGATGAGAGGCATGCTAACCTCATGCAAGTGATAACCTATATATATTTATATATATGGATATTTATACATAGTGACTTTTTCATACATGTAGACGTTAAGCTGAAGTAGGTAGACCCACTAGGTATCCCTTAGGAACCTGAGTGGGATGTTGATTATTTATTCTATATTATTTATTTTCTAATAGTTTCACACTATTTACTTATGAGTGACACTCAGATTACACATATACACCATTGGTGTTGGCGTACTGAGATTTATCTCACATCCTACTCGGGCCGCCTTTGGCACCAAAATAGACCATTTGCTAGTAGTTGTGAATAGGTAAGAACACCACTCATCTGGATGTTGACTCGTTTTTGTAGATAGAGCTTTAAAGCAGAGGACCAGGCTTAGCCTCGAGATTCTATGGAGTAGATTTGGATTTTTATCACTATTTTATTTATGTATTGAATGAATCTTTCCTATTTGACTTATAATAGAATTCCATTCACACATAATTGTATCAGACACTACCAATAAGTCTTTTGTTATATTATTCAGTCTTCAACTATATTTGTTTATGTTTCTTCTATTTATTATATCCTTCTATTTGTTCATGCTTCTTCTAATTTATATTATTTTTTCATCCATTGTGTACTATAAAATGGGGGTAATGTCTCCCTAATGTTTTACCTTCACATCCCCGCTGCTAGTCGCCAGTCCCCAGCATATGGGGAGAGATTCTAGGGATCATATGGCCAACTGATCTTGGGACACGAGGTAATTGGTAGCCTGGTCGGAGACATTACAAAAACACCCTAAATTAACTAGGTTAATTAAATAAGGGATTCCTTATTAAATCTGAAAATACATTTTTCCTTGGTACTTGAGGTGATGTCGTTGTAGGAAAGATTGTACAGAGGGGTTGGTTCTGTTGATATGATGAACTGGGCATATGAGTTAAAAAAGGACAGTTGTGTTTGTATGGGTAATTTATCTGATTCTTATTCATTTATAAAATATAAAAAGCTTCTCCCTATATCTAGAGGTCATTATATGATGTATCCTGAATGGGTTATAAACATGGAGGGAATGCGAAGTCATGTCAATTTGTTAGAGATCATCATCTCCTAAATGAATTTTACTGTGATTCTTGATGTGTGTTGTGCCTGATAGTTTCCCAAGTAGTGATGGAATAAATAAATAATTGTTTAATAATGATTATAATGGCCTGATTTGGTTTGGTTAATAGAATGAAAATTGTTAAATAAAATCGGTTAGAAATGTGAAATGAGATTTGTGGCATATTATGTGGTGTTGTGCATTTAGAGGAGGCCGCAAAAGTGATAGTGTTGTGAGTTAGTTTGTTAGTTTTATAACACATAGGATGGTATTGAGTGTTTGATATTATTTATATATACCTGTATTTCATTTTGATTTCTAATTTCACCCCACCCATTTAGATCACTATGTGCCGAAAGGCTACATCATAATGGTGGGGGTGTCTTTCCCAACATATCAGTGGGAGGATAGATGGATTTCCACCATATCTTCCCTGCTCCTTCTTCCAAGTGAGGTAGGTATTTCATAGGCTATGATGTTCAAAGGTCTGTTAGTGCATTAGATGTTGGTTGATATGTGGTATATCAGGTGCCTTTGGGATGAGATGTTATGTGATTTCCCAAGTGTATTTAGGATGAGATGTGACCTGGTTTGAGGCCCATGTGTGTGAAAGAGGTATGTCTTGTGAGGCCTAAGTGTTTTTAGGCGAGATGTGTTGTGAGGAACAGGTCTGTGCAGGCAGGATGTAATATGGTATTCAGAATAGGTGGGAGCGCCGGGACATTTTTCGTTGGTGTGAGAGTGGATTACTAGTAGGAAAGTGGTGTGGGGTGCCCTATCATCAATTTGATTTACTTTATGTTATATCACATGACTTGTGTTACTTGGGGAGGTTGGGTTTGGTTAGTATACATGCATATGTGCTATTTGGTTCTGTTATTTTCATATAGGTGAATTATTATTATTCTTTCACATGTGCACAAGAAACATTGGTTTTCCTACTAGGTATACTTTTATGCCCAACCAACATATATATACTATTTTTAGGTTTTTATTAGGATTACATGGACTATTCTGGGATTTACTAGCTCAAACCTTTGTATAGACATTGTATCACTGCTTAGGCTTTACTTTTGGGTATTTACATTGGAGTATCTTATTGTATAAGTTCTATTTATACATGCATGTGTGATGGTTTGTGTTTCCCTTTTATATTTGTGTTTGAGTTATTGTGGATGATTCATCTTATCTCCCAATTTTGTTTCTTTATAAAGGGTAATTCCTCATATATTGTGAGATTTGTACACCCTTGGTGATGTTCGCTAACTTAGGGCCTATTGGAGGTAGGAATCTAGGGGTTACTATCTTCATTTCTTCAATTCTATCCTGGGAGGGGTATCTTTTGAGGGATGGGGTTGTGACAGAAACACACTAGGATCAGATATGAAATGATACTAAAATTAGTTCATCAAATCACTGGGACTTTATTTATAACTAGAACAAAGAATTTAGATTCTTCTATCAGGTATCATTGAGTACAATATAAACTCATAGAAGTGTGAAAATTTCCAATAGAATTAGATGGATTTCACATACTAATCAAGTGTAACATAAATACAATCATTATACTTAGCTTCCACGGATTTCCATGAAATAACTCAAGTAGAGGTGATCGAAAAAATAAATCATATGATCATCGCATAAAACAATAATAAAACACTTCAAATAAACCCCACCGAACCTCTTACACCCTCTCAATAAATATCACCTTTCACATTATTCCACGTGTTGTATAATTATAAAATTCTTCCTAATAAAGGAAAAAGTCAATAAATTTCATAAAACAATCATTGGGGTCATAATGAGGGAATTAAAATCGCAATAAAAACTGCATTTGTTAAAGTGATAACTGGTATTTAAAAAGAATATTGTGGTGTCAATCCTTTTCTATAACCCTGGAAACTTTTTCATAAAAAATCATATTTAAATCCCTTAAAAAATCAACACATTATTTTAAAAAGACTTTTAGAATCATCACAGGACTAATAAGTCTTGAAACCGTTAAACAAGGCCCAAATGCATACCTTTTAATAAATCATCTATTTAAATCATCAAGCATTTATTTATAAAACAAAATTAGTGTCAACCACCTCCTTAAAACCATTAAATTCACTTGTGGATCCTTTTGGGTATATTCACAAATTCATGGAATGCATAACATTCATTTTGAAATTGAAACTATAAATAAATTAAAATTAACTTTCATTATATGCTTGTAAATCATTAAAACTCTCTTATAAACCGATTTTTGGTACCAGAAAGAGGTGTATCTTCATAATAAAATTGTTTTAGAACATATAATAATTTCATGAAATGATAAATTATGTTATTTTACAAAAAAAACCTTCCTTAAATTCATCAACAGTCTTCACCTTCTATGGTAAATGAAAAATCTAGAAGGAAAATTATCCCAACAAGACCTAAACACCCAAAACCTTAATTAAAAACCAATCCAAAACCTAAATCTTGACCCCCATATCCATTAGGGATTCATAGAGAAATTAAACTAAGTGGAATTGAAGAAGGAAAGATAAAGAAGTATAAAATTTGAACCTTCCTTCCAATCTATGTAAAATATTAATGTAAAGTACTTTGATGATAATAAAGAAGAAGTTTGAAACTACCTTATACAATTTCCATGAGTTAGTAACATGATATGAGGGTGGATTAGGAACAAAAAAAGATAAAATGAGTTAGGATAAAAATGGAATTTTATCACTTAAAAAAACAGGACACATGATCACCATGGCATGGCCACCCCCACCATGGTGTGGAATTCTCTTAAGAAGCAAAACACACTCAGCCACCATGTCATGGACCGTATATGATCTCCATTTTAAACAAGGATTTCAACCATAAACCATGGAATGGGATTCCCCATTGTCTCCTTGAAATGGACACCGCGAAAATACCACCTCATGTATAATCCTCTTCACTTCAGTCCCCAGATTACCACCACAGTAGTCCATCATGACACACAACATGGAATTTAAGTCATCCTTATTTCCCACTGGGAAACCTCTCAATGGAAACACCCTCAAAAACACCTATTTCAAAGTTTATCTCCCGATTATAGTCATCCTGGCCAGCACCATTCCCATGTTGTATAGGTTCATAGCATGATGAGGTCACTAATACCTCAAAAACTATTCCAAAAGGTTCAAAACACTTGGAAAATAAGGGAAAACTCCCAAAAAACTCAAAATATCCCTAGATAATTTAATATATAAAAAATAGTGACATGTGGGTGTCACTGAATTGGAATATCAGCTATTTATAGTTCTAGTCAAAACTTCTCTTCCTACTCCATCCCATCGACAGTTTTATTTATGGTTTCATGGATGTCTCTGTAGTCAAATTTTTATACCCCAAGGTAATGATCATATGTTGAATATTGAGCAGTTGATATCACAATTCCCTCATGGTATTCTCATAGATTAACTACCAGATATCTTACCAAAGTAGCTATCTCTTAGATAGTTAATGTACAGGTGATCCTAGATTTGATCGTAAAATAACTGGGATGATTAGAACATAAGTTGGAACTAAGTCACTTAATGTAAATATGATCTAAATATTTTTAGTGCTTTATGATATCTCTAGTTATGGGGATGTTGGGATAGTAGTTTGACATTCATATAAATCAATCTCCAATATTAACACATCTAAAAGAGATCCATCCAAATGATATATATTTCAAATAGATAATAAAAAATAAATAAGTAAATAGTGTTAGTTTTTTCCTCCACAATCATACGTATCAACTCCTTCCATATTTTTATCAGTTTCCTCATTAGTACTCACAAGGGACATGGTTTCTCTTGTTATCATTTACACTTTAGTCAGATTAGTCATGAAATAATTCATGTATAAGATCCCTTTATCACATTTAGGTATCATTCTTACCAAGCCTGATGTGTATACTTGTAGACATAAATCATAAGCAGTCGAGAATTAAGTCATAAGTGAATATGAGTCTTTTCTTCTCATTCAATGATAATTCCATGGAAATTTTATATAGAAAGAGATATAAAGACAAAAAAGTTAAGTCAACTTGAAATGGAAAAAATGATGAAAGAAACATTAATAGTTGTAATTACTCTCGTCCATGTTCACATCTAGGTCATACTTACCTCAAAATTAGATCTCATTCTCCAATCAAATATAATTCTAAGGGGGGTTTATTGGTACTCAAATGTGATTAAAGGAGGAAATATAGAAAGGCTATAGATGAATTGAAATATTTTTTGAATCATGAGGTGTAATTGGGTACACCCATCCCATTCCATACTCACTAGTGTCCATGTCACATACCCCATTCACAAACATCATGTCAGGCAACTTATTCTTGTAAGAATTATGTCACATGCTCTATTATCCTTCTATTAAATCATTAACCCACTTAAAAAGGAACTATGAACTAAAATAAACTACTTGTGGTTATCTAGAAGAGTAGATCCCTTTTCTTATATAATTATTCTATGTTGACATACAAGTGAAAGAGGTGAAACCTCAGTAACAACTAAATGTACAATGAAATTTTCTTTCACAACCAGTCCATATAATCTTCTCGTTATGTAATTTATAGTTAAAAATGTAGGATAAAATAAAGGGATTAAATGGTATTTACATTCTTTTATGATTATGGTTATCATAAGAGACCTCTTTACACAAGTGATACTCAAGACTAGGGTGAAGTGAATTTCTAAATTGGTGTTCACAAGAAAACAAGTTGTGGACTAACAGTGCATAATCTATCCTCTAATGGACCCATGCTATATATAGAATCCGGCCTTTTATTACATAAACTTTCATTACATTATACAAAACCGAGGATCTTTAAGGTTTATTGTCCTGGAAACAAAGAACATAATACATGATAAAAAAAATTCATCATAAAAATTTTAATGGATTCTTCATTTTT
This sequence comes from Viscum album, assembly GCA_963277665.1. NCBI lineage: Eukaryota > Viridiplantae > Streptophyta > Magnoliopsida > Santalales > Viscaceae > Viscum > Viscum album. The sequence goes on along the minus strand of OY728162.1, from coordinate 1,506,688,320 downwards.
TCATACTATGTTCGTTACAGAATATCATAACCTAGGAGAATACATCAAAGGAAAGGGTGATCAGAAGGCCCAGTAAGTTAAACATGGGAAACATTTTACATGAGAACTTGAGATACATCAAAAGTCATGAAAAATAACATTAAGGCATGAGAAAGAGTTCATGAGGCATAACATAATAAAAATAACGTGTTTCATAACTTGAAGATGTGGCTAAAACATTTAACATAGACAATAATTTCCATTTCACCATGGTCCATCCCCAAGGCGTCATTAAAAATTACCAAGGTTATTAACCAAGGAGTCGTCAAAAATGGTCATCTCTAGAGATTAAGTCTTTACCCAATGCATTGGAGCGCAATCAGGGCACACCCATAAATTTTCATTTATTATCATGTGAGACACAAATATCATCATCAATCATTTCATAAACAACCCATTTATCATAAAAGAAATGGGTTTCATTTCATATTCATAACGTTTTAAAAACTGCTTTAAAGACATGATCTTTTTGTCACTTTAAACCCACAGAAAAGGAAACCGGGTTTCATGTATGTAAATACTAGAATTTCAAATAGATAATTTTGATATATATATATATATATGTGAATACCCATTTAGAATAAATATCATTGAGTATTCACTTAACAAAATAAAATAATTTTTTGAAAAAAGACAGAGGTATTTTGAGACAAAAATTCTACAGCATAACAGCTATGTTATAGGGTTTTAGAAAATACTAAAAAGAGAGGGGGAATGGTTCACCCACTCATAAATGATCAGTAAAACAGTAGAGGGATAAGATATAATGTATATAGGAACATGGTAATAAAAGTTTAAATACATACCATATGAAATGAAAAACATGGAAAGAAGACAAAAATAAGATTTCTCTTATGAAAATTGGGCAGACTAACGATGTCACTTAAAACTTAAAAAAAAAGAATTGACGAGATCTAATAGGGTCTCTAATAAAATGAACATAAAGATCATTATGATAGGTATAGAGAATATACCCCAATAAAATAAAAATAAATTGAAAGACTTGACCTGAAAATAGATCTTGAAAACGAGAAGGGTGAAAGAATCCTTTAAAAATTCAGCACCCTAACGGCACCACATAATCATTCATAAAATGAATTGATGAGAGAATGAGGGGGTCTCTCATCATATGAACATAAAAAGGATAGTAGGATGAATATAAAGGAACATCACAAACATAAGAACATGGAGCATAAAATAAATGACATAAAAGAGAGTACTTGGAAAGAAAGAGAGAGGTAGGATCCCTTACCTTAAAACGTAACTGTTAAAACTCAATGGTTGGGACCTTGAGGGATTGGGGGCACCTTGGGTAGACTCCTTGGGAGGTAAGGAGACCGGAACATCATTTTTTATGATTTTGGAGTCGAATGGATGAGATAATGTCTTGGTATTTATAGGGAAAGTGAGGGGACAAGGCATTAATGACCAAGGGACACCACATTGAAGGTATTAGGAAAACAAGTGGTATTTTTCTCATAGTTTTGTCCAGTTAGGACACCTTATACCTTATATTACTATTCACAATTTGAAAAACCCTTAAAATATCCCTTGGAATCATCATGATGCATTCATGATGTCATTAAACGTATCGAAACCCTAAAACTGTATTTTTACTATTCACTGAAAATTCAACTTTTTCAGAAAACTCCCAAAAATATAACATAACATAATATCAATGATCTGAATTAAAAAATATACTCCATTTTATAAAAATAATTTTCCAAATATTTTTAATTTAATTTTTAAATAAAAACACTATTCACCGAAGATTGTTTTTTTTCAGACTAATCCCTAAAAATTACCTTAACATAATATCGATGATCTAAGTTAAAAAATGAAATCCATTTTATAAAAATAAATTTCTAAATATTTTTAATTTATTTTTTTATTAAAAGCTCTATTCACTTGAAAAACCCAATACTTAACTAATAATTTCTAAAAAATCTATTTACCTATTTTATTGAATCACATTACTTAATCAAGGTGCCTAGATTATATTAATACTTTCTGTAAGTGGGATTACTATTCCATTTGGTCACATTACTAATCCTATGCATAAAATCACTATTCATAATTTACTATTCATCAAAAATTATGTTGATTTTATTAGACTCTAAATTTCGTACTGTGCATAACTGTAGAAGACCATTTTTTGAAAATCATTACACATAATTAATTATATTAGGTTTACATAAATATTTTCAAATATCATTTTTCTTGAATTCATCAAAAATATGCATACTATATTTATCCGGACATTTAAAAATTCAGAAACATCATCATAAGAAGAAATCACAATTTTTATTTAAGTCAATGGATTAAATAAGGCTGTTATGGTCGTATTACATGGACCCTTATAACACCAGCATAAGACCTAAAAGTAAGGTGTGATAGGGTGATATAATCTTGGGGCTTCTCGGCCAGCACTGCACGAGTAGTAATTTCAATTAGTTTGAACTTCTCGCGAAGGTGATTCCGTTCTAGCTTCACACGATGAAGTTCGGCTTGGGTTTGGTCTAGAGCAAAGCCTAGTGGTGCTACCTCCTTCCCATGTTATGTTACATGGGCATCGATTGGCTAGAGACTACTGGATGAGGCCATTGAATATTGTTTCAATATTAATTAACCAAGATCACTTTCATTTAGAGACAATAATAGAAACACTTAGTTTCCAGCGGTCATATTGACCAACAGTCATATAACAGTCGAAACCCAATGGTCTCATTTTAATAATACTAAATTTATCATCTGATTCCGTTTTGATGAGTATAAAATAACACACAAAATTAGGAAACATGATTTATTCAATGTTTCGGGTCGTTACATTCTTCCCCCTTAAGAAATTTCTTCCTCGTAATTTTTAATGCTGGTCTAGGAAATTTCATTGAATGTCCCACATCAGAAAAGGAATCAGTAAAACCATTACATTAAAAGAAAGAAATGGAAGTACAAAGGTCAACTGAGTTAACCCATACTAGGATTCCATGTAGGAAAACATAGATATGGAGGAGAAAACAAAAGGTCATGTTCTTATGGAGAGTGATAGAAAACATTTTTAAGTGGAATTTAACCTCCAGAAAATCACAAACTTGTGATGGGTTAATCGGTCTTTGATTACCCAGTAGGAAACTTAAACCAACAACATTTTCGTTTTACATTCCTTTTAATAATTTTGAGGAATTAATTTACTACATAGAATAAGAACATAAGGAAATATACTTACCTTCAAGTATAGTTTCATCCTTTAATAAGTTTCTACCAAAACTATTCTTTTCTCCAAATGATGAGCATTCAAAAAAAGAACTTGGTCTCGTCAAAAGAAAAAGAATAATCTTCTAGAGAATCACAAAGTCCACAAAAGATTAACAATATATTTCTTATATTATCCCAAAAATAGAAAGGGTAAGATAAACCAACTATTCAAAAAGATATAATCCCATAGGAAGGGAATCTTCTTTAAATCATTAAAATTCCATGGTACAATCCAAAGTTCATCATAGACAATTCTATAAATAACCATCCTTAAAAATCTTCAAAATGAACCAAACTACGATTGAAAACAAAATACAAGAAGGATTTGATAACATAGTCTTCCAATATAAACTTTATTGTTCATCTCCAAACAACATCAACCACTCCTAACATCTTATATCGAAAGTAACTTACCTAGACATATTTTCCCCAAGATAGGCTAATCATTTCCATAAATAACCTAAATTACCGTATGTTCACCTTAAATTCATCGATTCTTTAAAATATAATTCAACCTTTACTCTCAAAGAAAATACCGTAGTAATCTATTTACCTCGATCATTAGGGTTCCAAAAATAGTGAACTTCTTCCAAAATAATATTCATCTTTTAATCCCCTAATCATCTCTTTTTTGTCAAGAAGGACAGCTTCATAACATCAACATGTGATACATAACAATAGATTGTTTCCTTAATGATATAAAATCATCTTAGGCAGTGAGAGATGATCTTAGAAAACATAAAAGATATGTTCATAGGGAACGAACTAAAATACAACATGATATAGACAATTATTGTGAAGAAGTTACATCTACATTAGTAATCATGATCCATCTCAGCATAGGACATGCATTGTTCCGTTTTCCATGAATATGGTTTATGCTCATCATGCTTCTCATCCCCTCTAAGAATGAATTGCCTTGGATAATGTCCAACTTCTCCATATTTGCCACATTGAATTGTATAAGGTACATTAAATTGAACCTTATCTCCATTCATCACATTATCAATTTTTTAAAGCAATTGGATACTTTATGCCCTATCTTCCCACACTTAAAACATCTCTCGGTTCCATTGTGACATTATCCTTGGTGCCTCTTCCCACATTATTTTCAAAAAAAGAAATTGGGACTTCTTTCCCTTATCATCATTATCAGATGACCCTCCTTGAGACTTCATCTTATTTTTCCTTGATGAATTTGGGCATTCAACTAGGTACCAATTATTAATTGTGATTTTTTATAGTTGTTTTAGCATAATCACAATATGTCCAACTTGATATGTCGTCATCTCTGTCGTATTAATAGGGAAATTGTAACATTTCCTATCACATTAGTTGTTGGGACATGATCTTCTATTTCCCTCCATTAACTATGAAAAGAAAGTACAGTTAGGGGCTTAAATACTTAAACAATAATCATTAAAAGGAATCATTAAGCATAGAAGGATAAACTTGTAGAAGGAAATTATACCCTAACATGTGATCCCCTGGGTTCCAATCTAGGTTATCCATGATAATATATTCTTATCTGAATCTTTATTTTATTTTATCTTTGTTCCTTTAATAATGGTTCATACTAAGCTTATGAATTTACCAAAGAATACCCCACGGGAGTGTCTTAACCAAGAGTGAAACAAGCCCTGTTGTCGTGTACTAGTTCCCATTCGAGTCTAGCTCAAATAAGTGTTTTCAGCTTTTACCCCTATGTACATCTGTGCCAGAGCCACCTCTACTTGCTCGTATCCAGACAAGGATGTATTTACTTGGAAACCCCTTACTCAATACTTACCAAAATACCAGTAAGATTTCCTATATTTAAAATTTTCTATAGGGTAATTCCTAAAGTTTTCATATACTAATTTCCACAAATAACTAGACCATCCTTTGATACCAACTATAATATCCTGCCTTTTTGTCACATAAACTTTCATTACATTATACAAAACTGTGGATCTTTACTGTTTAGTGTCTTGCAAACCAGGAACATAATACATGTCAACAAAAAAACATTCTTAATAAAAATTTGAAAGGATTATTCATTTTTCATCCTATGTTTATTACAGAATTTCATAACCTGGGAGCATACATCAAAGGAAAGGGTGAGTAGAAGGCCCTGTAAGGGAAACAAGGGAAACATTTTACATGAGAACTTGAGATACATCAAAAGTCATGAAAAATAACTTTAATGCATGAGAAAGAGTTCATGAGGAATATCATAAAAAAATAACATGTTTCCTAAATTGAATATATGGTTACAACTTTTATCATATACAATCAATTCTGTTTCACCAAGGTCCATCCCCATGGTGTCATTAAAAATTACCAAGTTTATTCACCAAGGCGTCGTTAAAAATGGTCATCTCTAGAGATTAAGTCTTTACCCAATGGATTTGAGCGCTATCAGGGTGAACCCATAAATATGCCTTTATTATCATGTGATCCACATATATCATCGTCAATCATTACATAAAAAACCCATATATCATAAAAGAAATGGGTTTTATTTCATAGCCATAACGATTTAAAAACTGCTTTAAAGACATGATCTTTATGTCACTTTAAACCCCTGGAAAAGGAAAGTGGGTTTCATATGTAAATACAAGAATTTAAAATATAAAATTTTGATATATATGTGAATGACCATGTAGAATAATTATCTTTGAGTATTCACTTAATAAAATAAAAGAATTTCAGAAAAAGAGAGGGGCATTTTGAGACGAAAATTCTGCAGCATAACAGCTATGTTATAGGGTTTTAGAAAATACAGAAAAGAGAGGGGTCATGGGTCACCCACTCATAAATGATCCATAAAACAGTATAGGGACATGATATAAAGGATATAGGAACATGGTAATGAAATTTTAAATACATACCATATGAAATGAAAAACCTGGAAGGAAGACAAAAATAAGAATACTCTTATGAAAATTCGACAGCCTAACGGCGTCACATAAAACATAAAAAAAAGAACTGAAAAGATCAAATAGGTTATCTCATAATATGAACATAAAGATAAGTACGATATATATAGAGATAATACCCCCAACAAAATAAAAGGAACTTGAAATACTTGACATGAAAATAAATCTTAAAAACGAGAAGGGTTAAAGAATCCCTTAAAAATTCGGCAGCCTAACGGTGCCACATAAACATTATTAAAATGAATTGATGAGAAAAATAGGGGGTATCTCATCATATGAAAATAAAGAGGACAGTAGGATGAATATAAAATAGCATCCCAACATAAGAAAATGGAGCATAAAAGAAATGACATAAAAGAGAGTACTTGGAAAGAAAGAGAGAGGTAGGATCCTTTACCTTAAAATGTAACTCTTAAAACACAATGGTTGGGACCATGGAGGCTTGGGGGCACATTGGTAGGACTCCTTGAGAGGTAAGGAGACCATAACGTCATTGAGGATGATTTTGGAGTCGAATGGTCGAGAGAATGGCTTGGTATTTATAAGGATAGTGAGGGAACAAGACATTAATGGCAAAGGGACACCTCATTGGTGGTATTGGAAAAACAAGTGGTATTTCCTCAAGGATTTGGCCACATGGGACACCTCATACCTTATATTACTATTCAAAAGTCTAACATCCCATAAAATATCTCATGGAATCATCCTGATGCAGTCATGATGTCATTAAACGTAACGAAACCCTAAAACTGTATTTTTTCTATTCACTGAAAATTCAACTTTTTCAGACAACTCCCAAAAAATTAACATAACATAATATCAATGATCTGAATTCAAAAATAAACTCCATTTTATAAAAAAAAAATTAAATATTTTTAATTTAAATTTTATATAAAAGCACTATTCACCAAAAATTCATTTTTTTTCAGAAAACCCCCCAAAAATTACCTTAACAAAATATCGATGCTCTGAGTTCAAAAATGAAATCCATTTTATAAAACTAATTATCCAAATATTATTAATTTTATTTTTAATTAAAAAAACTATTCACCTAAAAAAACTAATACTTGACTAATAATTTCTGAAACAGTTATATACCTATTTTATTGAAACACATTACTTAATCAAGGTGCCTAGATTATATATATACTTTCTTTAAGTGTGATTACTAATCCATTTGGCCCCATTACTAATCCTAAGCATAAAATCACTATTCATAATTTACTATTCATTAAAAATTAAGTTGATCTTATTAGACTCTAAATTCCATACTGGACATAATTGTAGAAGACTATTTTTCGAAAATCATTACACATAATTGATTATCTTAGGTTTACATAAATATTTTCAAATATCCTTTTTCTAGATTTCATAAAAAATATGCATACTATATTTATTAGTACATTTGAAAATTCACAAACGTCATCATAAGAATAAATCACAATTTTTATTTAAGTCAAAGGATTACACAAGAATGTTAAGGTCTCGTTACATATCCCCCTATAACACCAGCATAGGAATTAAGAGTACGGTGATCTAGGGTGATAGAATCTTGGGGCGGCTCAGCCAACATTGCATGAGTAGTAATTTCAATTAGTTTGAACTTCTCACGAAGGCGATTCCGTTCTAGCTTCACACGATAATGTTCGGATTGGCTTTGTTCTAGAGCAAAGCCCTGTGGTGCTACATCCTTCCCAAGTTCCGTTAGATGGGCTTCGATTGGCCCTAGACTACTGGGTGAGACCATCAAATCTTCTTTCTATATTAATTAACCAAGATCACTTTCATTTAGAGATAATATTAGAAATGTTTAGCACCCAACAGTCATATTGACCAACGATAATATAACAGTTGAAACCCAATGGTCTCATTTTAATTATACTCATGTTATCAAATGAAACAGTTTTGTTAAGTATAAAATAACACACAAAATTAGGAAACAAAATTTATTCAAAATTTTGGGTCGTTACACTGAATCCTTAGAAGGGGTAACTAGGAACTAATATTCTTAGAATTCCTATATGGGATCACCTTCAAAACTTTAGGTCTCCTTAACATGGTGCATACATATTACCAATTGGAGACATGCACAACTCTTCTAGTCAGGTGGTGATACACCCAATCTACCTAATTGGGTACCCATTCATACAGTTTTTCAAATTGAGAATTCCTTCACTAAGATACCCTACTATGTTCCATGACCAACTTTTAATATTCAGTCTTTATGATTCCAGGTATTCCTAAATAAGAATTTCACACCCAACCTATATGATGTATAACTAGATGCCCCATTCACCCAGGTCATCCACTTGGGATTGATTATTTTCTCAAAAAACCTTATCAAAATAATATTTATAGGGCCATATTGTAAAATATTATCCCACACTTAGGCATCCTATATAACCTCTTGAATTATATGATGGGGTTACAAACATCATCATGATCTCCTTCAATCACGTATTCTTTTGATAATAGGAATTATACATCCTTCAAGTGATCTATCTCCTATTTTTCTCCACAATCAATAGGTTCCTCAAGGAAGAGATTGTTGACGCTCCTTTCGTCACAGAATCTAAAGATCGGAAAAGGGAATATCTGAGCACAAAGTGATTCAACCTTTGAAGAAAACATCAAAAATCGACAAAGGCATGAACACAGGATCAAAAGAAAATGCACCGCGCAAGTTTTACCACCGTCGCGCAAGTACACTTGCGTGACGGTCTTGGTCGCGCAAGTGACTTGCGCGACCTAAGTGGTAACCGCCCGGTAACCGCCCGGGGTCTTCTTTTTCATATTAATAGACCATGTGGGCCCCCCATTCGAGAGGATCTTTTTCCAAAAACTCAGATTGAAGCTCCCAACGCCCAAGTCTCTTCTAGAAGCTTCTGGAACACTTCTAAGTTAATTTCTTACCTAGAACGGAAGATTTAAAGAGAAGAAGGAAGGCCTATGTGTTGAAACTCATCAAACACTTGCGTGCCGACTTATTTCCTTCAATATAACTTGCACGTCCCTTTTCTGGAAGAACCTCAAGAAAATTCTAAAGGGTTTAAAAAAGATTCGCTCAAGTATTTCAATGCTGGTTGAAAATCGCGCAAGTACACCATGTGCCGCGCATGTATACCTGCGCGACCATACTTGCGCGCCCACGGAAGACTTGCACGCCTTGCAAGACTTGTGCACCCCTATCTTTTTGGGTGCCCATCTTGCCCATTTTTACCCCTCTTAAGCCATTTCACCTTTCCTTTTCCAGATTCAGTCTTTAAGACACTCTTCAAAGCCATTTATGGCATGATTTCTTGATTTGATTTCCTTATCTGAAAGGAATTCTGTGGAATATCTCTCAAAGTCCAGTGATTTAAATATCCTTATGTCACTAAATATGGAGAGTTCATTCATTCAAGCTCATCCTATAAGATGAGAGAATCCTAACCTGGGTCTCCTTTTCATGAATAATCCCCAGTTATAAATCCTTTAATTTGGGCATCCTCCTCAGGAGTAAGCCCCAAATTCTTAAAGTTCCCAAACTTGGGAATCCTTTTCAGGAGTAAGCCCCAATCATGTCCTCTAATTTTGGCCATCCTCCTTAGGAGTATGCCCCAAAACCATAATCCCTAACCTGGGTCTCCTTTTCAGGAATAAGACTCAGTCATAATCTTGGGCATCCTCCTCAGGAGTAAGCCCCAAACCTTAATCCCTAACCTGGGTCTCCTTTTTCAGGAATAAGACTCAGCCATAATCTTGGGATACCTTTTCAGGAGTAAGCCCCAAGTCCCTTAACCTGGGTCTCATTTTCAGGAATAAGACTCAGTCATAACCTTGGGCTTCCTTTTAAAGAATAAGCCCCAAGTCCCTTAACCTGGGTCTCCTTTTCAGGAATAAGACTCAGTCATAACCTTGGGTCTCCTTTTCAGGAATAAAGCCCCAATTCCCCTTAAATTTCTCTTTACCAGTTATAATTTACCTTTGATTTGGGTTTCCTTTTTAGGAGTAAAACCCTATCATAAGTCCCCTCCTAACTTGGGCATCCTTCTTAGGAATAAGCCCCAAGATTAGAGTATTCAAATCTCTATGAAGAACATATAACTTTATGGACCCTGTTCATGGATTTTCTCCTTAAAAGTAAATCCTAAACCTTCATCTATCTGGGCAGTCATCCATACATAAGCCACAAACAAATTCTTATGATTGCATCTTTCATGGCACAATTGTCTAATTTTTACCAATACCTCTTGTTTCTCACACCGAGCATGAATCACGTGAGCTTAGAGTGTAAAAGTAATTATGACATTCATCGTTGAGCCATCAATCATAAACATCATACTTCATAACTCGAACTACGTGGGTTCTGATTCCTTTTCTAAAACAAAGGATACGTAGGTAGCCCATTTATGGGTTCAATCCCAACTTTGAAATAATCGCTGTCCTTCTGAATGATGATAAACTTCAAGTGCCCCACTGAGTGGCTTTAAAACCAGCCTGGTCATCATAAATGACCAGGAGTCTTTTATATAAATGTTTTGAAGGATACCATTGACCAAGAATCTCTAAACATATATAGATGATTCTCTATTTGATGAAGAACCTCGAATACATATAAAAGATTCTCTAAATTTCTTGCATATTTAATCATTTATTGTTAAAACTAAAGGAAAGAACATTTTATACTTGGTAATGTAATAAGGATTCACGAACAAAACTTAAATCTATAAAGAGAGTCCCGGAGTAGACAATAATTCCCCTCAAAAAGGTGTGATGAGTCCGACCTCCCATCCTCTCGACCAATGCAAATTCCTAAGCCTCATTAGTCCACAAGCTAATGAGCGCCTACCTTTGGAAAGTAGGTCCAAACGGATGTGGAATCATTGGATGTTTCCGGTTCTACGAACAAACCCGTTAGAAACCGATCAGAACGTTTGAATCTCACGTCCAGGAGGTCATCCCCTGATTCCGTGCGAAACAAAAATGGTGAACCCGACGTGAATCATTAACCATGTTAAAGTGATGTTCTTCTTATTTGTTAGGCCCCTTGGGCCAACAAAGAAATCATTGACATATGCTCATCCAAAAGATGCAGTGGCTGGATTCATCTGGATTATGTCTGTTACATGGAACAGGCACTCTTTTCTCAAGATATTCTGCAAAATGGCTTTCCTTAAATTCACCCCTGTGAATACTGCTGCTGTGAACACCTCTACTGTGAGGTCTCCTGCTGTGAAAACCAATGCTGCTACTCCTGCTGGAACGTCATCTGCTCTGAGGATGACATCACCAACTCAGCGTCTTCAATGCTGGGTTTCTAATGCACTGGTTAAGGAGTACCGTCGCAACGGTACTATCCCAACTCTGGAGGCCGCTCGTCTAGCCCTCCAAGTTAACAACTCTACCTGGTCGTCCGGACAGCGGCGGCCAGCAATCAAGAAGTAGGCGGTGCTGACTACCGTCTCCAACCGTTTCGGGTCGTTATCCCCGGAACGCAATTTCCATTTACTCCCTTACTCTGAGGAAGTGAATGAGCAGGTCTCTCAGGGCCTTAGTTCAAAAAGACATGAGTCCTTCCCGAGGGCTCCCATCAACAATCGCCGCCATACTCGTGCGGTAGTGCGCCCTCAACATGGTGAGGGTACCGACTCCAGACATTCAGCTCAGGTTCCTCGAACCCGAGAAGGCAAGATGAACCGCCAGAGACGGAATCCGGTTAACAATAGGCAGTTTTTCATCTCTGCCATCTCCGGAGAAGTCCACCAACCTAACTTGGTGGAAAACAACGAGCATGCATACACACCTGTTCGTTTTAATTCCGTTGTCCAGCAGACTCGTCTGGCAGCATCAAGCCGATCTCGCCAGGCAATTCCGGTGGAGTACCATAGGCAGGAACATACACCTGCTTATACATCACCAGTTAGTCAGCAGGCTCGTCTGACTACATATGATGGATCTCGTCAACCGCGTTTGGCGAAGTGTAATCAGTAGGCACATACACCTGCTAATACTAATCAATCCTACCAACAGTCTCGCTTGGTAGCGCACGGAGAAGTCAGTCGGAAAGTCCCGACGACAAAAAGGAGGCAGACTCAACTCTCTGCCTCCACACTTGAGTACTGTCAGGATTCACTGACAGGAAAAGGAGGACAGGAACAGGCACATACACCTACTCCAAGCCCGGAATGGACGTATATCCCCGTTCCGGCAGCTGAAGTCACCAAACATATTTTGTCATTGGTGAAAGAGCATAAGCAAATTCCTACTCATATTCTGGAAGCTTGCCAGGATATCATAACAACTTCAGCATCATCTCAGGGACAGACAAATAAATCTATCCCTAGCAGTGGAGTGACACATCAACGATTCACTCCGGAACAGACACACACATCTGTTCCAGTCCAAGAGGGTTATGGGGCATACCCCCCCCATATCATACGGACAACCAAGTCAGGCACATACACCTGATTTGAGTGGAGATCGTCAGCCTAACCTGACCATCTTTCCTGATCAGGAACATACACCTGCTCAGAGCAATCACTTTCGTCATCAAGTGGTTTCTAAAGCAAGTAAGAAGGCATCTAAGAAAAAGATCCGCGCAGCACAGTCAGGAGATCAAAGGCCAATCTGTAACCAAGCCTTGCTCGATGCTGGAGTTCTTGAAGCCCTCAGACATTTATATGTCGGAATTCAAGATTCTACTCCCTCAGTTCCCAATAACGGGAACATTAATTCTGAAGGTCTTCAACAGACACTTCCTCATGAAGACTTTCTTCATGAAAATTTGATCAATCTTGAAGTTTCTTCTTCAGATGAGAGCCACAGGAACCCTCTGTGTGGTCAGAAGACCAAGGAGCAAGAGATTTCATCTTTTGCTGTAACCCATCATGACGGTCCTCCTCATGGTGATGAACTTCGCTGCGAAAGTCCTCTCCGCATTAGTGATTCACGTTGTCTCGAAAATTCTTCAGAAGGCAATGTAGTGACGAGAAAGCCCTCCTATCTCGAGGCACTTGCAAACGTAAAACCAGTCATGTCTGATGCTTTACTATCGTCAGGTGAAACTCTTTATCCATCAGAAGATAGCCTGGGGTTCAGGTTATTCTCCGAACCATCCCTGGGTCATTCATCTTCCAGCATGAATAGTGATTTCTCTACCAATCTTGTTGAATCCGATGAAGCAATAAGGAAACACCAACTCTGGTCCAAACAGGTTGAAGAATCTTCATTTAATGATAAAGAAGAAATGATGAACATGAGGAAAAAACTGGAAAAAGGTGATGTACCAGTCATGTTTTGGCCTTTGGCTGACTCCTAGTACGACATTCCAAAGATGTTGACAGATGATGGAATCCATGATATTCGTCTCAACATATGGAAAACTCTTTGTCAATTAAAGAAGAAGGTATTATCTTACGATGAATATGAAAATCATCTTAAGATAATAGAAGGGCTACAACTTCAGATTGATTTGGCATCTCTATCAGTCTCTCGGTATCCGAAGGCTGAAAAGCAAAAGAGAACCCTTCAACGTTCATGCCTTGGCGCACTAAGAAGATTGCGTCAGTTAATTGCCAATGCTCCATCTGATGTTCATATCAGAGGATGGGGTGTTCACGAAGCACTACAATTCACAGTGCTTTCCGGTCAAGAAAGCCCGCCGAAAATGGTCTCATGCAATGTTTTTGCCCATGGCCGGCCATAGTCAATGGGATTTGTTCATAATCAAAAGCTTGCTCAAGAACAGGATTCAACTAGTTCCTCTCAAAATCAAGTATATAGAGAACATGTTGTTGAATTGCTCCTACATCAAGCAGGCAAGAATATTGCACAAGCCTCTCGTATGGAGCAAACACGTCATCAAATGACAGAAGTTTCGGAAATCATCCAACGGTCTGTTGAACCAGGTGATAAAAGTGGATACAGGTTAATGCATCCAGCTAATTTTCGAACTAAGATTCGCAAGATCAAGAGAGATTTTAAGAAGATCTCATACATAGCATGTCAAGAGACACCCCAGCTTGCCAGACTGGGGACTTCTCTAACCCAACCCTCAGAGTCAACAAATGGGATTCGAGGAGTTGAGCGGAAGCAGCAGGAAAATCCCCAGTCCACCGGACTGGGGACTTTTTCAAATCCTCAATCCCTCCCTCAGAGAAATTCAGTATTCTCTCGATTAGGGAATAAGCCTCAAGTGGAACGAAGAGCCAAGATATCAGGAGATTCTCTCCAAGTGACGGTTCTCCAAGAAGTTCCTGAGGGATCAAGTCAACGGAATTCCATGTCTCATCATGGACATGGAAGAAGACAATATCACAGAAATGCTGATAGAAAGGATTCCATGCAATATGCATCCATTAATGTCAACAATGTCGTTTCTGCTGATTCACCAGATGAGGCTCAATCAGAGGGATCAGACGAAGAGGTTCCTGCTCAATAAGTTGCGCACACAGACCTAAATGAAGAAGGTGTGCGCACACGTAATCAAAGGCTTACCCAAAATCTGGGTATTCCTTCAAGTAACCCACTTCCCCCTCTCCGAAAAGGATCCAATAAGGGGAAAGGAAAGAATCAGGTTACTTCTCACCCTTCCTCTGAAGGAGGTCAATCGCTCTCATTAGAGAAAAGGTTTGCACAACAGGAGGAAGAAATGAAAGAATTAAGAAGGTTGAATGCAGAACTACTTCAGAGTAGTCTTCTTCTTAAGAATTATGAAGTCCGACAGCCGAAGGAATTTGTTGTAACTACTGAGATGGATCAAGAATATCCTCCTTTATCAGCACACCCTCAGAGGTCTAATCCTACGGGTCAAACGCAACAACGGTTGGCAGCACTACCATCAGTTGCAGCACCAACCACCACGTCTATCCAAGCTCCATTCATTGCACCTACCCAAAACCAAGTTCAACCTGATGTTTCTCAAAAGTTAATAACTACTATTGAGTCATTAATAGCTCGGTTAGAAACTATGGAAGGGAAAAGGGCGCAAGTTCAACCTGAAAAGAAAGTTTACCCTAAATGGGTAGATTCAATTTCTCCTCCATCCATTTTTGGAAACCCTGTTTTCCATACATTCAATGGATCAGGCGACCCTGAACAACATTTGACGCATTACGTGTCTTGTTGTGATCCTATGATGGGAACTCCAGAGCAGCAAGAAGCAGTGAAACTCAGATGCTTCGTGCAAACCTTGCAAGGACCAGCTTTTGTCTGGTATACAAGCTTGCAATCCCGGTCAGTCATCGGATGGGAGGATCTTCGTTAAAAATTCCTTCTTCAGTTTAGCTCAACTTTTCCAAAAACGACAGTTTTCGATCTTACAAACTGCAAGCAAATGGAAAATGAAAGAGTCTCTGATTTCATTGCTCGTTGGAAGGGATTAACGTATTCCTTGAGTTTAGCACTCCCTCAGGAGGAATTGTTTCCAATCTGTGTGGAAAATTTGCGTGACGAATTACGCACGCCATTGATCCCTGTGAAATACACAGGAGGGTTTCGAGACCTTACTTCAATCGCTCAACAGATTGAAGATTCCCTTATACAGGCTAAGGTTAAATCTCGTTTAATTCCATCCACTCTAGCAAGAAGAATGGGTAAAGCAGAAATTGCTATAGTTATTCTTAAACAAGCACCTGTACCTATTTCTACTTCAAAACCATCATCTTCTCGAAGGGCTCCACCTCCTGAACGCCAACAACAAAGGCTGTTTCATCCAAATGATCAAAAAGATCAACGACCGAAACAATTTGAGGATATGAAGAGTAAAACATACTCTTTCCGAAGTGAGAAAGTTCTTGGTTACTTCATTTCAGCTCTGGAAAATAATTTGGTTCAATTACCAGTGCCCAAGAGGCCAAACAAGGAAGGAGATGAAGACCGTCTCAATTATTGTCCCTTTCATCAAATGTTGGGGCATCCCATCCAGGAGATTTTTGTCTTTAAAGACCTCCTGCAAAATATGGTCGACTTGGGAAAAGTCAAATTGAAGGGTTCTTCAGCTCATGTAACGTGTATTACCGCTACAGATCCAGAGGAAGGAGGCGAGTGGCAGGAAGTCAAAAGCAAAACTGCGAAAAAATATGATGATTGGATGGTCAGAAAGACAATCAATCGGACCCATTCCATTTTGCGAACACAATTGAAGAAGCCAATTGTGTCTCCTACAAAAGCTGCAGTAAAGCCTCCATCAAAAGAGAAATCCTCAAAAGGACAGCGCAATTCAAAGAAGAAAGAGGAATCAGGAGAAGATGAGTATGTATCAAAGCCTAAATTGTCTTTGACTCTGGCAGATTTCATGCCATCTACTTCAAAACCACGGGCACCGTCCCACCAAACGACACAGCCTAAACAGGCTAACCAGGCAGAGTCTCTATCAGATGAAGAGTTAATCTTTGGTTCTGTTAATATGATTCAATTAACAGATTCATATTCCAGTCTTGATGAGCCTGAATTCCCTGTATCAAATAAGGGAACCCGAGGAAGTTCAAGAGGTTCAGGATATAGGGGAAGACGTGGATCTTTCCGAAGCCACTACTCTAATTCTACCCCTACTAGCACCGTATATGCAGCAGAAACTCGTGGTAGAGCCCTTCAACGAGCTCAAAAAGAACAAGCAAGTTCTTCTCCCAATGGCCAACTCAGTTTCGGCACAGTTATTTTGGAAGACCGATTAAAAGTTCCATCTTCTTTATCTCAGCATGTAAATGGATCTAATCAGTCTAATCTGCCAAAACCAAGGATGTTGCCAGCTTCAATACAAGATGCATCAGCTTCCAAAGCATCTACTTCCAAGGTACCTGCTAAACCGCATATTCCTATTGGGAAACGCAGACCTCTAGATCAAAAGTATGATATATTGAAACACTTGGCCCAAATACCAGCCAAGTTATCAATTTTGGATGCTTTGAATCTCTCAAAAGATCTTCGGGAAGCACTCATCGAAGCTTTGTCAAGTCCTCAGGAGTTTGAAGCTGAAATTGCTGCAGCTGAAATCTATCACATAGAGAATAATCCTGCAGAATGCCATGCAGTGATATCTTTTACTAATAAGGATGAAGATGATGTTGTGCATGGGCACATAAAACCTTTGTACTTATCTGGAAAAGTCAATGATGTAGATGTTCGAAGAGCTTTCATTGACAATGGTTCAGGAGTCAACCTCATGCCCATTCGTACACTTCGTCGATTGGGCCTCACGGAATCTGATTTATCTCCTTCTACCATGATGTTTCAAGGATATGATAAAAATGAACAAGAACCACTGGGAGAAGTTACACTCAGAACTCAGTTTGGATATCTTGTTTCCAATTCGGATTTCATGATTTTTGATCAAGACTCAGCTTTCAATATCATTCTTGGAAGACCCTGGCTACATCAGCATGCAACTATTCCATCATCATACCATCAATGTCTCAAATACTGTTTCGATGGTCAGGTTGGAACATTGTATGGTGATAAGGCCCCGTTCAAGACATGTGAGTCTCAATACATTGAGGCGGAATTTTATCACATGAAGGTAAGAGAAAAATCTACAATGAAGGAAATTACCAAAGTTAATGCTCCATATGGTTTGGAAAAAATTCCAATAAATCCATTTTCACATGTGAGTACAGATTATGTGTTACCTATCAGTCAAATTGACAAAATAGGCCCAAATCAAAATACTCTTATGGAAAGATCCATAATGTCAATTACGGCAATCAAGCCAGACAACATGGGAGAAATTGGTAACTTACCAAGCAATGATGAAAGCATAAGTGGTGACGTTTGTATTTCGTCTGCTGAAATCCAACAAGTCTATACTTCGCTAATCAGGCCAGAAGAAGTTATAGCAACACCAGAGGTGAATAATGATGTCGATTCTCAATCCATCATCTCCTCTTTATTTCCCAAAGAAGACCCTTTATCATCAATAGGGTCGGAAATGTAAGCTTCTTCTTCAAAATGTGAAAATTTTGACACCTCTTATGATCATGAGAATTTCTTTTTTTCATCTACTTTGCAAGTAGAAACGGAAGAAATAACACATGATAAAGAGGAAGAGGAAGATCTTAGAGATGCTCCTCCAGCATTTGAAGAGGGTATCTCTACCAATGTGGATGAACTCAGAGATGTAAATCTGGGTACATAGAAAGATCCACGCCCCACTTTAATTAGTGCGGCCATGACCCTTGAAGAGCAAGAGATGTATATTTCTTTTCTAAAGCAAAATAAAGATATTTTTTCTTGGAATTATACAGAGATGCCTGGCCTTGATCCTGATGTTGCCACCCATCATTTGGGTTTTCCAAAAGAACATCGAGGATTCAAGCAAGCCACGAAAAGAACACTCCCAAACTATGCTTCCAAAATTGAGGCTGAAGTGGATAAGCTTATCAAAGCTAACTTTGTCAGAGAAGTTCAATATCCCAAGTGGTTGGCTAATATTGTCCCTGTAAAGAAGAAGAACGGACAAATTAGGGTTTGCATCGATTTCAGAGATCTTAATCGGTATTGTCCTAAAGATGATTTCCCAGTTCCGATTACAGAACTCTTAATTGATGCGACGGCTGGCTATGAAGTACTTTCTTTCATGGATGGATATTCTGGATATAATCAAATCCGAATGGCCCCAGAAGATGAGGAATATACAGCCTTCAGAGCGCCTGAAGGTGTGTTTTGTTACCGGGTGATGCCCTTTGGTTTAAAGAATGCAGGTGAAACATATCAACGCGCCATGCATCGTATCTTCAAACCTCTTTTAGGGAAGTTTGTTGAATGATATGTAGATGATTTGGTGGTTAAATCCAAACAACATTCTAATCACTTGGCTGATTTGAAAGTCATACTTCACAAGCTTCGAAAACATAATTTGAAGATGAACCCCTTAAAATGTGCTTTTGGGGTAACCTCAGGAAAATTACTCGGCTTTGTTGTACGCCATCTTGGTATTGAAGTCGATCCTGAGAAGACCAAATCAATCCTTGGTATGTCACCTCCTCAGAATTTGAAAGAATTAAGAGGACTTCAAGGACACTTGGCCTATATTCGGCATTTCATCGCCAATTTGGCAGGAAAAAGTTTACCCTTTACCAAATTATTGAAGAAAGGAGTCACTTACCAGTGGAATGAAGAATGTCAAGAAGCATTTGATGTTCTCAAGAAATACCTCTTGATTCCACCAGTACTCATGCCACCTGTTGAGGGTAGACCTATTATCCTCTATGTGACAGCTTTAGAGCGATCATTGGGTGCCTTTCTCGCTCAAAAGAATGATGCTGGGAATGAAAATAGTCTCTACTATCTCAGTAGAACTATGCTTGAAGCAGAAACCCGGTATTCAAGTATTGAAAAGTGCTTCCTAGCATTAATCTTTGCAGTTCAGAAACTGAGACACTACCTGCAACATCATGAGGTCCAATTGGTATCTCGTAATAATCCGCTCAAATTCATCCTTAGTCGTCTAATACTTACAGGACGTCTGGCAAGGTGGGCGGTTATTCTACAGCAGTTCAACATTCAGTATGTGTCTCAAAAGGCAATTAAGGGCCAAGCTCTGGCTGATTTCCTGGCTGAACATCCTTCAATGGAAGACACGTATTCAGATATCGAACTCCCTGATGAGGAAGTTTTCTCTATTCAAGAGAGTCCTCAAACATGGGAAATGTATTTTGATGGTGCTTCTAGAAGTCCAACAGGGAAGAAAAT
This sequence comes from Viscum album, assembly GCA_963277665.1. Taxonomy (NCBI): domain Eukaryota; kingdom Viridiplantae; phylum Streptophyta; class Magnoliopsida; order Santalales; family Viscaceae; genus Viscum; species Viscum album. The sequence continues at coordinate 1,506,668,437 of OY728162.1, read as the reverse complement.
GGAAAATCCTAAATTCAACAAAGTTGGTTTAGGAATTGTGCTCATTTCTCCAGATAAGACAGTGTTACCTTATTCCTTTTTGTTATGGGAAGGTGGTACCAATAATGAAGATGAATACCAAGCTCTCATTACAGGCTTGGAGTTAGCGCTTCAAGCACAAGTGAATCACTTAAAGGTGAAAGGTGATTCAGACCTGGTAATCAAACAAGTCAATGGGGATTATGCCATCAGAAAAGAAGAATTAATCCCTTTGTATGATTACGTTAGAGAGTTAATGTCGGAATTCCCTTCAGAACCGACATTTTCTTATGTCCCACGATCACAAAATGCTCAAGCTGATGCACTGGCTAATATAGCCACAACTTTAGCAGATCCAAATCGGGACGAGACAACCATCTGTATTTCCCACCGTCGTGCAATTTCACCTTATGTTCAAGTCAGAACAGAGGAAATTAATGAAATTAGTCCCATTCCTGAACTGTATGGTCATACTACAGGATGGATGTCACCTATCAGGGAATACCTTCAAAATGGAACACTTCCACCTGATAGAGCCGAGAAAGAACAAATTCAGCGACGTGTGGTCAATTTTACTCTTTATGATAGCCCAAACCACCTCGAGAAAATTCTCTACAAACGTGGTTTTGATGGAGTTCTCTTCATATGTATTGATGGTGAAGAGACAATGGCTGTCATAAAAGAAGTGCATGCAGGAGTCTGTGGTGCCCACCAGTCTGGACATAGACTGTCTGATCAAATTCGAAGGCTTGGATACTTCTGGCCTTCAATGATACAAGATTGTGTTAATTTCACAAAGAAGTGCCATTCATGCCAAGTATATGCCAACTTCATTCATCAACCTCCAGAGTTGCTTCATACAGATAAATACTCATGGCCATTTTCCACATGGGAAATGGATGTGGTGGGACCTTACCCTTCAGCTACGGCCAAGTAGTTTAAGTACATTCTTACTGCTACTGATTTCTTTTCCAAATGGGCAGAGGCAGTACCTCTCAAAGAAGTCAGTTCTAAATGCATTTTTAGCTTCATCAAGTCTAACATCATTACTAGATTTGGTGTCCCTCATACCATATTGACGGATAATGGCACCAACTTCTGTTCTTATGAGGTAAAGAAATTGTATCAAGAATACAACATTAAGTCCAACCATTCATCTCGATATCATGCAGCGGCTAATGGCCAGATAGAAGCCTTCAACAAGACTCTTTCAAATATACTGCAAAAGATGGTGGATAAAAATAAGAGGTCATGGCCTGATAAACTCTTTCATGCTTTATGGGCTTATCGGACTACCACTCGCAATGCAACGCGGTCAACTCCATATTCATTGGTATATGGAACAGAAGCAGTCTTTCCAATTGAAGTTCAATTGCCCTCACTCAGAATAGCCATTTGTGATCAGTTATCTACAGATGAGAAATCCCAAAAGCTGTTGAATGAATTGGAACAGTTAGATGAGAAAAGATTGTGCAATTTTCACCACTTGGAAATCTATCAGAATCGAATAACACGAGCTTTTAACAAAAAAGTTCGTCTTCGTTCATTCATTCAAGGAGAATTGGTATTGGTTCTCAGAGCACCAATGATACCAGGAAAGAAGCCTCCCAAGCTTGAACCAAAATGGGAAGGACCTTATTCAATACATAAGGTCTACTCCAATGGAGCGTATTCTCTAATCTCAATGGATGGAGAACACATCACGACTCCAACTAATGCCAGATTTCTGAAGAAGTATTTTGTATAAACACAAAATATTGTTCCCAGAGCCAAAATAGTCACATTGGTTCATATTATGTCCCTGCAAAATGACATTAAACTGTGCAGCACCAATAGTCCTGACTGCAAGACTTTAAACTGCATAGTCCCTGTTATATGTCCTACATGACACTAAACTGTATAATGTCCTATCTGCATGACATTAAACTGTACAAAAGTTCCATATTTGTCCGAGATGACATTAAACTATATTGAGTCCTAGCAACATGACATTAAACTGTGTGGCACTTTCGACGTCCAGCATGACGATAAACTGTAAAAAGTCCCCAGAACTGATATCCTCATATTGGTCCACTTTAGTCCTAGCTACATGACTTTAAACTGTACAGCACCAGTTCGTCCTTCCTATATGGCGTTAAACTATACAGCAATGGTCCCGTATGACTTTAAACTGCAACTTCGTCCCACACGATATTAAACTGTGAAAAAGTTCCATAAACCGTCCAGCATGACCTTAAACTACATCATCCCTGGTCCATGTATATGACCATAAATTATTTGCAAATCCCTTACGTCTAGAAAGACGTTAAACTGTGAAGTCCTAACTACATGACGGTAAACTATATAAAAGTCCCTTACGTCCGGAAAGATGTTAAACTATATAATCTCAAAGGTCTAGTATGACATTAAACTGCACCATTCACGGTCCATGCATATGACCTTAAACTATTCACACTTTCGTCCGACATGATGTTAAAATGGTACACTCTTTTGTCCTTACTGCATGACATTAAACTGCACAGTCCCCCTTTCGTCCAATATGACGTTAAACTGTATTGTCCCCATCGTCCTAACTACATGACGCTAAACTGTACCGAAAATCCTTGATATGTCCTACATGACATTAAACTGTTATTTTGTCCCTACTACATGACACTAAACTGTGCATCACCAATAGTCCTAACTGCAAGACTTTAAACTGCATAATCCCTTTTTTATGTCCTACATGACATTAAACTGTGCATCGTTAAGGTTGTTATTACCTCTTGTTTCTCACAACGAGTATGACTCACGTGATCTTAGAGCGAACATCAACCATAACACTCTCTCTGGGCCGCTAACCATGTGTAAGTCCCAACAACATTTTAAATGGATCGTTTTCCCCAAGAACAACTTGATCATTAATTCATTCTTTAATTGAACTACACAGACTTTGATCCTTGCCCTCCAGGATGGGTATATAGGCAACCTCCCAGGGTTCAAGCCCAAAAAACAATCTCTTCACATCGGTTCACCCCCATCTCATATGATGTTGAGTCGTGAAACCACCCCTGGAATCAATATCTTTACATTGATTCACTTTCGTCCTTGTTATATGACGTTAAACTATTCAACACTTTTGTCCGGTACGACAATAAACTACAATATTCTTTGATTTCCTCATTTGAGAAGGAACCATTATGGACATTGATTTTTTCAATCATGTTTCATTTCAAAAGACTACATGCATACATGGTAATGCCTAAACTTTTTATCTTAGGTTAAACCATCATTGCACTAAATTCCCCTTTCACCCTTCACATGTACGAACCAAATTTGTACAAAGGGTAGCTCTAGAACTACGTGGACTTGATTCCCATCCTTATGGGATACGTAGGAACATTCAAGTGTCCCTCGAATCCAGTCCCAAGTCTTTTGGGCCTAACCCCAAATTTCACTTTCAGTCCCTTGGCTGGAAAGTCCTCATGAAAACACACACTGTGTATTCATTATTATGGTCCGAATTCTATGACCCTAAACTAAGATCACTCATACTTTCGTCCTGCACGACGTTAAACTGCATTTCAAGAACTACGTATGGCTTGATTCTGATTCTTATGAGATACGTAGTGAAGTCCAAGTTTCAATTCAGGACCCAGCCACAACATGATTATGGTTTTCATTGACCTATGTATCTCTATATACATTGGACGATACCCATCTTTATGTGTTATAATACTAACCTTAAATATTTTCAGATCTTCATAACCTTTTTTCATGACTTCTAGTCACAAAAATGTCAAACTTCTGAGATTTCTTTTGCCTGACTATGCAGCACATGCCCATAGGTGGCCTTGCATAAACAGTCCACATAACAGACTTGTCAGCCAAAAGATTCTATTTATTTGACCATGCAGCCAATGCCCATAGGTGGCCCTGCATGTTTCAACCCCCTAACGGGTTTGTTAAATAATGGTGACTTCATTCTTGGGAAGAATGCCTCTATTGTCCTTATTTGTCTTAAAACGAAAGTATGTAGGGATCCTCAAAAATAGCCATCCTTAACATATTTGTCCCATATCCTTTTTCATGATCTGAAAGTATTCAAGTCTATGGTTTATTCTTCTTCCCTACGTTTGGGCCAGACCTTCGTAGGAGTGATATTCATCCAGTTCTTCGATATTCTTGTTCAGAAATATCTTCTCCATATTCAAGTACCCCTTTCCATACAACAAACTCTATACATTAGAAAATTTGAATCTCCATAAACTTTCACTGGCTTTTAGCACTAGGAAAGTAAATTTCTAAGAGTTCTTTCGCCTGACTATGCAGCACGTGCCCATAGGTGGCCTTGCATAAACAGTCCACATAACAGACTTGTCAGCCAAAAGATGCTATTTATTTGACCATGCAGCCAATACCCATAGGAGGCCCTGCATATTTCAACCCCCTAACGGGTTTTGTTAAATAATAGTAACTTTATTCTTGGAATCTACTTCTTCTAATTCCTTTTAGCTCTTTTTCATATCATTCCTCATATTCAAATATTCTTAAGCCATAGTTTACATATTTTCTCTCATACTTGAGTATGGTAATATGTTTTCAGATAAATTGTCAAGGAATTGAATCCATTTTAATCCATTTTCTGGTCAAAGCTATTTCGACCTTAAACATTAGCCCCTTTATGTCTGGCATGCATGACTTTAAACTGCCCACACAAAAGACAAAGGAACTCGGAATAAAAGTCAAGTTCCAACTCACTAAATATACATTTATGTATAATTTAGGTAATATTGAGAAATTAAAAGATTCAAAGTTTGTAGGGTTATTTGTAATAATCCTAGTAAAAATCAAACTATGCTTACTTAGCCCATTGGCTTAAGTAAATTTGAAGCAGGTAATGAAAGAATGCAGGTACAAATGATTGAAGACGAATGTGTTTTTCAATGATACAGAGGAGATAGAAAGTCATCCACAGACTGGAGTCTCTTCTCTTTTTCAAGAATTACAGAAGATTGTCAACATAAGTCTTCATTTGATGTATAGCATCCTGAGCCTTATCAGCAGTTATTTGAAGCTCGTGCACTTGACCAGCTTCACTCTTTTCAGCTTGCTGAAGTTCCTTCTTAGCATCTGCGATGGATTTCATGCCATTCATATGAGTTTCATCCAATGATTTATTAAGCTGGTCAAGTTCCCCAGTAACAGCATCTAACTGTTGCTGGAGTTGCACCTGCTGGACGACCTTTTCTTTGATTTTTTGCTTCAGATCCTTCATCTTGGCAGCATAATCAGCTTCAGTTTGGGATATCGCAGCCTCAAATTTGCCTATGTTGACTGACAATTTCACTCTGGTCAAATCTTCACGACTTGTCTGCACTTGCTCCCTCCTAAAAATGATCTGTTTCACCGCAGCATGGATTCATTCATACCCAAAACCACCAAGTCCCAGTATAACAAATTGAGATGAAAATCGAGAAATTTTTTATGGTAGCTCTTCTAAAGGCACCCCAGATATGATGTTCCATATGTTATTCCATGCCTTACGTCGTGAAAAGATGAATGCTTTAAGCATATCTGGATCTAATTCAATATCATCGTCAGAAGGGGGTATGTAATCTGGAATTAGCGCGCTTAGGGAAGTGCCTTGTCCTGCTCTTTCCCCCCTGACTTGTGCTTCTTCACTTTCAATTCCTGTTGGGGCAGAGGCTGAGGCCCCATCTTCGGATCTAGCCATTGCAGTTGATGGTCCTGCATGATTAATTGAAAGGTTTAGTGAGCTTCAAAGGATAACAAAAGAATAGATTGTCTTGCGAATAAAGTACAATCACAAATATTGTTATCCCTTACCCAAGGGTGGTTCAGCAACCTGAGAAGACTTCTCCCCATCTTTCTCGGTTTCAACAGGATTTTCAAGATGGGTCTCAGGAGAGTTTATTGGATTTAGCTCTACTTGAGCTAATTTTTCTACAATGATAGGGTTGACATCAGTGTCCACACCCTCTTCGGGCATTAGCAGTTCAGCGGCTTCTACGGAAGAAACTGCATATTATTTTCCATCATGGTTAGAAGTATATTTTTTTTAAAAAAATTGGGCGAAGGGTAGCACTCACGCCCAAGGTCTTCTAAATCATATGAAAACTTAGCATGATCATACAATTCTTCAAAAGTCGTTCCTTGATTCATCATTTCATCCAATGATACTTCAGAATCTTGGTTAGTCTCACTAGTGGGAGCATTTGCTACGTCTTCTTGCCGACTTATGACCTGCAACCCCTGACCCTGGACAGCATCTTCAGTAGTAGGAGGGATACTGGGAATGGATGGTAACTCTTCTCTAGGAGCAACCAAGTCAGCCTGGGTCTGTGATTGTTCTACAGCACCTTCCACGACCTTTGAAGGAGGGTCAGTCCCTTCCCTCAAGGGGGAAATTGAAGAAGCCCCTGCAATCCTCAGAAATATGAGTAACCATATGATTATGGGTATAAACTCATGATTGTTCGAAGGACTTACCACTGCTAATGAAACTTTTAGCTATGGATTTCCTCCTTCGTTGCCTTGGCTTCTTTTGTTTTTTCGTAGAATCAGTAGTCTCCCTTATTGGCACTTGGATTGGCGAATGGAAGGCTATGTCCAGTGCCTCATTCATGGCCTGCTGGCCTGGAGATATCTCGCCTGGTTCGCGAGGAGAATCAGCAGCAGCCCCGATAGCAGTACCACCAGGGCTATATTGTGGCGAAGGAACCCCGGTTCCATTCTTTGCAAGCTGCAAGATGAAGAAAATAACTTCCTTAAGTATCAAAGCTTCAACTGAAATCAAGTTGCAAAGAAAATAAGGAAAGAAAACTTACATCTTCAGGAGCCACGTACTCTTGCCATTCCTCATCTCCAGAACCACCAGCCCCCTCAGTGCTGCCACGATCAATCATTTCCTTCACCTGCCTGGTGATAGGAACCGAATTATCAGTGGCATTTATGAACATTTCCAGCTCTCTGATGTAAGCTCACACTTCATTGGGGTTATCTCCGTATTGAAGGTTTTTAGAAGCTACAAGATTTCCTATTCCAGGAAGTTGTAGGCCCTCACACAAATCCAGCCAGGCGGTCTCAGTATCACAGTATAAGCTCTACCATAGCTGAACAGCCTCTGGTCTTAGATATAAAGGCTGTGAGGAAGGTCCTACAATTTTTTATTTTAATCTCTTCCCAACTCCTGCAACTACAAATAGAGAATAATAATGTAATACTTATTACTTTATAAAGTAGGAGTGATTGAAATTTATACAATGAAATAACTCACCAGGAGTTGATGGAGTGGGTCTTTTAACTCTGGCCGGAGGATTATATCGGGCACGAAACCGCTTTGCTGCCGGTTTTGCCTCATCATCCCCATCGTGATAATCCGATGAATCAGTTCTAGAAGAGGAGTCTGTTGAACCTATTTTAGGTGGAGAAGCGTCACCTTTATGAGGAAGGGTTTCTTTCTCTACAGTCCTCTTCCTCTTTCCCACTTTATATACTGGGTGATTCAATATCCCTTTAGGGTATGATGCTATCCAGTGTTCGGCATAAAATGTAGTCAGATTATGTGCCGCTTTTTCAACTGGTAGATCAAATACTGCCCCAGTCTTCTCTCTTGATGTCAGCAACCATAGTTGTCGAGCAACCATCAGATGTTTCTCTAACCTGACATGTACTGGAGGGGATACAACAATCTATTGCAAACATTTGAATTGGCGTGCAAATATATATGGAGCATAGGCCTCACATATGATTTCTCCATCAATCCTGGCTACAAACACGCCATCCCTGCAAGCTAGCATGTATGCCCTCAAATCCAAATGGGCTGCCCCATCATCAACAAACCGCCCGGATGGCGGACTTCAATAAGGAAAGAAGTTGAATTCCTTATACCTGCTTAGTCTTACTTTCATGTCCTAACCATTAACATCTAATGGAGAAATTCCAGAGAATGCTTGCACTGACGGTCTGAAAGAGCTTCCAGGAATTTGTAATCCATTCTGTACATTGTAAGTCCTGAAGTGAGTGGCGATCCATCCCCACAAAACCTGGAATGGTCCCACTATTCTTAAAGTAGATTTACCCTGGAAGACGTGAAGTAAACTCCTGTGAATCATTGCTAAAATGGGGGTAGCTAACCCAACCATTTTTCCCTCAGCCAACTTGGCCGCAATGACGAATGTCCCTGGCCTAACGCCTCCCTTCGAATCCCTGACCGGCAAGAGATAAACACTGAGCCACATTGCCAAGAAACCCGCCAGACGAGTTTTCTTTGGAATTCATTGATTCACTTCATATCCCCATTTTTCAAACTCTCCTGCTTCTAGAGTTGGCCAGAATGTGCCAGGAGCTCCTCTCTTCTCAGGTTTTGGACAGGTGGTAGGACGTCTGGGCTGGGTATCCTTGGATTTCTTTTTCTTGGATCCTTTTTCTTTTGGTTCCATCCCTTTCTTCTCAGTAAGAAACACATTCATCCATTCTTCCGGATGAATATATTTTCTAAAATGAGTTAATGAGGTCTCTGAACTCTTGAGCCTGTGAAAGATTTTAAATAATTCTCGAGCCAATGCAGGAGTCTTCTCTAGATCATTCCAAGTCACCTTGGGAGGAATCAATTCATCATACATATCGCCCAAGATTGGAGCTCCTGAAATCTTGTGGACATCCCACAAACTGATACCTACTTCTCCATGAGTCAAATGGAAAGAATTAGTCGCTGGGCTCCAATGGCTGAGTATCTCTGGCACGAAGTTATCATGTCTGTAAATATATGTTTGCCCAACCCAAACAGCCTCATATATTACAAATCTCTTCTGATCCTCAATAAACTCTGCACAAGTCTGTCGCACCCAGTATGCCCACATCCAAGTTGGCTTCACACCTCCCCTAGGATGGAAATCCCAACTTTTCTTCGAGCCTTTGGATTGGTCCATCTGAGAATTTCGGAAGATTGAAGGTTGACAATATGGTTGAAGCTCAGGTGTATGTTTTTTCAGATCTGGTGTGCAAGGGCTATGATGCATCACACAAGCCTTCTCCACTGTTCCAGCAGTTTGAAATACTCCTCCACCTGAGATATTTGTTGAAGCAAAATTGGTATAATTCTGAAACCACGAAAATGGAAGATAATTCATTACTTCTGGAATAATGACTTCTTTCAGATGACCATGACCATACAAAGGTAGATATGTGCAGTGAGGAAAGTTGCGATGATATTTCTTCAGATACTTAGCCAAATCTGAAAGAGTACTATCTTTGACAGTATAGTAATCAGGGCCAATGATATCCATCATATCATCTATCCGCTTGCTAGCCAGTTCATCAATTAATCCAGGTCGAAGAGCCATTGAATCTGCACAGGAGTTGAATAAATTAAACTCTTAAATGGGTTTATTTTTCATAAAATTTGTGAAAGAATTTGACAAAAATGGCTAAGGCATTAAGGCGTGAAAGTATGGAGATGGCGCGCAAGTGATACATGTGCCGCGCAAGTTTTAGTCACGCAAGTATTTCCGCGCAAGCCCTATTACCTTGAGAGTAGCGCGGCAGCGAGGAAACAGTAAAAAAAAGAGACTTGCGCGGCGAGGAAGACTTGTGCGACGAGAGCTTGAGAAATTCGGGATCAGATGTTATCCACGGCCAAAAGCGGTGTATTTATAGGCCAGGAGGCCTACCTATACGCCGTACCCAGAGCGCTTAAGGCCTGCGCGACGCAAACTTGCGCGTCGCCTTCTGTGCAATGAAGACTTGCGCGCCACCATTTTTCTTTGGAGGGATTCGATTTCCTCATAGTGAAATCCTCATTTCTCTCCGGATCCAACTCTGAGGGGGGACTTTTGTTGATGCTCCTTTACTCACAGAATCTAAAGATCGGAAAAGGGAATATCTGAGCTCAAAGTGATTCAACCTTTGAAGAAAACATCAAAAATCGACAAAGGCATGAACACAGGATCAAAATCAAATGCACCGCGCAAGTTTTACCACTGTCGCGCAAGTACACTTGCGCGGCGGTCTTGGTCGCGCAAGTGACTTGCGCGACCTAAGTGGTAACCGCCCGGGGTCTTCTTTTGCCTATAAATAGACCCTGTGGGCATCCCATTCGAGAGGATCTTTTTCCAGAAACTCGGATTGAAGCTCCCAACGCCCAAGTCTCTTCTCAAAGATTCCGGAACACTTCTAAGGTAATTTCTTACCTAGAACGGAAGATTTAAAGAGAAGAAGGAAGGCCTAAGTGTTGAAACTCATCAAACACTTGCGCGCCGACTTATTTCCTTCAATATAACTTGCGCGTCCCTTTTCTGGAAGAACCTCAAGAAAATTCTAAAGGGTTTAAAAAAGAGTCGCTCAAGTATTTCAATGCTGGTTGAAAATCACGCATGTACACCATGTGTCGCGCAGGTATACCTGCGCGACCATACTTGCGCGCCCACGGAAGACTTGGGCGCCTTGCAAGACTTGCGCGCCCCTATCTTTTTGGGTGCCCATCTTACCCATTTTACCCCTCTTAAGCCATTTCACCTTTCCTTTTCCAGATTCAGTCTTCAAGACACTCTTCAAAGCCATATATGGCATGATTTCTTGATTTGACTTCCTTATCTGAAAGGAATTCTGTGGAATATCTCTCAAAGTCCACTGATTTAAATATCCTTATGTCACTAAATATGGAGAGTTCATTCATTCAACCTCATCCTTTAAGATGAGAGAATCCTAACCTGGGTCTCCTTTTCAAGAATAATCCCCAGTTATAAATCCTTTAATTTGGGCATCCTCCTCAGGAGTAAGCCCCAAATTCTTAAAGTTCCCAAACTTGGGAATCCTTTTCAGGAGTAAGCCCCAATCAAGTCCTCTAATTTTGGGCATCCTCCTTAGGACTAAGCCCCAAAACCTTAATCCCTAACCTGGGTCTCCTTTTCAGGAATAAGACTCAGTCATAATCTTGGGCATCCTCCTCAGGAGTAAGCCCCAAACCTTAATCCCTAACCTGGGTCTCCTTTTTCAGGAATAAGACTCAGTCATAAGCTTGGGCTTCCTTTTCAAAAGTAAGCCCCAAGTCCCTTAACCTGGGTCTCCTTTTCAGGAATAAGACTCAGTCATAACCTTGGGCTTCTTTTTAAAGAATAAACCCCAAGTCCCTTAACCTGGGTCTCCTTTTCAGGAATAAGACTCAGTCATAACCTTGGGTCTCCTTTTCAGGAATAAAGCCCCAAGTCCCCTTAAATTTCTCTTTACCAGTTATAATTTACCTTTGATTTGGGTTTCCTTTTTAGGAGTAAAACCCAATCATAAGTCCCCTCCTAAATTGGGCATCCTCCTTAGGAATAAGCCCCAATATTAGAGTATTCAAATCTCTATGAAGCACATATAACTATATGGACCCTGTTCATGGATTTTCTCCTTAAAAGTAAATCCTAAACCTTCATCTATCTGGGCAGTCATCCATACATAAGCCCCAAACAAATTCTTATGATTGCATCTTTCATGGCACAATTGTCTAATTTTTACCAATACCTCTTGTTTCTCACACCGAGCATGACTCACGTGAGCATAGAGTGTAAAAGTAATTATGACATTCATCTTTGAGCCATCAATCATAAACATCATACTCCATAACTCGAACTACTTGGGTTCTGATTCCTTTTCTAAAACAAAGGATACGTAGGCAGCCCATTTATGGGTTCGATCCCAACTTTGAAATAATCTCTATCCTTCTGAATGACGATAAACTTCAAGTGCCCCACTGAGTGGCTTTAAAACCAGCCTGGTCATCATAAATGACCAAGAGACTTTATATAAATGTTTTGAAGGATACCATTGACCAAGAATCTCTAAACAGATATAGATGATTCTCTATTTGATGAAGAACCTCGAATACATATAAAAGATTCTCTAAATTTCTTGCATATTTAATAATTGATTTTTAAAACTAAAGGAAAGCACATTCTATACTTGGTAATGTAATAAGGATTCACGAACATAACATAAATCTATAAAGAGAGTCTCGGAGTAGACAATAATTCCCCTCAAAAAGGTGTGATGAGTCCGACCTCCCATCCTCTCGACCAATGCAAATTCCTAAGCCTCATTAGTCCACAAGCTAATGAGCGCCTGCCTTTGGAAAGTAGGTCCAAACGGATGTGGAATCATTGGATGTTTCCGGTTCTACGAACAAACCCGTTAGAAACCGATCGGAACGTTTGAATCTCCCGCCCAGGAGGTCATCCCCGGATTTCGTGCGAAACAGAGATATTCTTGAATTACCTTGATAATGAGGATCTATATCCTTAGGTGATCATGAGAGATCTTCCAAGACCAAAATTATTATCATTGTTTTTTTACTCTAGTACCTATAGATATCAAGCATCTAAATAGTCTTCATAGTCTAATTAATAATACATGAGAATCAATGGGCCTCCAATCTAGTGTAATCCCCAACCAAACTTCACCGGTCCAATATTTCAGGTTGAACTAGAAATTTCCGCCCATGCATAATTCCCAAAAAACATTTCTAGGATCCCTTCAACTATTAGTCCATTCTGCATGAATTAAAATTTATCAAAATCGGTTATAACTATATGAACTAAAACTATATGATTCCATGATCATGGATATAAAACTTTAAATAGAACAACATTAGTCTTAAACACATGACCTTAAATGGAACCTCAATTTTCATATTTTTATGACTTTTAAAGGAACCACAATGGGTTTCATCGAACCAAATTAAAAGGCATCACATGCCTCATTAAATGTAGAAGATTTACATGGGTTTTTATTCCCTTCATAGGTATAAATAGGAATCCCTTCTCATTAAGGTAACCCCAACTATAGAGTTCCCATATGTATGGATTTAAACTAGATTTTAACCAATTGATGATTGAGAATATGAATATCCTTTCATACATATTGAAATAAAACCCCTTATACTTAAATATTTTCATATCGATGTATGGTATCAATCAAACATTTTCATGATAAAGGTAACTGGTAATAATATCAAGAAGGGTTTCATAGATACATTTTAAAGCTATGGGAGAGTCCTAGATTATTTAATAATACCCATATGGGATGATTCAACCTTGTATCCTATCAACTTAAATATGAAATTTGAAGCATCCCTACATCATTTTAATGACCTGCCACCTTGGGAATTTTTGTCTGTAACTAGACAAAAAATATGGAATGATGCAAGGTTAGGTATCACATCTAATGAATTCCTTATAATTACCAAATGGATATGTAAAAGTAACTCACCTCATATATAAATTTATGAGATCTTGAAATGGATTTTTCAAATATATATCAAATATCAAATTCAAACATATCATTTACATGATGGTAAAGTAAAAAATGATTATAATTACTGGCAAGTAATATACACCTTAGACACCACTTAATACTATATTAATTTTTCCCTACTGGGGAATTAGGGGTAAACATATTCATCGAATTGTCTATTTATAGTCCCAAATCACTCTTCAACCAAGAATATATAAATAATTATCAATCAATTAGATCAAAATGATCACTAACTTGAATAAATTTATCAAAGATAGTAGCTTATACAATAGATTTTCTGGTATTTTTTCCACTACATATATTCAATTTTAAAAATGACAACCTGAATCGGTACTATAACACCCCAGACTTGTACACATAGATCCAGTTCTAAAATCATAATCTTTTCAATAATGGATTTTATACAAATAGATGCAACTCCATTTTAACTCTAAATGATTATAATGTAAAAAGGATATATCAAATCACTTGAAAACCTAAGACCTTTTAGGTTTTGAGATTTATAGATTTCGGAAAAACTCTTTATCTAACTAAACCAGTGTCTTTTCATCCAAATGAGAATTTTTCCCATTATACCCATATTTTCTTATTCCATGATAAGTCCTCAATATTTTTTATATAATCATTTCTACATATGAAACCCTTTTATACATAACTTACTTAACATCATTTTTCATAACCTTATGAAATAAAAACATAATAAGGGCGAGCTCATAAACTCAATAAGGGTAAAAATAATCACTAAAAATCAAATATCATCTGTGAGTATAAAGATGACACCCTTCTCTCTCACCTCTCTTATTTCCCCTGTCTCCAACTAAGGTTTCCACCAAAAATCATTTCAGTTGGGTTTGGAATCACTCTATTTCTTCATTTAATCCCCTATTTTCACCACCTACATACATCACATGGATCCTCAATCTCAATATGGTGAATGTTATTTGGATTTTTTTCCCTTTTTGTTGAATTATTCTTCATCTGGAGGTTTTGGAATCTTGATAGGTTATTTGTTGATGAAGTTGTCAGATACTCTCTCTATAACTCTATCCTCACATTCCATATCTAATTTCCATGTTTGATATGGAGTGGTGGTTCAAAGAGATTTTGAGTGTTTCATCTCGGTGGTCGATGGGTCTCAAGGTGATACCTGGGCCGGCTTTCTCCAATTTCTGAAGGGTCTCAATTTTTTTCATTGTTGTTGTTGTCATCATTCGGGGATCTCAAGAACTCAAACTACTACTATAACCTTATTCATCACCACTCCTCTCATTTTAATATTTGAATAATATTTACCAATGAGGTTTTGGGGGGTGTGATTTGATGGATGGTAGTATTCCTGGAGTGATACATTTGACTAGGTTTTTTGTTTTTTTGTTTTTTCTCAAGTCTTCAGTAAAGGATTATTTTCTTCTTCTTGAAAGTTGATTAGTTTGAAGATTGTTCAATGGTGTTTAAATATATTGTTCTAGTTTGGTTTCATTCATTATTAGTTATGGTTTTAGTTGTCTGTTATGGTTTCATTCATGATTGGGGGTCTCATTGTTTCTCGTTCAATGGGGGTTGATAACAATGCGATGTTCGATGGCAGCTTTGAGCCTCTTCGACGGTCTCTGATGATAGTGATGCACATCGATGATGGGATGATGGTGATGTAGTCTACAGTGGATGTCTATATGTTTATGATGTTATGTAACGATGGTTCCAACATGTATTCAGGATGTGTGCAGTTCTCCTAGGGTGGATCGTGGGGTTTGCAGGATCGGATGTGATAGGGTCCCTTTTGATTTCTAGAATAGGTTGTGTGATGGTTGTTTTTACTTGGTGATACTTTCTCTATTTATTTTTTTAATTTTAAATTTTATCAAGTAAAATGTGTCTTTGTGAAGGTGTGCGGGTGTGACTTGATGTTGTAATGGATTTTTTTTTAGGTTCCCACTTTTTCTCAAAGTGGTTTTTCAATAATATAAAAAAAATGGATTGGATTAGTGAGTATAAGATAAGAATAATATTATAATAACATAGTCAAATTGCATGATAATAACATAAGATAATTCATACTCATCAAAACTTGGTTCATAAAATATGATTCATGGAATATATCTTTAATATAAGACAATATTAATTTGATTCAACAATTATAAACCATGTGAAATCAAACTTATTAAAATAAACCAATAAAAATAAGAAAAATAATAGATACAATATGTTTGATCTTGGTAAATTATATTTATAACACATGTTCACTTGTGTTTAACCTATTTCAGAAAAACTAATACCGAATTAAATCTATGTGAGTAACCAACAATGTTTTCTCCCTCATTTTTACCATGGGAGAGTAAATAATTACCAAATTCATTGAAGAGATATATCATCCTCACCCATCATCATATATAATTATCATGTAATTTATACAGAAAAAAATATTTATAATATTTCACTTTTCATTTAACACCCTTGAAAATGACCATCATTATTTTATAGATTTATTAACCGAGGGAAAATAAATGAGTTTCATGAAAATATCTTTAAAAACTTAATAATTTGAAATCCAGAGAAAATATTTGGATGGTACCATTGGATAGTATACCTATTTAATCATTGAAATCATTTAGTAAATTTTAAAATAGATAAAAATACTCTTTTATAATATAATTTATGAATATACATTTGAAAACAAGAAGGAATATCATTTTCTTTTGATAACCTTGAAAAAAAATTCACAAAAAGGATAGGGGTTTTCTTTAGAAAATCATGGAAAGTTGAAGAGGTATTTTAATAATTAATAAATTACATAGTTTCATGAAAAATTTATCAAGTTGTAAATTATAAGAAAACATTTATTTCACACTTTTGAAAAGAGAGTTCAAAATGACTCGTGGAGAAAATGTTATAAAATTTCATTTTAAAACCTTTTAGAAGAATTAAAAAATATGGACAATAATTTTAGGAAATAAATTTAAAAAATAAATTCTTTAAAATAAGATAAATAAATGTATGAAAATGAATTTGGGTAAAATTCTTAAAAAATTTTGAATTAATGAGTTTCAATAAAAACCATTCTCATCCTTTTAAATTGAAAAATCCATGAAAAATAGAATCATGGAAATATTTTAAAACCTATTTTATTTACATGAATAGAATCATAAATGATATCCATTATCAGTTTAGACACTATGAAAATAAAATTAAGTGGTTATTATTGAACGTATCTCAATGAAATGAAATTTTATATGAGAAAACCCTTATAACTTTTGTAAATTTTGAATTAAAATCCATTTAAAGATAGAAAAATATATTCCTCTATAAATCCCATGAATTAAATGAAATAATATTTCAAAATTAATTCACGAGTTTGAATGTACACCATATAAAAAAATCATGGCTCATAATATAAATCATATCTCAAGAAATTAATATTGCTATAAAATAATCCCTTATAAATATTATAACATTTGAATAAATACCTAATTAATGTGAGAATAAAAAGGTTATTTAGATATAAATATAAAATATTTATTCCTCATATAATATTTTAATAGGTTGCATATACATCATATAAAGGAAAATAAGTGCATAATATGGAACGTGTCTCAATGAAGGGAGGTTGAGATGATAAATACCATAAAAATATCATAACATTTGAAGTGAGAATCGATCTATGATGGATTCTGTGAAATAATTTAAATCCATATAAAATAATTGGAAAGGAATTGTAAAATAATCATAGTTAATTTCACACATAATCTTTGCATAACATAGTCGATAAATAAGTGATATAACCGAATGAAAGGAAATTTAGTTAAGAAACCACATACCTTAATCCCAAAAAAACCTCATTAATTAAATAATTTCTTTAATAATAAAATTATATTAATTATATACCGAATTTAATGATTTATTTAATTTTTATTACCTTACTATTATCCCGTATTATCATGTTTCATTCATTTAATCATTCAGAATAATTCACATCAATCTTGTTGGGTCCATTTGGTTCATAATCTCTAAATAGGTTTTCTATATTCACAATGATAGAAGAACATAGTTCAATGGTTTCATAAAATATATAATATTCAAGTTATATGTTCCATATCAGTACAAAATTATATAATTTTGGTATTCCATTTAATTGTTAGTATCTTGTAAACCTTCATTGATAAGATTGTTTTTTATTGTTAAAAAGACCATGTTTTTTTAGATTTATTTTTACTATTATAATGAATAAATTAAAATTAAAAATCATAATATTAAAATTAATTTAATATTAATGTTATATTAAATCATAAAATCATGTTTTAAGGATGCCCATGAGAGTATTAATTTTTTGACAACATCATCGTTCATTGAGGTTGTTTAAATCCACAATAGTAAACGATTGTTTTCAAAATTGTTTAAAAGAAGGGTTATCAAAGTAAATATGTATGTTTTATAAAAGAAATATTATAAAAATAAAACACTTATTTAGTATAAATATTTATTTATTACTTTAATTTTTTTTAAAATGGGGGATAATTTGAAATAAAAATACCATCATTGAAAAACCCCTCATTTTTATATAATAGTGTTTATTGGAGAAGAGTTCATTGAAAGGTAACAAGTGATACCACATAATAAATTGATCAAATAGATTATATTACTATAGTAACAGAATCATGATAGCCATGTATGTGAGGATTTAATATCATTTCATTATAGTGAATCATAATTAAGAATGTTGAAAGAGACTTGGAAACCCTTACACCAATATTTGAAATGCCGCATTTCGATTGAATATAAGGCCTTTGGAGAAAAGAAATTTGATCACACTAGGGGATAGGGAATTTGGGAGTGAAAGTTGGGAGAGGGATTTGGGTAGAGGTTTTATTGAAAACTAAACTCATATATTTCTTAAAAAAGGTTAGATTAATCCTATATTATAAATGAAAAATTGTTCGTGTTTTCACAAATATTTAATATTTAAGGTTTATAAATGTACTTATAAGAATGAAATTATCTCAAAAATGGTCCACTGATGACATTATATACCATTTTCATCCCTCTTGTACTCTTGCAATATTTTTTTTTGACTTTTAAATCATTTAATAAAATATCATTTAACATAAAATATCCTTAAATTCATTTTCTAAACTATTCAAATAATTTAACTTTAAAGACATAAATATAATAATATACTTTTAATATAAAAACATTCACCATCACTTATACATTATAATTACCAATGAAATTTTTGTGACACCATAATTCATCCAAACAATATTACGTTTAATTTATAACATTCATTTTCATAAGTGGTAAAATTTAATTTTAAAAAAAGTATGTAAAACATGATGAAACAATTTTAGAAATTTTCCTTCTTAATCACTAAAAATATTTTACATGAAAATAATGTAAAATTTTAATCACCATGGATTTAATTAGTTTATTAATAAAAAACAAGATAATGTGATTTTTAAACTAATTTCAAAACTAAATGGATCCTTTTTAATTTTTGTTTAAAATCAAAGAATACAAAATAGTTTTTATAATAATAAAAACATTAATTAGATTTCCAAAATGTCAAAATTAGATTTAAAAGTTAAAAATTATATTTTTAAATAATTTATATTAATTAATAAATATACATTTAGTCAAGAAAATGGTTTCATAAACTTTTATGAAATACTTATATCATTATAATGTTATAAAATTAACAGTAGTTGAAAAATTAGTATTTTTCACTATTCAAAAAAAAAATAAACAATTTGCAAAGAAATCCAACAAATTCTCCCTAAGATAATTTTGACATGATAATGAAAAAAATAAAGTCTATTTTATTAAATTAAATTTTTAAAATTTAGGAATTTATCTTTTAAATGAAAATAAAAAATTTAAATAAAAACACTTTTATAGAAGAATGATAATTTTAAGCTTTAATTGTTATTAATATTATTTCATATCAGTTTCCAATGAAATGAAAGTTTTTATATTAAACATCAACATAATAAAATTTTAAACATTATTAATTAAATAAAATAAAAAATAATTTATAAATAGTTCTTTTAAAAGTAATACTTTTTAACATTAAATATTTAACCTTTAAATAAAAATATTTTTTTAATTGATTTTATTGTTGTTATTTTTAGAGGTTTTATTCCGCTTATAATTTTTCTAATAATAATTATCAAAATTTTCAAATCTCATTTTAGTTTGGTATTTTGTGTGATACAATATATTGAATGTTATATTAAAGAAAATAATATATTAAAATATCACGGTGTTAAATGATCCCCCTTAATTAAATTGTATCCTCATAATTATATATCCAATTCAGTATGAAAAGATTATGAAGAGAAATAATTTTTTAAAACATTTTTAAACCCAATTTGAATTTTAAAAAAGGGCTTTGAACATCATAATTTTTAATTGTTTCCCTTTTTCATTTTTCATGATGGGAGAGATGTACGATCCTATAGAACATCTTTAGATCCACTAATTGACATGGATCTTAATTAATTAAATTTTTTTGAAAAACTTTTTCCACTAATAAAGGATATCCTCTATATGAAAATGTATGAGGGTATAAATTCTGAGACTGTATCTCTTGGTCAGTTTTTGTAAAGGTCTGTTATATAAAAAATTAATTTATCATGTAATTAAAATTAATTTAACCAAAAAGTTTAAAAAAACAAAAACATACTATAAAGACTTCCTCCCACTGACTAGAAACAAAAAAAAATTCATGTCTCTATATCTATAAACACATACTTAAGGCATGGATCCCAAAAATATAAAATGAAGTCAACTTTAACATAAAATGTATCCATTTGGTTACCATAAAGGATGTATAATGTTTCTTAATTTCTTCCATATCATGAAATTTAAATGTCATCTGTAATTGAATATATTACATATTAGTCATATAGAATGTATAATATTTAGTCCATTGGAAAGCTAAATAAATATGTTTAGAAATTTTATCAATATGGAATCCCATAACATATCTTTTATTGAATAGTCTAAGGATTGAGATTTGATCCTTATGTGGTTGGGTGACTTTCTGGTGGGAGAAAGTGTTTCTAGTGGGGTGAATTGTGACACTGTGATCATGGAATTTATATTATTTTATTGTTTTCATTTATTTGGTTCTTTTGGATGAGGTTCATGTTGAGTTACCAGTTTTGGATTTTTATGTTTTGGAGGTTTCAGGAGAGTTTTTAACCTGTGCATGGTTTGGGAGTTAATTTTGTGTCCTATTAAGAAAGATGACATTTTTACTTCAAATTCTTCTTAGACAGTTTTACTTGCACAATTTGAGAATGTCTTGGAACAAATTCTATGAGGTCAAAGTAAACCTGTGTGGCTTGAGGGTTGGTGTCTGGGGAATGGAACACAGCATTTTCACAATTATAGGAAACAATGCATTAAGTGTGCAAGGGGTTATGTAGTTTGGGTAGTGGCATTTTACATGGTTGGTGCATGGTTTTGGAAACCATGAGGCCATCCTGTCATGAACCAACCCGGGTCGACCCCGAACCGGTCACCCAAGTCGGTCCGCGACATGGCCCGAGAGGCGTTCCCGATCCTCCCAGGCTGGCGACAAGCGCCAGGGCATCACAGAGTACACATGGGAATGATTTCTCCCAATAAAAATTTACTAAGAAGCAGAAATAAACAAACCACAATAAAATAAAACAGCCAAAAACATAACTAACCTGACCACGAACCCAACTCCTCGCGAACCCGAGAGTCGATCGTCAAACTACCACCAACTCTCTTCCACGACGAGAAAGCTCGAGTCAAACCTGCGACAGAAACTAAAAACAAGAATACACTATAGGCGTGAGTATTAAAACTCAGTAGGCTAGTCCGATAAATCTATTCCCAAAGCACTACCATTAAAAGAAAAATTTACCAACTTCTAGTTTGAAATACATTATAGAAAATATAGGTTTTCATACACACACACTTTCCATTTTGAAAACAAGTAACAGTCCATTGCCCTTTTTAATTTAGAAGAAGTTTAATGTTGAAAGGGACAGGTGAATTGCATTTTTAAAACATTTTGCGAACAATTAGAAAACCAAACTTTAGATGTTAGTCAAAAAGAAAATCGCACACAACACACACACTAAGGGCAACGGGAAAAAGTGGCACACAAGGGTCGGCATCCAAACTCGACCTCTCAATCATCTGCCATATACAAATAGACACTAAAAGAGACATGGGTCGAACCTAGGAGATCGTGAACAAACCAGAACGTACTATTCATCTGACTCATCCTGAAGGCATGCCCTAACTCGATGACGTCATAACGCCCTAACGCCCGGCATAGCACTGCATGGCCTAACCGAGGGGCCCAATCCCCATAGTAGCAATAACTCAGTATTCCCCTGCTATGGGTCACTAGCCAGTGCGTGATCTAAACTAGTGCAGCAATCATTCTCAGAAAATTCACTCAATATGCCAGGTTCCCATGTCAACGCATATAATAAAAGAAGAGTGCGTCCACAATGTAAAACTAGTCACGATGCACAAGAATCACATACTCAGCTCACCAAATCAACCAACACAAAAGATCACTCCAGAAAGACTTTTCAAAACATTAATTTCATTAAAAGTACCAAACGGGCCTCATGTACTTATTCAATACCCAATCAATTCCAAAAAAAGAAGAATCAAACGTCGTCACGTTTAAAACTAGAAAACACATTTAAAATCTCATTTAGTTAAACCAAATCACCATTTTAATTCTGAAGCGCAAAATAAGGGACAAAGGGGCATTTTCACTATTGCACAACAACTAATCAAGAAAAATCTTTCATTACAATGCTAAGAAATAAACAGTTCCAATTCCAGCAAATAACTACTCTAAAAATAATATTTTAATACTACTTCCAATTTGATGAAAATTAAATAAATGACAAGAAATAGGTAAATTCTAAATTCAAAGGCAAGTGCAGTGGGAACCTACCTCAACTCGCTACCCAATCACAATGACGCGACACGCCTCTCACTGGCGAACAAGAAACGCATGTCGACAGTTCCGATATAACGGGATTACCTCGCCAGCGCGCTACAACAAAAGTAAAACATTTAAAAACACATAAACACTAAATTAAAATAACTCTAATGAATAAACAATGAAAAACCATCCCGATGCATTTTCAAAACTTAACTTGCAGCATCTGAATTATTTACTAAACCGCCTCAAAGTTTATAAAACAGTTCCAAAGAATAACATATAAAAAACCACTTTTCACACCCACGCGTCATTTTGAGACAATTCGCACACCAAGGTACCCACAAAACACAATCTCCACCTCATTTATAAGTCAAAAAATCATTAAAACATTTTATAAACCAATTATAAGTAACAAGGGGAGACTTTCGTATCAAGAACACGCCCAGAGACAACTTCAACAATCAAAAGCACACCAAAACACCATTTTCACAATTAAAATCACAAATTGCACTATTTAATAAAATTATTAAACAATATATAACTAATTTCCATCAAAATGAACCTCATTTCATAAGATAAAATTCATTCCAACGATAAAAAAAATGTCTAATTAACAAACAAGAATGGTGCAAACAACACGCAATCGAAGGAATCTAAATTTAAAGAATATATGCCATGAGTAACTACCTCAATTGACGATAAAATTCTGCAAATTGGTGCAAAACACCATTTGCACCTCAATCTCACCCAACTCGACGCAATCTAAAAATGACCCGACGAGTAAGGACTTGACCATGAAAATTGAACCTTAACCACGGATGAACTAAGCATCAAATGAGGAGGAAAAAAATTACCAACTAGGAAGGTCGGCTGGCGGTCGACGGGTGGAGGCCGGGAGAGGGAAGCTGGACGGGAGACGGGACGGGAGGCCGGAGAAGGGAGGCGCGACCGGAGGGAGCGCCGCCGGAGGAGGGACACCGGACGAGAGGCGGAGTGAGGAGGCGCGGCCGGAGGGAGCGTGCTGCTGGGGCGGCTCGGCTGATGGAGCAGGGTGGGCGAAGGGAGGTCGGTGGCTGGAATCGGAGGAGGCCGGCGGAGGGAAGACCGGCGGAGGGAAGAAGTGCGGCGGCCAGCGATGGGGAGAGCAGGGGACCGGGTTGTGCACAGCGAGGGAGGGGAGCGACGGGAAATGGGAGAGCGTAGGGTTAGAGGAGAGGAAAGAAAGAGGGAAGGAAAAAGGAGGAGAAAAAAAAGAAAAGAAAAGAAAAGAATAAGAAAAATGAGAAAAAAAAGGAAAATAAAATTAAAACAAAACAAAATAAAACAATTTAAATTAATAAATATACTAATAATAAATTTGTTAATTAATTATAATGGCAATAGTTATTATAAATATACATACACATATTTACATATAACTAAACATATATAAAACATGTGAACATATATATAAACCTATATAAATACATATATATATATATAAATACATAAACATATTGATAATAATAATATTAATAATAGTAATTATTATTATAATTACAAACATATATACATATATATATAAACCCACATGAAAAAATTTATTAACATACATATATGAATATACATGACATATTATAACCATATATGCATATATGTACTCATATGCATAAACACATTTACGCATAAACATATAATGTTAATAAATATATATGCATCAGCATACGTGTATATATACACATATATACATACATATATGCATATTACGTTAAAAATAATAATAATAATATATGAACATATATACCCATATACATACACAGATATAATCATATATATATGTATATATATATATTAATCCACTCAACAAGCGAATTTAATAACGTTAAAACTAAAAGACGGCGGGGTACGCGCGCACCGTACGGTACCCAAGTGGACTGCAAACGGGCTGTGCAACACAACCGTATGGTGTTCGTGCATTATCCCAAACCATAAACTCATCCAAACATTAAAATTTTCAATCGGGACTCACCCGCACACATGCAAAAACACCCGACGCCATGATAAATAAAATAAATAAAGTAAAATAAAAACAGGTGTGACAATTCTCCCCACCATAAAGCTTTCGGCCCCCGGAAAGCCATAACAAGTTCAAAACCCCAAATGAAAACCGACATTACTTTAGAATTTAAAGAAATATCAAAAGAACGACAACAAAGAGATTCTGAAACACTCCCAAAAGGGGAGCGATAAACCAAAAGAGCCCATATAATATGAACGAATTACCCGCTAAGTGTCACCCGCCCCCAAAAGTGTGACCACCTCCAGTTGATCGCTTCAAAGGACAAAGAACTTTAACAATAGTAGATCCAGGCCAAACATACACCAACCTTAACACCATTCAACAGAACTCAACCAATTTCTTCATCCCCAATTCAACCTTACAACACAACATCCGGAACAACGCCAATTAAAACACGACGACTCTTTTGAAACTAACAAACAGGTCAAAACCACATCCAACGCGTACCTCTTAAAACCTTACTCCAATATGACATCGGAACTCTCATGCCCCAACTCCTTACCAAAAGAAGAAAAGGAAAAGAGTTCTTTTGTTCCATATAAGACCAACCACATCCCAACCAAAACCTAGAACCAAACTGAGTGATTGACACGGGAGGTTCGAACGGACTCCCCACCATAAGAAACAAGCTAAACTGAATTTAGCGAGACCCGTGATGGGTATCCAAACCATAAGAATTAAGTCAGTTCCTGGAATAGGACCAGAACGCCATCACTTGAGACAAAATTCATGATCACAAGAATTTTCAACATGGGGAGGTCGAATGGACTCCCCACCATAAAGATTTTGAGAAGAGGAGAATAGGAGGACCTCCCAGCATTATCACCAGCAATCACTGCCCACGGGTGGGAGGGGGGGGGGGGCTGTCCAACACACCACCCCCACTCGGAAAGCATAAAGTGAGAAGATCTTAATAAATGAGAGAAACGACATGACCAGGTAGTTATTACACATAAACTAGGAATAATGAGGAAAAATGATTCTGACTGTGCACACTTACTGAGAACAACACCCTGCCGCAAGACTTCACCATTCGTTGGAGTTCCCCCGACTACGCGCTAGTTTCACTCCGAGACCTGTGGCTGGAGCTCTAATGAATGAAGCATCTTCCGGCTTCGCAGTCAGGTTTATGAAACCCCAGAAGCATGACACCAGAAGCAGAATTTTTTTTTAACAATCACACATCCATAAGATCAATGGCTTAAAAGAGTTCATCCACAACCATTCTTTCGACTGAAAGAAAAGAACACCAAAAAACAGTACAGGTAACGACTACTACATCCAAGAAACATTACAAGAAGAAAACATCAAGCTCATCCACCAACATCTCCCTACTCCTGCTGATGGGATGAAGTGACCATCGACGATCCAGGTCTGTCTTTAGCGCGCTTCTTGGAGACACCTCGACAAAATCGCTTCAAGTGACCCATACGTCCACAGGTGTGGCAGGGTCTTGGAGCACTTGGACATGTCGGCCTTTTGTGACCCTGCCTACCACACTGGTGATAGATCACAACATTGAGCTGTGAAGAAGATGACTGAAGGTCTGAAGGCCTCATGATTCCTCTTCCAGCACCACCAGCGTCAGGTCGCTTCTTACTCTTCTTACTAGCATCATCTGAAATGCTTCCCAAAGATGGAGGATTCGCCACCTCACGTCCTCTTACTAGCTCAGCTTCAGCAAGAAAGGCTTGCTCGACAACATCCGAGAAGGTGGTTAGGTTGAGCTCTTCCACTCTCGAACGCAGCTCAGGTCGGAGTCCATACTCAAATTGTCGAGCCTTCCCGGGATCATTCGCAACAAACCACTGATCATACGGAACCAGGTCTACAAAATGTCGATAGAACTCCAGTACCGATTCAACGCCCTGCTGGAGACAACACAACTCCATCCTCTTCCTCATCTTTGTCAACTCAGAGAAGTGTTGTTGGATGAACGATGACTTGAAAAACTCCCATGTCAAATCTTCCCCAGGCTTGTTCCGAGACATGGACTTCCACCATTTCCAGGTTGGACCTTCAAGCATGAAGGTAGCCAACTTCACCTTTAATGACTCAGGTAGACCAATGGAACTGAACTTCCTCTCAATTTTCTGAAACCACTCCTCTGCCTCAAGAGGCCCTGCTTGTCCATAAAAGAGAGGAGGGTTCA
This sequence comes from Viscum album, assembly GCA_963277665.1. Taxonomy (NCBI): domain Eukaryota; kingdom Viridiplantae; phylum Streptophyta; class Magnoliopsida; order Santalales; family Viscaceae; genus Viscum; species Viscum album. The sequence goes on along the minus strand of OY728162.1, from coordinate 1,506,641,971 downwards.
ACTTCCGGAACTCCAAAACATAATCGATGGGATGACCAACTGGAGGATTAACTGAGGATGCACCACCTGAAGCTGCACATTGAGCATCCATCGAGCCTTCGTGGGGGCGAACACTACGGAATAAAGAAACGAGGAACTTGATCAAAACATAACCAATACCATTTGAAATTCAACATTACTCAATGAGTTTCAAAATGAAGGAAAAACCCATTCACTAAAGGGGGAAACTGGTAATGATGGGTGACTCGACTATATGGTTGGCAGCCATACGTCAGCCATACCATCGTCACTGAGAGCATTGTAGGGTGAAGTCTCCGGCTCCACAAGGCTTGCCAGGCCCTGTCAGCTCACGAAACTACTTTCCCAACTCCCTTTTAATTCCCCAAAATAAAACAATCCAGGAGACCCAAAAGACACTAACAACCCGGACATCTCATGGTAACTTGAGGTTTAGAATGAGCAAGGGTTCATGACGTCCTTCCCGTTCCAACACCTCAAGTCCGAGCCACTTTACTCCCTTTACCATGACAACTCCAAATAGCAATGGGCGCTCTGAAAAACAAGGTCTGCTCAGGAGCCGACCTCCTCTGATAACATTTTGTCACGAACCAACCCGGGTCGACCCCGAACCGGTCACCCAAGTCGGTCCGCGACATGGCCCGAGAGGCGTTCCCGATCCTCCCGGGCTGGCGACAAGCGCTAGGGAATCACAGAGTACACGTGGGAACGATTTCGCCCAATAAAAATTTACTAAGAAGCAGAAATAAACAAACGACAATAAAATAAAACAGCCAAAAACATAACTAACCTGACCACGAACCCAACTCCTCGCGACCCCGAGAGTCGATCATCAAACTACCACCAACTCTCTTCCACGACGAGCAAGCTCGAGTCAAACCTGCGACAGAAACTAAAAACAAGAAAACAATATAGGCGTGAGTATTAAAACTCAGTAGGCTAGCCCGATAAATCTATTCCCAAAGCACTACCATTAAAAGAAAAATTTACCAACTTCTAGTTTGAACTAAATTATATAAAATATAGGTTTTCATACACACACACTTTCCATTTTGAAAACAAGTAACAGTCCATTGCCCTTTTTAATTTAGAAGAAGTTTAATGTTGAAAGGGACAGGTGAATTGCATTTTTAAAACATTTTGTGAACAATTAGAAAACCAAACTTTAGTTGTTAGTCAAATATAAAATCGCACACAACACACACACTAAGGGCAACGGGAAAAAGTGGCACACAAGGGTCAGCATCCAAACTCGACCTCTCATTCATCTGCCATATACAAATAGACACTAAAAGAGACATGGGTCGAACCTAGGAGATCATGAACAAACCAGAACGTACTATACATATGACTCATCCTGAAGGCATGCCCTAACTCGATGACGTCATAACGCCCTAACGCCCGGCATATCCCTGCATGGCCTAACCGAGGGGCCCAATCCCCATAGCAGCAATAACTCAGTATTACCCTGCTATGGGGCCACTAGCCAGTGCGTGATCTAAACTAGTGCAGCAATCGTTCTCAGAAAATTCACTCAATACGCCAGGTTCCCATGTCAACACATATAATAAAAGAAGAGTGCGTCCAAAATGAAAAACTAGTCACGATGCACAAGCATCACATACTCAGCTCACCAAATCAAACAACACAAAAGATCACTCCAGAAAGACTTTTCAAAACATTAATTTCATTAAAAGTACCAAACGGGCCTCATGTACTTATTCAATACCCAATCAATTCCAAAAAAAAGAAGAATCAGACGTCGTCACGTTTAAAACTAGAAAACACATTTAAAATTTCATTTAGTTAAACCAAATCACCATTTTAATTCTGAATCGCAACATAAGGGCCAAAGGGGCATTTTCACTATTGCACAACAACTAATCAAGAAAAATCTTTCATTACAATGCTACGAAATAAACAGTTCCAATTCCAGCAAATAACTACTCTAAGCATAATATTTTAATACTACTTCCAATTTGATGAAAATTAAATAAATGACAAGAAATAGGTAAATTCTAAATTCAAAGGCAAGTGCAGTGGGAACCTACCTCAACTCGCTACCCAATCACAATGACGCGACACGCCTCTCACTGGCGAACAAGAACTGCATGTCGACAGTTCCGATATAACGGGATTACCTTTCCAGCGCACTAAAACAAAAGTAAAACATTTAAAAACACTTAAACACTAAATTAAAATAACTCTAATGAATAAACAATGAAAAACCATCCCGATGAATTTTCAAAACATAACTTCCAGCATCTGCATTATTTACTAAACCGCCTCAAAGATTATAAAACAGTTCCAAAGAATAACATATAAAAACCCACTTTTAACACCCACGCATCATTTTGAGACAATTCGCACACCAAGGTACCCACAAAACACAATCTCCACCTCATTTATAAGTCAACAAATCATTAAAACATTTTATAAAACAATTATAAGTAACAAGGGGAGACTTTCATATCAAGAACACGCCCAGAGACAACTTCAACAATCAAAAGCACACCAAAACACCATTTGCACAATTAAAATCACAAATTTCACAATTTAATAAAATTGTTAAACAATATATAACTAATTTCCATCAAAAAGAACCTCATTTCATAAGATAAAATTCATTCCAACGATAAAAAAATGTCTAATTAACAAACAAGAATGGTGCAAACAACACGCAATTGAAGGAATCTAAATTTAAAGAATATATGCCATGAGTTACTACCTCAATTGACGATAAAATTCTGCAAATTGGTGCAAAACACCATTTTCACCTCAATCGCACCCTACTCGACGCAATCTAAAAAGGACCCAACGAGTAAGGACTTGACCATGAAAATTGAACCTTAACCACGGATGAACTAAGCATCAAACGAGGAGGAAAAAAAAATTACCAACTAGGAAGGCCGGATGGATTTCGACGGGTGGAGGCCGGGAGAGGGAAGCTGGACGGGAGATGGGGCGGGAGGCCGGAGAAGGGAGGCGCGACCGGAGGGAGCGCCGCCGGAGGAGGGACGCCGGACGGGAGGCGGAGTGAGGAGGCACAGCCGGAGGGAGCGTGCTGCTGGGGCGGCTCGGCCGATGGAGCAGGGCGGGCGAAGGGAGGTCGGCGGCTAGAATCGGAGGAGGCCGGCGGAGGGAAGGCCGGTGGAGGGAAGAAGTGCGGCGGCCAGCGATGGGGAGAGCAGGGGACCGGGTTGCGCACAGCGAGGGAGGGGAGCGATGGGAAAGGGGAGAGCGTAGGGTTAGAGGAGAGGAAAGAAAGAGGGAAGGAAAAAGGAGGAGAAAAAAAAGAAAAAGAAAAGAAAAGAAAAGAATAAGAAAAATGAGAATAAAAAATGAAAATAAAATTAAAACAAAACAAAACAAAACAATTTAAATTAATAATTATACTAATAATAAATTTGTTAATTAATTATAATGGAAATAGTTATTATAAATATACATACACATATTTACATATAACTAAACATATATAAAACATGTGAACATATATATAAACCTATATAAATACATATATATATATATAAATACATAAACATATTGATAATAATAATATTAATAATAGTAATTATTATTATAATTACAAACATATATACATATATATATAAACCCACATGAACAAATTTATTAACATACATATATGAATATACATGACATATTATAACCATATATGCATATATGTACTCATATGCATAAACACATTTACGCATAAACATATAATGTTAATAAATATATATGCATCAGCATATGTGTATATATAAACATATATACATACATATATTCATATTACGTTAAAAATAATAATAATAATATATGAACATATATACCCATATACATACACAGATATAATCATATATATATGTATGTATATATATATTAATCCACTCAACAAGAAAATTTAATAACGTTAAAACTAAAAGATGGCGGGGTACGCGCGCACCGTACGGTACCCAAGTGGATTGCAAACGGGCTGCGCAACACAACCGTATGGTGTTCGCGCATTATCCCAAACCATAAACTCATCCAAACATTAAAATTTTCAACCGGGACTCGCCCGCACACATGCAAAAACACCCGACGCCATGATAAATAAAATAAATAAAGTAAAATAAAAACCGGTGTGACACATCCAGTGTAGGGTGACCCTTCTCTCCAGTAGTGTGTGCACGTTTGGTGAAGAATTTTGTAAACCATGTGACCAAACTATGAGAGTTTTTAAGTTTATTAAATGTGTGAAATTCCTCTTTTTCCCCTCCACTATTTTAACCACAATTCTGGATTCTCCTCCATTTCTCAACCAAGGAACACTAGGGGGCTCCACGAAATCCTCCTCCCTTTCTCCCCTTCCTCCATTGAAGAGATTTGAAGGTTCTTAGGTAAGTTTCTTTGATTTCATGTGTATTTCCTCTCATTCTTTTTCTTCTCTCTAGATTTCTTGGCATTTTCTTGGTGGGTTCTCTCTTAAAAAATCCTAAGGGTTAGGTTAGATGTTTTAATTGATTTCCTTTGATGTTAGGATGCATAGATTGACTCTTGGGGTGTATTATTTCTTCTCCAAATGTTTCATCACATTATCATGTCATTGAGGTAGGTGTTTCCATCAATTTCTTTTCTGAAAAATTCCATATATTCCTAATCTTTCCTTGAGTGTTTTAAAAATGTTATAATATTTCTTGTGATGTGTTAGTATATTTTTTTTGTAATTTCATGATGGAAATGGGTGAGAAATGGTATTCAAAGGGGTTCTTTAATCATTCCATTATGTAAATGTACACAAGGTATTTTCTAAAATGTCAATTTATCTTTGAAAGTGAAATTATGTGATTTGAGTGGTGTTTAACCTTGGTTTTGTTTTGGTATATTGGTTAGGCTATGATTTGGGTATTGCATAGGGAAATTGGTGACTCATGTGGTTTGATGTTTATGTATGGATTGTTGTGTTTGGTGGTAAAGCAAATGGAGTTTATTTAAAAATGTTTCTTGGGTGATTTTATGGATATTTAATGTGTGTCAATAAATGTTGGAACATCCATATGTAAATGGTGTGAAGATAGGGATGTATTAACAAATGATAATGGTTCTTGAGAATGATGTTTTCCCTAAACCTTGGTTTTTCAAAGGATTATCCTCTATTCCCTATTTCTTTTACCTGAAATGGATCGTTTATTTCTAAATGTTGTATTGGATTTTTAACTAGATTTAAATATGACTTCAAATGTTTTCTATAAAGCTTGTCCCATTTGTCATTTTGAGATATGTTTTAGTGAATTATTGGTACAAATTTTAGTTTTTAATTTTGAAATGTGTCTTGGTGAATAATTGGTGTGAGGGACCGTTTGTATTGTTTTGTGTTGTTTCACATTTTCACTTTGGCTTGGAAGTGAGTTTGGATTTCAAATATTAAATCTTATTTGGAATTGTGCACATGAATGTGGTGTTTTACATTGAATTTGGAAATGGTCGAGAAATGGTGATGTAAATGTATTAGAATCAGAAATGTTAAAGGCCCGATTGGCACTTTGTGATTTCATTGAGATGATGGTTTTTATGTGAAATGGTGTGAAGTCCTGATTGGCACCTTTTGATGTTTTGGAAATTGATTTTGGAACTCATGTGATGTATGGGACCAGTTGGAATCTTGACATGTTTGGAAAATATATTGAAATCTTGGGTAGTAAGAATGCCCAATTGATATTTTAAAATGTTTAGGAAAGTGGTTTTTGAAACTCAAATGATGTGATATACTGATTGGAACTTGTTAATAGTTTGTTGTGAAATGGTAACCTCTATAGAGGATTCCCTAAGTAGAGAGGAATCACATAGGTGGTGTCGGTGTTTGGTCTATGAAGGCATGGTGGTAGTGGGTTTAGTTGAGTCATGCATATGTGGACCTTACCACTCACTATGTACTATTATCATGGGATTCCGGGGATTTCTTTATAGGGTTGAGAGATGGTTGATTTTTGACCCTGATTAAACAAGTTGTACCCCCCGGATTTTCTAAGATGCTAGGTGGGACGTACCACATGATTGGCTAGTTTAGAGTAGTCAGTTGGTTATTGACTATGGAGCTGCACCATATGCCAAAAGGTGAGTCTGAACTGTGTATTCCTAGGGATTTCCTTTAGATATGTTTAGAAAATTACCATGATCTCATATCTGTATGTTCTTTTTATTTCTGTTTCATGTGGATATTATCCCTACTAGTTTATGTCTACATTTTTTCCATTACTTTTTTCATAGACCCTCTTTTGTCATTTGGTATGGCCTTTGTATTTGGACATGGGTTTTGAACTGGGTTGTGAAAATTGAAACCATTTTTGAAAAGGAAAGTTATGTGTGTTGTTTTAAAAAGTTAATTTGTTGAATGATGTGTTTGGTTGTTTAAAATTATTTAAAGTCTATTTTTGTAGGTATTTTAAGCTAGTGTTTGTACAATATTTTGGGAATGGAAATTCATGTATTCTGTGGTGATTACCTATTAAGCTATTTAAGCTCACAAAATACTTGTGCCACTCGATGTCAGTAGACCTGAGCTGTTTTGATGTTTCAGGTTTCTAGTTCATGTGTTTTACTTTGGAGAAGGTTGGTCTTGTAGTTGGTGGTGACCAAGAGGTCACGTGGAGATCATCTCAGCATGGTTCAGATTTAGTTTTGTATTCAGTTTGGTTATGTTAAACAGCTATTGTATTTGTATTTATTTGTGTATTTATTTATGTTCATTTAATAGTTTTTTTGTGTGTTAAGTTTTGGTATTTTGATCCTTTATTAGGATAAATCATTACCATTGGTTTATTTGGATGGCTGACACTAAGTTTCTAGCCTATGGGGATCAGGAATTACCATTGGACCTTGTCTTTGGCTGGGTCTGGTGTCAGGTTGGATGGAATCCTTGTTTGGTTCAGGACATATGAGGTAATCAGTGAGCACTAATTATTCTTGGGGAATATAAAACAACTTACTAGATTCAGTGTTGTGGGTTCTAATTGATAGATTGGAAGGAAAATTTATGTTTCAAGTCTGACCAAGGTTATTTTATATTGGTTTTTAGATCATTGGGGTGTTAGTACAATCAACCTCATCAATATATGGCTATTTTACTTTCTTTTTTCAATACCCGTCATCTAAATAATATGACTCACAGGAGTTTAACAGAGAAGCATTTCCCTGGAGTACCCCAACTTGACCATTGAGGGAGTATTTGAGACACTGGTGGTACGAAGAAGGGACCACTGCATGCATATAGAGCCAGGGCCTTACCAATAGGTTGTTGTAGGCTATATCCCATAAAACCACCATAAATTCAGTGCTTTTCATCAATAAAATAAATTGAGTCTTTAACTGAATACTTCCACATGACTTTTGCTCGCTCTTATCATATCTCAAAATTATCAAGTTAGAGGGGATCATATTCTCTTTTGTGAGCCCCAAATTGTGGATTTTTTACACCGGGATGAAAATGATCCCAGATCCAATATCAACTAGGATGTGGGACTTCCATACTGTTTAATTATACAATGATATACAAAAATAATATATTCCCCTGAATGGTTTCACCCTCATTTTCTTTGAAAAATGAAACAATGGACCAAAAACCCTCCTGATCAGCTTCCTTTACATAATACACCTCACTAAAAGCTACCTTAGTTGAAAACTGAAGGGTGATCTTTAAATCATCGATGAGGGTTTTAGGAAATTCATTTAACAAGTATAGAGACTCAAAGGTTTAGAGTATTTCTGGTATGCTGATGACGTGCTTCATCACAACATACTTCTCGGCGATGGGTATGTCTTTGCCTAAAGAATGACATTATTTAGCAGGGAGCATAGAGGAAATCATTGGTTGAGGCATTAGGGAATAACTAGTTATGGATATATTCATCCATTAATTTTCTAGATTGATTTGAATTCCTGATGGCTGCGTACTAGATGGCTGGGGTTAGGCCCTGGCTAGTCACAGTTGTTCATGGTGTGGTCACAATTGAGTCACACGGTCAACTAATAAAGTCATCTACAGAGGAGCACCTAGAAACGTATCATAGGAGGGATATACTTGTTGATCCATACATGGGGCCTACTATCTGGTTTCAGTATCCTGAATAACCTGATTCAAAGTGATATCCTGTGCATTGTTCTGGCCTGAAACACTAGCCCAAACATTCTTTTTGCTAGTGTGTCCTATACCTATCATCTAATGGCATCTGGAAAATGTTCCTAAGGGGTTCAAAAATTATTCCTCATCATTAATCATTGTGTAATGATTCATTTTTTGAATATCATTCATAGAGGTGTATTCTTTCCCCTCATTAGTGGGATATACAAGGTATGGACATGCTCTGGACACATCCCCTAATTCAAGAGGCATGAAGACTCTAAGGGTGAAACCTGGTTTCGAAACGGGTGGGGGAATCTGATTCCTATTATGTTGGAAATATCTAATCATTTGAGAATTGGCCGTCTAGGAAATAGATGCGGACATGGTTTCTATATTAGTTTTGGAATCTATAGAAGGTTCTATTTTTCTTAAGTGATCACGAATAATTCCATGGGCATGAGTGACTTCCCTATGAGCCAACCAATCATTTTGCTTTTGTGTTCCTTGAATGGGAGACATATTCCACTCATCAAAGTCTTCACTATCAGCATCAGGGTCTACGGATAAATGTTCCACTTATTCTAGGACATCACCAAATTTTACTAAGACACAAATGACTTGGTCCTAGAGCCAATCCTTAAAGAAAAATCATTATTTAATGGTGTGTCCAAGGATCCTATGATACAGACAATAACTGGTGCAATCAGTGAGTTCGACCTCTTGGGGTCTCTTGCATTTTGGCAGATTTAGAATCCATTTTTTCTAGGGTGCAAATGAAATGACCTGGTACTTGTTTATCCTTGAAGGAGTAATTCCCATTACATATTTTGGAAAATGGAGCTTTGGTTTCCTAGTTATAATAAGGGACTGAGAAAATGTAATCTATATCAATATATGATTGTTTTTTATGAGGCTACACTAGGCAAGGATATTCCTAGTTGGGATTCACTTGGTGGGGCTTATCATGTAAAGGGGCTAGTAATTGGACTGACTCAAGAGCCTCTTCATGCACAACAACATATGTCTCCACTTTTATGGGCCTTCTCACGAATGTTGGAAGGGTTAATGGTGCGATTGTTTCTTGAATAATTATAAGGATTCATCTAAATGTTGTTCCATTTTAGAGAACTCGTGAAATATATTGGGATAGTTTAGATAAATGACTGTAGGGACCAACTCATCTTTGACATTTTAAACACACATCGTGGGTAGTTTTTATTTAGAATGTGGAATGTCAAATGAGTATGTGAGTCCCTTTCACTCGTAAATAAAGTCATCAACTCACTCATTGGGCCTCATTTTTCATTTGGAGAGTTTCGTGACACTAGTCTTGTATGAGGTGGAGTTAAACTAATAGAGTAACTGTCTCTGGAGATCTTCCCATCCAAAAATGGATCTCGAAACTAGTTGGCTATACAACATGAATGTAGGTCTTTCTGGGGTTTAGAAAAAACATCAGAGTTTGGAAGCTTCTTATTTTTTTAGAGTCTAAAAAATGGGAAAACACTATGAGATGAAGTGGGTCAGGTGTTGTAGTAGATCACCTATACAATTGAACATGGTGAAACTTGAGTTACTGAATATTTGTGGTGGGTACATTTGTCTTACCCATGTAAGATATAACATTCCATTAGGAGTAATTAACTCCTATTTTGTCTACATAGCCTCAAGGAGGGAGGTGAGAGCATCTATCACATCATCCTATTGCATATTTCTGATCACCAATGCTATGAATAGATTATCGGATTGGGAATATGTGTGGACTTGATACCTAGGAATATATGCATACTACTAAAAAAGAGTGGGTGAGTCATATCTTAGTCACTTTATATGGCCCCCAACTCCTTCCTTTCCTGGTTCAAGTATCGATAGTTGTCTAAGAAGGCTGTGATAATCATGTTCCTGAGGTGGAGGGACTCGATCCACCAGTTGTTATTCTAGTTGATCCACATATGGTTCCTCCTCCTATACTTGATTTTGGAACTGACACCCAGTTTTGAGATGGATTCTTCTATATGATGCAGAATATGTAAGGTGGAGTGCGACCTACCTTGAGAATGGTAGAGTTGACTCAAGAGTTTTAGCAGCAGCAACCTCCTACATTCTCAGGGGGTGGAGGGCCACATGTTTTGGAGTCATGGATCAAGTAAATAAAATATGTATTAGAGAACCTAGAGATGCCTTCTGAGTGGAGGGTCAAGATAGATGCTTACATTCTACATGATTCATCTAAGAGGTGGTGGGACGTTATTTCCTAGGCAGGCTAGCATGGAGAGATGGTTTGGGTTGGCTTTTAGAATATCATCAATGACTACTTCTTTTCATGAACATTGAGGGATGATAGAGCTAGAGAGTTCGTGAACTATAGAAGGTAACCATGTCTGTTATGGATTACTCATCATGTTTCACTGAGCTACTACATTTATTTTCTTCTCTAGATGTTGATGGTCTGATGGTTGCTAGGTGATTTGAGGATGGTTTGTGTTATAAAATCTAGTCACAAGTCAATGTGTTTAGGATGAAGACTATTTTTGAGATCATCAAACATGCCCTAATCACATAGTAATATTTGAGAAATGTTGAGGGTTGGAGTTTTGGTAGTCAAGCAACCAAGTCTCCCAGTGGATCCTCTACTAGTAAAAAGCGATGTTTTAGAGGGTCTTACGGGAGTAGCGGTGGTCAGGCTCCTTTTCCTAGTGGTTCTTCTGTTTGTCATCAGTGGGGGGGGGTCTTGTACAAATTAAGAGGTATTTCACATAGAATCCAATTGAGTGAAATTTTTTTGGCAGTATGGGTCACATCCACTACTTTTGTAGAACTTTCCCTCTAGTGCCTAGTGAGAAGTGATCCGCACCTACTCCTCTGTCAGGAGCTGGATAAGCTATGTCATGATAGTTATGCAGCTGTAATACCACTGGCCACTCAGGACAAGGTGGTAGTCAAGTCATAGGTAACCAGGTGTATGATTCTTAGTGATAATAGAGTTTTCCTACTCAGGGAAGACATGTAGTGACTCAGGGATGCTGTAAAATCCAATTACATGCAATCCATCCTATACCCCAGGAGAAGAGAACGGGATCATCTATTGTATTAGGAACTATTCTAGTATCCTCCACCTTAGTGAATAACTTGTTTGATACAATTTCTTCTCACTCATTCGTATCTGAGGAAATCGCAATGATTCTAGGCCTTAATGTTGATTTCTACCATGGTGTCATGATTCTAGATACATCCTTAGTTATATGTTCAATGGGTGTTCACCAATATCATAATTTACCATTGGTATAGGTGGTTAACTTTTTGAATGGAACGTGTATGTTCTTGACACAACTAGTTTTGATGTGATCATCAGGAATGACTAGTTAGTTCCCTACATAGCTGATATTTTCTGCTATAATTGGGGGGTGATGTTTACATCACCATAGGTCATTGCACATGTTCATAATGGAGAATGGGATATTAGTGAAAATTTATCTAGACCTATGTAGTATAGGTTGGGTAGTGTTACCATGTAGGTTTCCATTCATTATCTTGATGATTAGGGGCTGCAATCCTCAGTCTTTACTACTGTAGTGGAGCATTTTAGAAACATGTTCCTTGAAAACATCTTTAGTCTACCTATATTGTGATAGGTATATTTTAAAATTTTGTTAGTTTTGGGAGTAGCACCTATGACCATTCTTCCTTATAGGATGGAACCTATGGAGCATATGGAACTCAAATATCTATTATAGGATCTAGAGGTGAAAGGATTTATTTTCCCCAAAAATTCATTGGATGCAATTCTACATTTAAACCGGGCATAAAAAATTGTCAATCTTTTGATAGTTATTAATTCTTAAAAACAGGCTTTTTATTTTGACAGCGGGAATTAAATTTAAATTAATATCTGCCACTTCTATATTTTGAATTTGGAAAAATGGATTCCATATTTGGAATCAGGATGTCCAAATTATTTAAATAGGTAACTCTTATTTTTATACATTTAGATTAATTACTTCGGTAATTATTTTATATACCATGGTTAAAGGGTAAATATGGTAAATAAGGGTAAAAAATAATATTATAATAATTTTAATTTATCCTAAAACGTGTCCTAAACCTATTGGTTGATACATTTCTGACCATGGGAATCTTTGGGTCGATTTTGGGACCCCATGGATCCACTTGTATGTGATAATGACACTTTATATTAATTAAGTTAAATTAAATACAAAAATGACACGAGCATATATCTTTTAGCAAAACAATTTTTTCATAGGGTTATATATATTATATTTACGAATATAAACATTAATTAAAAAGATAAAAAGATTTTATACATAATTTTATTTTATTTAAAATTTTAGACGTTGAAAAATTTAAAATATATATGACACAATAATGATGCAGTATTTTTCTTATTAATGAAAGAATCAAATAATTGGTATTATAAATGTTAAAATAAATATAATTTGAATGTTTTGATGACATCCAAGAATTTTATTTGTTAATATTACATATTATGATTGATCAAAAAAATTTTAGTCGAATTAATAATGTTGTTAAGACTTTAACAAAAATAAATTATTAAATATTTTCAAAATTGACATAAATGAGTTTTTAAAACAAATATTATATTATAAAATGATATTCTATTCCAAAAAAATCTATGGTTTGGCCAAAGAACTTATATAATGATATGTGTATTATTAACGGAGAACTTTGGGGTCACATGGATGTATATAGTATGTTTATTAACTATATATTATAAAAATACAAAGTGACATGGTAAGTGTTAAACTAATTAACCAAGAGTTAAAACTAAAATATGAGGTTAATTTAAAGACCCAAATATATCTAAAATCTATTGCATTAAAGGATTTCGACCCATACCCACTATAAACTTTGAATAATCCACATTGGAGCCATTAGAAACCAAATATGAATTTATTATAAATTAATACTTTATGTTTTTCCTAAAGAGACCCTCCTCGCCATTATAAAAAGACACATCTTCAAATCAATTCTTCACACCTTCAAAGCCTTTTGGGTTAGCAAAACCCTACCCAAATGCTATCTCAACATCCCTATCCTCCTCCTAGAAGTCTTACCTTAGGCAGAAGGAACTTCAAGAGTCCTTTTTGGTTCAAACCAAAGGGAGTTTCCCGAATTAAAGGAGGTTAGCCTACACTCTATCAAGGAAAAGTACAAGGTTAGGGGGTTTCATCTCACACCTTATTCCAATGAGATTCATGCCATATTTCCACTATTACATTTTGTGTGGTGTCTGTACTTCCGATAATTGTATTATTTGTGTAATACACTTTAATTTATGTTTATTTATATATTCATTGTATGATACATCTTTCATGGGGTGTATGTTTTGTATGTTACCAAATTGGTAAGGGTTTATTTCACAATCTCTTCATTATCCGAGGTTGTTTATACATGATTATCTACTGGGACCTCTTTATCAAACACATCCATGTTTCTTAAAAATGTATTTCAAAACATTCTTACTATTTTATAGAATATGGGTCAAAGTCATTTATACCCTTTTTTGACTTTTTATAAGATATTTAGAAAGGAATCTTTCCATCGCATTCCAAACAAGGTCCTTTTTAACCTTTTCGACAGAATTAAGGTAAGAATGTCTTTTTTTAACTTATATGGTGAGTATGGCTATTTGCCGCCATTATAAAATCATTGATGCTTTCCTTACAAGATGATAAAAATATTTTCAAAGTAAATGTTTTATTTTATAATTATGTGACTTTTAAATGATTTAAAAATGAATATTTGAATAATTTGTAAAAGGAACTCTTTATCAAGATCAGAATATTAAATGTTTTAAATATTTGTCTTTCTAAATATTCTTAATTAATGTCCATGTTTTCAAAATGATTTTAAGGATTTATTTATATGGACATGAATGTTTTGAAATAATAATTCTTTTCAAAAGTTTCAAAGTGGTATGGGACACTTTGATTCAAAAATATATTTTAAATTACTTATTTTATAAATGCCTGACTTTAAAATGATTTTACAAAAAGGATATTTCTCTCAAAAAGTTTTAATAATCATTTTCAACTATGTGAGTATCCTTTATTGAATATTATTTTTGATTGAGGCTGATTTATTGTAATACAATATTCCATATTGTATTGAATGAGTTATGATGTGTTTGACTGTGGATGTTCTATTTTTATATCATTCATGGTTTATGGATAAAGTATTGAAAATTCATATTCTAGTTCTAAAACAAATTTTTATGGTATGTTTCATCCTTTTCATATGAGGAATGTATTGGAAATAGTAAGTGATGGGTGGAGCTCGCTATAGCTCCTCGATGCATTGGTAGGTCTCATGAGGAAACTAGACGTGGAATTGGATGAGGCCCTTTCTCAATTTGATTTATGGTTTTGGCCGAGGCCTTAATCATTTTTAGACATCTTGGCTGACGCCTTGACAAAATGTTTTAAAATGTCTGGCATAATACATTCCCTCATTTTGAAAATAATATTGATGGTTTATTTGGTCATTCGACTAGTATAATACCCATGATTATGTTTTAATATGGCATTCTTTACTAAGCTCATAATCCTACCATAAAGTATTTATGTTTATTATTGGTTAAGGTATGTGGTTCCAATTATTCACCATGCTTAATATTTATGTTATCTTCCGCTGTATTTCTTACCCTTACTGAGCATTTGAGCTCACCCCTTTCTATGTTTTATTTTTCCCAGGATCCCATGAAGTATATTCTGATTAATAAGAAGGGTTAATCTTGGTGAATAATGGCTTTCTCAAAGAACTATATATTCTGTGTTGTATGTTTGAAATTGTAATGTAAATTTCATGTATGTTATCTATTTCCAAGACTGCTAAACCGATCGGTCCTTCAGGACTTGATTCCTTGTAATCATGCCAATGTACTAAAATAATGCACTAACTCTAGGTAACTGAGGTCGGGGCATTATAGTTGGTATCATAGGGAGGTTTAGAAATAACCTTGGAAACCAGATTTAGATAAAATCTTATTAGAGCACATTACCCTAAGATAGAAATTGAGGATTATTATAGAAGAACTTCCTAGAATTCAGGTATTGTAGAGATTTTGTGAGTTTTCCGAGCAATAAATCCATGTCTGGATATGAGCAGGTTGAGGTGGCTCTGGCATAGATATACCTAGGGGTAAAACCTGAAAAAAAACCATTGATCCAGACTCAAATGGGAACTGGTCCATAACAACGGGCCTTGCTGCACTCTTGGTTACGGAACTCCCGGGGGATATGCTTAAGATAATTCTCATTTTCTTTACCAACTTCTATGAAGGGTTTATGAGTATATACCTCCTCATGAAAACATTTTTTTGATTATGGATTATATCCATAAACAGTTTAATGTATGTTAAGTGTTTTCAAGTTTGGGATTAGGTATTTCTATTCATAAACTAATCTAGTGTATGCCATTGTTTAGAAATAGCGACCAGTAGAAGGAATGAGAACTCCTGCAATACGCATGTTCCAAAGAGTCAGAAGGATCATATCTTTCATGGTCTTAATCAAGAATTTAGAAGGGAAATAGTATCCCACGTATTATCATCATATGAAGAAATAGTATCATGTTTTAATAAGATATGTAAATAATTCTCAGAGTCATATGGCTTTGAAGGGAAGCCAGAGAAGAAAAGGATGGTAGAAAGAAATATGGATAAAGGGAAGAAGGGAAAGAAGGATTTTCCAATATGTGATAAATGTGGAATGAATCACCTTGGTAAATGCTTGAAGGTAATCAGAGTTTTTTATAAGTGTGGAGAAAAAGGATACCACGTACGTGATTGCAACGGTAAGAAAAAGTTTTCAAATGTACAATGCTTCAACTGCAAGGACATGGGAAACTACACAAACCAATGGTCAAATCATCAGAGAATGAACCAAATGATGCTATTGGATAATAATCAAGTTATGATACTACCTCAGATGAAGAGGAATGACTAGTATTCTTATGTTGTTATTATAGAATTATTTTATTTGAGTGTTGTATCAACAGTATACTGATTACAGGAATTAAGGAGATAAATAAGGATTGTACTACAGTACTATTTTATTGAGGATTTGATATGATATGGTTCTACAAAAATGTGACTTAATAGTAAGCTACACTTTTTTGAAAATACATGGTTTATGGAATGTTAATCCTTAATATGGTCTTGATAATGAGGTAGTGATTTTGGAATAAGAGATGGTTGATTTGAATAAATTATATTGGATATTCTTGACTTCCTTGAAACTGATTAATGATTTGTCATTGTTGGAGTTTACAACAATTTTGGATAGAAGGAGTATATCCAGTATTCTATAAATAATAAGGGAGCATGAATGTAATCAATAAGGGTTTATGGTAATTTAGGATGTTACCATGTTTTAAAATAATACGTGACGAAGATGTTCACATGTTATTACATGGATAAAAGGATCTTCATTGTGTTTAACTTCCTTATAAATTTTGGACTGTGAGTTTGGATAGTAGTATTTTGGATAAGTCTAAAGTTTGGAATGGATTATGTTTGAAAGGTTAATTTTGGATTTTTATAAAAGGACAACACGCAGACCGTGTGATAAACCGTCACGTCGGACAAAGCTACGGGAATCGAACCCACAACCATAGTGCGATTGGGATTTATCACCTACCAATGGACTACGTGAAGTCCCTGGATTGTATAATGTAGTTTCTTTTTTGAAGGGTCTGATATATGAATTATAAATTCATTATATTTGGAACCCTATACAATTAGGATAAATAGATTATTTTTGAGTTGTATTATGTTTTGGAGTGAAAGATGAGTTTGTGGAAGAAATTTATTAATGGATAAAACTCAAATTATAATGTAAGTATATTCCCTTATGATTTTATACAATATCATAAATAAATTCCTCAACATTATGAAAAGGAACTTAGAACAAAAACATTGTCCTAGATATTACCTTAGATCATCACAAATTTATGGCTTTATGATTCATGGCCTTTTTATAGCCATGTTCTCTACCACTCTCCATCAGATATTGATGGTTAGATTTCTCTTCTATATCCATGTTTTCCTACATAGAACCATAGCATGTGTTATTTTTGGTAACCTTCATACTTACCAATCTTTATTTTAAATAGTGGCCTCAATAATCCATTTTTCGATGTGGGATTTCAACTATGATATTTTGAAATGTCAACCCCATGATTCCTATACCAATAAAAAATTGTGAGGACATAATTTATAAAAGGAGGGATGAATGTAACACCCCAAGATTCCATAGTATGATTATATTTGAATAATATAGTAGCGTGTGTGGTACGGAACTTCGAGATTCTAACACACCGCGACCAATCAAAGTAGTCGTTATGAATAGTAATACCCACTTTTTGAGATTTTATAAATTTTATCTCTCAAAATGGACTTCATTTTTTGGATTCGTAATATCTAAATTAGCCTAGGTTGAAATTTTGGTACTTTTCGGATAACCTTTGTATTTTGATGAATAGTGAAAATTACTAAATTTTAATTAAAAAAACTATTTCAATAAAAATAATTAATAGTGATAAATTAAGAATTTTAGTGGTTTTAAAGTATATTTATAATATATTTTTACCATTAAATACAATGTTGGTCATTGGACGTAATTTTACATTTAAACAGGATATAATCAATTGTCAATCTTTTGATAGTTATTATTTTTTAAAAACACGCTTTTTGTTTTGACAGCGGGATTAATTTTAAAATAATTTCTGACACTTATATATTTTGAATTTTGAAAAATGGATTCCATATTTAGAATCAGGATGTCCAAATTATGTAAATAGGTAACTCTTATTTTTATACATTTTGATTCATTACTTTGGTAAATATTTTATTTACCATGGTTAAAGGGTAAATCTGGAATAATATTATAATAATATTAATTTACCCTAAAACATGTCCTAAACCTATTGGTTGATACATTTCGGACCATGGGCATCTTTGGGTCGATTTTAGGATCCCGTGGATCCACTAGTATGTGATAATGACACTTTATAGTAATTAAGTTAAAGTAAATACGAAAATGACATAAGCATATATCTTTTAGAATAAAAAAATTTACATAGGGTTATATATATTATATTTTCTAATATAAACATTAATTATAAATATAAAAAGATTTTATACATAATGGTATTTTATTTATAATTTTTAGACATTGAAAAATTAAAAATATAAATGACACAATAATGATACAATATTTTCCTTATTAATGAAAGAATAAAATATTTGGTATTATAAATGTTAAAATTGATATAATTTAAACGTTTTGATGACATCCACGAATTTTATTGGTTAATATTACATATTAGGATGGCTTAAATGATTTTTATTTGAATTAATAATGTAGTTAAGAATTTAATGAAAATCAATTATTAAATATTGTCAAAATTGACATAAATGGGTTTTTAAAACAAATATTATATTATTAAATGATATTTCATTCCTAAAAATCATAGGATCGGCCAAAGGACTTATATAATGATAGGTTTATCATTAATGGACCACTTTGGGGTCACTTGGATGTATATAGTATGTTTATTACCTATATATTACAAAAATAAAAAGTGACATGGTAAGTGTTAAACTAATTAACCAAGAGGTAAAAGTAAAAGATAAGGTTAATTTAAAGACCCAAACCTATCTCAAATCTATTGGATGAAAGGATTTTGACTCATCCAAACCATAGACTTTGAATAATACACTTTGTATCCATTAGAAACTGAATATGAATTTATTATAAATTAATACTTTATGTTTTTCCTAAAGAGCCCCTCCTCATCCTTATAAAAGGAAACAACTTCTAACAAATAATTCACACCTTCAAAGCCTTTTGGTTCGGCCAAAACCTGACCAAATTCTATCTTAACATCCCTCTTCTTCTCCTAGAAGCCTTACCTTAGGCAGAAGGCACTTCAAGAGTCCTTTTTGGTTCAAACCAATGGGAGTTACCCAAATTAAAGGAGGTTAGCCTACACTCTATCAAGTAAAAGTAAAAGGTAAGGGGTTTCCATCTCACTCCTTATTCCCATGGGATTCATGCCATATTGCCACTATTACCTTTTGTGTGGGGTATATACTACCCATAATTGTATTATTTGTGTAATACACTATAATTTATGTGTATTTATATATTAATTGTATGATACTTCTTTCGTGGGGTGTATGTTTTGTATGTTACCAAATTGGTAAGTGTTTATTTCACAATCTCTTCATTATACGAGGTTTTTTATACGTGATTATCTACTGGGGCCTCTTTATCATCCAAATCCATGTTTCATTAAAATGTATTTCAAAACATTCTTACTATTTTATAGAATATGGTTTAAAGTCATTTATACCATTGTTTGACATTTTATAAGATGTTTATAATAGAATCTTTCCATCACTTTCAAAACAGGGTCCTTTTTAACCTTTTCGACATATTTAAGGTAAGAACGTCTTTTTTTAACTTATACAGCGAGTATGGATATTTTCCACCATTATAAAATCATCGAAGATTTTCTTACAAGTTAATAAGAATATTTTCAAATTAATTGTTTTCTTTTATAATTAATTGACTTTCAAATGATTTAAAAATGAATATTTTAAGAATTTTTGAAAGGAACTCTTTATCATGATCCAAATTTTAAATGTTTTAAAGATTTATCTTTCTAAATCTTTTTAATTAATGTACATGTTTTCAAAATGATTTTAAGGATTTATTTATATGGACATGAATGTTTTGAAATAATAATTCTTTTCAAAAGTTCCAATGTGGTATGGAACAGTCTGATTCAAAAATATCTTTTCAATTACTTCCTTTATAAATGTGTGACTTTTAAATGATTTTACAAAACGTTTATTTCTCTCAAAACGTTTTACTCATCATTTTCAACTATGTCAACATCCTTTACTGAATATTATTTTTTATTGAGGTTGATTTATTAGAATAAAATACTCCATATTGTATTGAATGAATTATGATATGTTTGACTATGGATGTTCTATTTTTATATCATTCATGGTTTATGGATAATGTATTGAAATTTCGTATGCTAGTTATAATACAAATGTTTATGTTATGTTTCAACCTTTTCATTTGAGGAATGTATTGGACATAGTATGTGATGGGTGGAGCCCACTATAGCTCCTCGATGCATCGGTAGGTCTCATGAGACAACTAGATGTGGAATTGGCCGAGGCCCTTTCCCAATTTAATTTATGATTTTGGGAGAGGCCTTAATCATTTTTAGACGCCTTAGTCGAGGCCTGGGAAAAATGTTTTAGAATGTCTGGCATTATACATTCCCTAATTATGAAAATAATATTGATTGTTCATGTGGTAATTCGACTAGTAGAATACCCATGATTATGTTTTATTATGAAATTATTTACTCATCTCATATTCCTGCCATAAAAGTATTCATGTTTATTATTGGTCAAGGTATGTGGTTCCAATTATTCACCATGCTTAATATTTATGTTATCTTCTGCTGTATTTCTTACCCTTACGGAGCGTTTGAGGTCACCCCTTTCTATGTTTTATTTTTCCCAGGATCCCAAGAAGTGTATTCTGATTAATAAAAAGGGTTAAGATAAGTGAATAATGGCTTTCTCAATGCACTATCTATGATGTGTTGTATGTTTGAAATAGTAATGTAAAGTACATTAATGTAATATATTTCCAAGACTGCTAAACTGATCGGTCCTTCGGGACTTTATTCCTTGTAATCATACCAATGTATTAAAATAATTCCCCGACTCCAGGTAACTGGGGTCAGGGAATTAAATATTAAACAGTAGGGTAAGCTATCACCGAGGATCAGTGGACCCTTTGAGGTAGTGAAGCGGATTAGACCAGCGGCTTACCAGTTGGAACTTACTTAGAGATATTAGTCTATGCTTGATGTTTTCCATGTATCTCAACTACACTGATACTATCATGATCCATCTCACATCATTCATCCTGATGAGTTTGAGCTAGACATAGATTCTTCATTTGAGGATTACCTAGTTTGTATTGTTGATTGTACCATGAAGATAATTTAAGGCAGGTCTGTTCCTCTCATATAGGTACTATTGTAGTACGGTTAGGTAGAGGATGAGATATAGGAGTGTAAGATGATATAGAAACTCAGTGGTTGTAAATCTTTGCAAACAGTACCACTTTAGACTCAAAAGGCCTACTCAGGGATGAGTTTCTATAAGAAGGGCAGGTTGTAACGACCCGAATTTTGACGAAGGCATATATTGTTAGTTTCTTGTATTTAATCCTCCTTTTATCATGGTAAAGGTACGTTATGGCCTAGGGTAGGTCGGAGGAGTGTTCGGGGATGGTTCAGAGGCGAGAGGTCTGGAATTATGGGACAACAGATTAGCACATAGTTTTGGAAAACCGTGTGACTAAACCTTACAGCTATAGATAGAAGCATCGGAAAGTCCGCACAGTTTACCCAAACCGTGTGGACCAAGAGCATGGCTGTATGGGCCTACTGGAGAATGGGGGTAGATCCTTCACACAAGTTTTGTGCATGGTTTGTAAATCATGCACAGAAACCATGCACTGTGTGTTTTGGGGGAAAATAACCATATTACACCTCACTCAACTTAAAATATAATTTCTCTTTTCTCCTACATCATGGGTACATAATCATGGCCTCATCCCAATTTAATCTCAAGAACTCATCCTCCTTCGATTCTTGATATCTCCTCCTTCCAGTGTCTGATCCTTGATCCCTCAAGAGATCTGGAATTATAGCGATAAGGCTCCCTAGACTCTCTACTCATGTCTCTATTATTTTTTCCATCTTTTTCACTTTTTAGTTTTAGGCTCATATGCCCTATTAACAGTTCATTGGACTAAAAATCATATATCTTTGAACCTTTTTTAATTAGATATCTATACCAATTCAGGTGACATATACGACCCCAAGGTAAGTTGTCACATAGTTTTCCATTTGAGTTTAGGCCATTTCATATTTATTCTTATTGTGCCATAGGATGACCTTTGCTGAGATCCATAATTTTTTTAATTACATCATGTAAAAATGAACCTAAAGCCTCAGTATAGGTGAATTAGGTTCGGGTTTGGGGTTTAGAGATCAGCCTTTCTTTATATGGACACCCAAGGTGGTGTGCCATCCATATTGGCAATTTTAGGAACATTTTCCCAAAATGAAAAATGATGGTTTGTAACTCTCACCATGAGTTTACTTTTAATTGACCTTTTTTCATATGTACTTGATGTATACCAAGATTTCCCATGGGTGTTTGGTCCCCTTAGGCATGGTTTTACCAAAATGGCTAATTGACTATTTGAGATGATCGTTATTCCGTGGCATGATCCCTTGAGATGAGTTTTCCTTGTTAGGATAATCAAATGGTGGACTTCGTTAGTTGGCTAGGATGATATGGACTAAACCTTATAAATGATTTGGATTAAAGGAATGGACCTAGGGATGTCATGTCCTTTCCTTGTCATGTTTTATTACAAAGGAATTATTTGAAATGGGTTTCTTGTTTAGATTCGAAATGATGTAAGAAGGTTTTCCTTACATTATATAATGTGAATGATTATGTCATTACCATGATTATGACTCATGATATAAATTTATGGGTGGGAAGCTTTCATAACCCATTCCACTTATGATATGTATGGGTGAAAGGCATGCTTACCCTGCACCAAAGATAACCTCTATTTATGTATGGATAGGAGACACGCTTACCCTATGCCAGTTATAATCTCTATATGGATGGGAGGAATTATTACCCCATTCTAGTAACTTATATGGATGGGAAGCATGCTTACCCAATTTTGGTTATCATTTATCTATGGACGAGATTCATGCTTACCTTATGCTCGGGATAACCTCTACATATACTCCTATGGATGAATGTCATGCTTACATCATGCCGATGATACCATTTGTATATATATATATATGTGTGTGTGTGTGTGTGAATGGTTGAGAGGCATGATAAACTCATGAAAGTGATAACCTATATATATTTATATATATGAATATTTATACATAGTGACTTTTTCATACATGCCAGCGTTATGCTGAAGCAGGTAGACCCACAAGGTATCCTTTAGGAACATGAGTGGGACGTTGATTATTTATTCTATATTATTTTTTTCTATTAGTTTCACACTATTTAATTATGATTTCCACTCAGATTACACATATACACTGTTGGTGGTGGACGACTGAGATTTATCTCACATCCTACTCGGGCTGCCTTTAGCACCCAAATAGATTGTTTGCCTATGGGTGTGGATAGGGAAGAACACCACTCATCGGGATATTGATTCTCTTTCTTAGACAAAGTTTAGAGGCAGAGGACCATGCTTAGTCTTCAGATTCTATGGAGTACATTGGGATTTTGTAAACTTTTTTATTTCTGTATTGAATGCTTATTTTCAATTTAACTTGTAATAGCTGTTGACACTCCTTTTCGTCACATTTTCTAAAGGCATGGAAAGGGAAATGACATAGAACAAAATGATTTATCCTTTGAAGAAAACATAAAAAATCGACAAAGTAATGAAAAAGGTGTCAAATACTGTTGGGTTGCGCAAGTTCCCTCACTGTCACGCAAGTACACTTGCACGCCGCCTAATGGTTGCACATGTGACTTGAGTGCCCTATTTTAAAACTGCCCAGGGTCGTCTCCAGTCTATAAATACCCCCGGTGGTCCCCCCATTTAGGGAGGCTTTTTCCAGAATTCAGATACATGGCATTGAATGCCCAAGTCTCTTCTTCAAGTATTTGGAACACTTTTATGGTAATTCTTTACCAATAATGGAAGGTCTAAACAAGAGGAATAAGGTCTAAGTGTTATAATTTACTAACACTTGCACACCTATGTGTTTTACCCTTAAGGGAAATGGACACACTTGCGTGCCTACATACCTACTCATTGAAACTTGCACGCCACATTTATGGAAGTACCTCGAGATAATTCTAAAGGCTTTGGTCAAGGATCGCCCATGTATTACCATAATGGTTAACAATCGCACAAGTACCCATGTGCCGCGCAGGTATACCTGCGCGCCCCGGACTTGCACACCCACGCAGTACCTGCGTGCCTTCCAGGACTTGTGTGCCCCTATCTTTTTGGGTGCCTCTCCTACCTATTTCACTTCTCTTACACCTATCCACTTCTCCTCTTCAGGATTAAGCCTTCAAAACTCTCTCCAAATCCATTTATGGCATGTTTTCCTTAATGACTTCCTTATCTGAAAGGAATTCTATGGAATATCTCTCAAAACCTAGTGATTTACACATATTTACATCGCTAAAGTTAGAGAATTCATTCATTCAACCTCACCCATTAAATATGAGATAATCTTTAACCTGGGCCTCCTTTTCAGGAGTAAGCCTCAGTCCAAATTCTCATTAATATTGGTCATCCTCCTTTTGAATAAGCCCCAAGTCCTAATTCATGGGCATCCTCCTTAGGAGAAAGCCCCAGTCATAATTCCCTTAACCTGGGACCCCTTTTCAGGAGTAATCCCCAGTCCGCGTTCCCAAATATAGGCTTCCTTTTTAGGAGTAATCCCCAACCAAATTATCTTAACCTAGGCTTCCTTTTCAGGAATATGCCCCAGTCTCAAATATGGGCATCCTCCTTAAGAGTATGCCCCAAGTCCCTTAATCTTTTAAATCCCTTTCACATGGGCCTCCTTTTTAGGAGTAAGCCCCAGTATTAGTTTTTCTTAACCAGTCTTAATTTACTTTTGATATGGGATTCCTTCTCAGGAGTAAAACCCAATCATAAGTCCCCTCATAATTTGGGCATCTTCCTCAGGAGTAATCCCCCAGGTAGAGTATCCAAATATCCTTAAAGTACATATACCTTTATGGATCCTATTTCTGGATATCTTCCCTGATGTAAATCTTAATCTACATCTATATGGGCATTCATACATACATAAGCCCCACATTATTTCTTATGATTGCATCTTTCATGGAACAATTGTCTGGTTTTACTAATACCTATTGTTTCTCACACAGAGCATGACTCACGTGGGCTTAGAGTGTAAAAGTAATTATGACATCTTTCTTTGAGCAATCAATCATACATAAACATCATACTCCTTTATTCGAACTACGTGGGTTAGGATTCCTTTTCTAAATAAATGATACGTAGGTAGCCTATCTATAGGTATGATCCCAACTCTGAAATAATCCATGTCATTCTGAATGAAAATAAACTTCAAGTGCCCCACTGAGTGGCTTTAAAAACACTTTGATCATCATAATGACAAAGAGACTTTTATGTATTAAAGGATACCATTGACTAAGAATCTTTAACAAGTTGAGATGATTCTCTATCGATGAAGAACCTCGAATACATATAAAAGATTCTATAAATTTACTACATATTTAATAATTGATTGTCAGATCTAAAGGAAATCTCATTTTATACTTGGTAATATAATAAGGATTCAAAATCATAACTTAAATCTATAAAGAGAGTCCCATTGTAGATAATAATTCCCCTAAAAAGGTGTGATGAGTCCGACCTCCCATCCTCTCAACCAATGAAAATTACTATGTCTCATCAGTTTACAACTAATGAGAACCTACCTTTGGAATGTAGGTTCAAATGGATATGGAATAAAAAATGTTTCCGGTTCTACGAACAAACCCGTTAGAAACCACTTAGAGTGTTTTAATCTTAAATCAATGATGTCATCCCCAATTCTAGAAAGAAACAAAAAATGGTGAATCTGACATGAATCCTTAACCAAGTTAAAATGATGTTTAACTTATTGGTTAGGCCCCTATTTAAAACTCAATGAGAGGGCCAACAAAACAATCAATAACATAAGTTCTCATCCAAAAGATGTAGTGGCTGAAGTTATCTTGATTATGTTTGTTATATCAAACAGGAACTCCTTTTCAAGATCTTCTGCATTACGGGAATGGATTTCTTAAGTACACATCTGTGAATACCTCTATTGTGAAAACCTCTGCTGCGAATGTCACTACTGCTACTCCTGCTGGATCGTCGTCCGCTCTGAGGACGACATCACCTACTAAGCGTCTTCAATGCTGGGTATCAAATGCACTTGTTAAGGAGTACCGTCAACATGGTACCATTCCAACTATAGATGATGTCTGACAAGCTCTCCAAGTGAACAACTCACACCGGTCGTCCGGACAATGACAACCAGTGATTAAGAAGCAAGAGGTGCTAACCGCTGTCTCCAACTGTTTCGAGTCGTTATCCCCGGAACACAATCACCATTCACACCCATATTCTGAGGAGGTGAATGAGCAGGTCCCTCGGGGCCTTAATTCAAGGAGACAGGAGTTATTTCCAAGGGATCCTATCAACAATCGCCGCCAGAATCGTGCGGCAGTGCGCCCTCAACAAGATTAGTGTATCGATTCCAGGCATTTGGCTCAGGTTTCTCGAACCCGAGTAGGAAAAACAAACCACCAGAGGTGAAAACCGGTTAATAGTGAGCAGGTTATCATATTTTCCATGTCTAGAGATTTCCACCAACCTAACATGGTGGAATGAAAATAGGGGGCACATATACCCATCCATTTTAATTCCACTGTCCAGCAGACTCGTCTGGCAGCATCATGCCAATCCTGCCTGGCAATTCCGGCGGAGTACTATAGGCAGAAACATACACCTGTTTATACATCATCAGCTAGTCAGCAGGGTCTTATGACTACATATGATGGATCTCGTCAACCACATTCGGTGAAGTACAATCAGCAGGCACACACACCTGCTAGTATTGATCAATCCTACCAACAGTCTCGCTTGATAGCACTTGGAGAAGTCAGTCGGAAAGCTCTAGCGACAAACAGGAGGCTGACTCAACTCTCTCCCCCTACACTTGAGTACTGTCAGGATTCACTGAGAGGAAAAGGAGGATAGGAGCAGGAATAAATACTTACTCCAAGCACGGAATGGACGTATATCCTCGTTCCGGCAGCTAAAGTCACCAAGTATATTCTATCAATGGTGAAAGAGTAGAAGAAAATCCATGCTCATATTCTGGATGCTTGCAAGGATATTATAATAGCTTTAGTAGCATCTCAGGGAATGAGACATAAATCTATCCCTACCGGTGGAGTGAAACATCAACAATTCACTCCAGAATAGACACACACATCTGTTCCAGTCCAAGAGGGTTGTGGGGCGTACTCCCCCATATCATACGGACAACCAAGTCAGGCACATACACCTGGTTTGAGCGGAGATAATCATCTTAACCTGATCATTTCTTCGGAGCAGGCACATACACCTGCCAAATTGAGTTAGAAGGTGTCTAAGAAGAAGACTCGCCCAGTAAAGTCAAGAAATCAGGGGCCAATCTGTAACAAGGCCTTACTCGATGCTGGAGTTCTTGAAGCCCTTAGGCAATTATCTTTTGGAATTCAATATTCTACTCCCTCAATTCCTAATTGTGGGAACATGAATTATGAAGGTCTACATCAGACACATCCTCATGAAGGCTTGATTCAGGATAGTTCGATCGATCTTGATGTTTCATCTTCAGATGAGAGCCACAATAACCCTTTGTGTGGCCAGAAGATCAAGGAGAAAGATGTTTCATCTATTGATATAACCCATCATGATGGTCCTCCCCATGATGATGAATTTAGCTGCGAAAGTCCTCTCCATAGAAATGATTAGAATTGCTTGGAAAATTCTCTTACAGACAATGTAGTAAAGAGAAATCCCTCTTATCTTGAGGGACTTGAAAAAGTAAAGCTAGTCATGTCTGATACTTTACCATCAGCAAGTGAAATCCTTTCTCAGCCAGATGATTTCCCAGGGTGTAGGTCATTCACCGAACAAACCCTAAGTCATGCATCATCAAGTTTGATCAGTGATTTATCTACCAATCCTGTTGAATATGATGAATCAACAATGAAGCACCGGCTCTGGTCTAATGAGGTAGAATAATTTCCATTGAATGATAAAGAGGAAATGCTGAACATGAGAAATCAACTAGAAAAAGGTGAAGTGCCAGTCATGTTTTGGCCTTTGGCTGACTATTAGTATGACATTCCAGAGAAGTTGATGGAAGATGAGATTCATGATATTCGTCTCAACATATGGAAAAAACTTTGTCAGTTGAAAAAGAAGGTATTATATTATGATGAATATGAAAATCATGTGTTGAAAATAGAAGGGTTACCACTCCAAATTGACTTGGCATCTCTATCAGTCTCTCGATATCCAAAGGCTAAAAAACAGCAGAGATCCCTTCAATGTTCATGCCTTGTCACACTATGAATATTGCGCCAGTTAATTTCCAATTCCCCATCTGGTATTCATATCAGGGGATGGTGTGTTCATGGAGCACTACATTTCACTATTCTATCCAGTCAGCAAGGCCCGCTGAAAATGGTTTCATGCAATGTTATTTCCCATTGTCAACCACAGTAAATGGGTTTTATTTTTAATCAAAGGCTTCTCCAAGAATAGGCTTCAACAAGTTCCTCTCAAAATCAAGAATACAGATAACAAGTTGTTGAATTAATCCTGCATCAAGAAAATGAGAATATTGAACGTTTGTCTCTTATGAAGCAAGCATATCATCAAGTGAAAAAAGTGACATAAATCATCCAATGGTCTTTTGAACCGGGTGATAAAAGTGGATGTTGATTGATGTATCCAGCTAATTCCGAACCAAGGTCCGCAAGATCAGGAGATATTTTAAGAAAGTCTCAGACATAGCATGTCAAGAGCCACCCCAGCTTTCCAGACTAGGGACTCCATTAACCCAACCCTCAGAATCAAAAAATAGGATTCATGGAGTTGAGCGAGAACAGCAGGAACAACCCCAGTCCACTATATTGGGGACTTTTTCAAATCATCAATCCCCTCAGTGAAAGTCGGTCTTTTCTCGATTGGGAATGAAGCCACAAGAGGAACAAAGAGCCAAATTTTCAGGAGATTCTATCCAAATTATGGTTTTCCATGAAGTTCATGAGGGATCTAATCAATAAAAGGCAATGTCTCATCAAAGACATGGAAGAAGACAATATTGAAGAAATGCTGATATGAGGGATGCAATGCATTATGCGTCAATCAATGTCATCAATGTTGTTGTTGCTGATCCACCAGATGAGGCTCATTCAGGGGTATCATATGAAGAAGTTCCTGCTCAAGAAGTTGTATGCACAGACACAAATGAAGAAGGTGTGCATACATGAAATCAAAGGATTACTCAGAATTTGGGTGGTCCTTCAAAAAACTCACTTCCCCCACTCCAAAAGGGATCAAACAAGGGGAATGGAAAGAATCGGGTTACATATCCTTCGTCTAGAGAAGGCCAATCACTCTCACTAGAGAAACGTTTTGCGCAACAAGTGGAAGAAATGAAGGATTTAAGGAAGATGAATGCAGAACTACTTAAGAGTTGACTTCCTCCTAAGCGTGCTGGATTCATACTGTCAAAGGAATTTGTTATGGCTACTGAGATGGATCAAGAATATCCTCCTTTATCAGTACACCGTCACAAGTCTAATCATACGGGTCAAGTGCAACAACAATTCGAGGTGCAACCCTCAGTTGCAGTATCAGCCACCACATCTGTACCAGCTCCAGTCATTGAACCTATTCAGGTCCATGCTCAACCGGATGTTTGTTGAAAGTTAATAACTACTACTGAGTCATTAATAGCTCGTTTGGATGCTATGTAAAGGAAGTGTGTGCATGTTCAAATAGAAAAAAGAGCTTACCCTGAATGGGAAGATTCAATATCTCCCCCATCACGTTTTGGGAACCCTGTATTCCCTATTTTCAATGGATCAGGCGATCCTGAACAGCATTTGATTCATTCCGTGTCTTGTTGCGATCCTATGATGGGAACTCCGGAACAACAAGAAGTAGTGAAACTCAGATGATTCAAGCAAACATTGCAAGGGCCAGCCTTTTTTTGGTACACAATCATGCAATCCTGGTCAATTACCGGATGGGTGGATCTTCACCAAATATTCCTTCTCCAATTCAGCTCAATGTTTCCAAAGACAACAGTTTTTTATCTTACAAACTATAAGCAAAGGGATAATGAAATGGTATCATATTTCATTGCTCGCTGGAAGGGATTAACATATTCCCTAAGAGTAGCACTCCCTCCGGAGGAATTTTTTCCAATCTGTGTGGACAATTTGTGTGATGAGTTGCGCACACCACTTATCCATGTGAAATACATAGGGGGGTTTCGAGACCTTACTTCAATCGCTCGGTAGATTGAAGATTCCCTTATACATTCAAAGTCTAAATCTCGCATAATTCCATCAGCTCTTGGAAGGAGAATGGGTAAAGAAGAAACTACTGCAGTTATGCTTAAACAATCACCTTTACCTACTTCTACTTCCAAACCATCATCTTCTCAAAGGGCTCCACCTCCTGAGCACCAACAACAGAGGTCATTTCGTCAAGATGATCAAAGAGATCAAAGATGAAAACAATTAGAGGATTTGAAAAGCAAAGTTTACACTTTTTTGAAATGAACAAGTTCCGGGTTATTTCATTTCGGCTCTGGAAAATAATTTGGTTCAATTTACAAGTCCCAAGTGGCAAAACGAGAAATGATATGAAGACCGGCCCAATTATTGCCCCTTTCATCAAATGTCGGGGCATCCCATTCAAGAGTGTTTTGTTTTTAGGGACCTCCTGCAAAAAATGGTCGATTTGGGACAAATTAAACTAAAAGGTTCTTCAGCTTAGGTAGCATGTGTTACTGCTACAATTCTCGAGGAAGAAGGTGAATGTCAAGAAGTCAAAAGCAAAAATGCACAAAAATATGATGATTGGATGGTCAGAAAGATGATCAACCGAACTCATGCTATTTTTTTAACACAAATGAAGAAACCAATTGTTCCTTCTTCCCTAAATGTCGTGGAAAAACCCTCTTCATCAGAGGGAAAATCCTAAAAGAAACGGCACATTTCCAAGAAAGAGGAACAATCAAAATAAGATGAGTATGTGTCGAAGCCTAAGCTGTCTTTGGCTCTTGCAGATTTCATGCCATCTACTTCAAAGAAACGGGAACCGCCCCACCAAATGGCACATCCTAAACAGGCTAATTAGGTAGAGTCTTCCTCGGATGAAGAGTTGATTTTTGGTTCTGTTAATATGATTCAATTAACAGATCCATATTCCAGTTGCAGTTTCGATTTTGATGAGCCCAAATTCCCTATATCAAATAGAGGAATCAGATGAAGTTCTTTAGGCTTAGGATATAGGGGAAGACATGGATCTTTCAAAAGCCTCTATTCCAATTATAACCCTGCTAGAACTGTGTATGTATCACAAACTCATTACAGAGCCCTTTAGCGAGCTCAACAAGAACAACAAAATTCTTCCACCAATAGAAAATTCAGTACTGGAATAGGTATTCTGGAGGATCGGTTCGGGGTTCCATCTTCATCCTCTAAACAATTAAATGGTTCTAATCAGTCTAATATTCCAAATCCAAGAATATTGCCAACTCCTATTCAGATACAAGATGCATCAACATCCTAAGCATCAAATTCCAAGGCACCTAAGAAACCAAATGTTCCTGTTGGGAAACACAGACCTCTGGATCAAAAGTATGATGTATTGAAAAACCTGGCCCAAGTACCATCCAATTTTTCAATTCTGGATGCTTTGAATCTTTCAAAATATCTTCGGGAGGCACTCATCGAGGCTTTTTCAAGTCCTCAGGGGTATGAAACTGAAATTGCTGCAGCTAAAGTCTATCACAAAGAGAATAATCCTGAGGAGTTCCATGTAGTGATATCTTTCACAGATGCAGATGATGATGATGTCGTATATGGTCATAGTATACCATCATACTTATCTAGAAAGTTCAATGGTGTAGACATCCGAAGAGCTTTCATTGATAATGGTTCAGGAGTCAACCTCATGCCCATTCGTACACTTTGTCGATTGGGCCTCACAGAATCAGATTTATCTCCTTATACTATGATGTTACAAGGATATGATAAAAATGAACAAGAACCACTAGGTGAAGTTACACTCAGAACTCAGTTTGGAGATCTTGTATCCAATTCAGATTTCATGGTTTTTGATCAAGACTCATCCTTCAACATCTTGCTTGGAAGACTCTGGAAACACCAACATACGGTTATCCCTTCATCATACCATCAATGTCTGAAATATTATTTCGATGGTCATGTTGGGACATTGTGTGGTGATAAGGCCCCATTCAAGATATGTGAATCTCAATACATTGAGGCGGAATTCTGTCACGTGAAGGGAAAGGAGGAATCCACAACAAATGAGATTACCAAAGTTAGTGCTCGATATGGTTTGGAAAAGATTCCAGTAAATCCATTTGTGCTTTTGAGTATTGATTATGTGTTGCCTATTAGTCAAATTGACAGGATAGACCCAAGTCCAAATACTCTTATGGAAAGATCAATAGTGTCAATTACGACAATCGAGCCAGACAACATGGGAGAAATTGGTGATCCACCAGGCAAAGATGAAAGCTCAAATAGAGATGTCTTCATTTCATCTTCTGAAATCTAGCAAGTATATACTTCACCAACCAGGCTAGAAAAAGTTATAGCAATACCAGAGGTGAACGATGATGTTGATTCTCAATCCATCATCTTGTCTTTATTACCCATGGAAGACCCTTAATCATCAGTTAGGTCTGAAATAGAAGCTTCTTATTCACGATGGTCAAATTCTAACATCTCTTCTGATCATGGAAATTCTACTTCATCATCTACTATGAAAGTAGAAATAGTGGAAATAACAAATGTTTAAGAAGAAGAGGAAGATCTCAAGGATTCTCCTCCAACATTTTAAGAGGGTATCTCTACGACCATTGATGAACTCAAAGAAATAAATTTGGGTACAAAAGAAGATCCATGCCCCCACTTTAATCAGTGTGGCCATGAATCATGGAGAACAAGAGATGTATATTTCCTTTTTAAAGAAAAATCGATACATATTTTTTTAGAACTATACGGAGATGCCCAGGCTGGATCCTGATGTTGCTACTCATCATTTGGGTTTACCAGAAGAACATCAAGGATTTAAGCAAGCCACGAGAAAAACACACCCGACTTATGCTTCCAAAATTGAAGCTGAAGTGGATTAGATTATCAAATATAACTGTTTCAGAGAGTTCAATATCCCATGTGGTTGGCTAATATTGTCTCTGTGAAGAAGAAGAACGGGAAATTTAGATTTTTCATTGATTTCAGAGATCTTAATCGGCATTGTCCTAAGGATGATTTTCCAGTTCTAATTACAGAACATTTAATTGATGAAAAAGCTGGCTATGAAGAACTTTCCTTCATGGATGGATATTATGGATATAATCAAATGCGAATGGCTCTAGAAGATGAGGAATACACAGCCTTTAGAGCCCCTCAGGGTGTGTTTTGTTACCGGGTAATGCCCTTTGGATTAAAGAATGCAGGTGCAACATATCAGTGTGCCATGCATCGTTTCTTCAAACACTTTTTAGTGAACTTTGTTGAATGTTATGTGGGTGATTTGGTGGTTAAATCCAAAAAACGTTCTAATCACTTGGCTGATTTGGAAGTCATATTCCACAAGCTTCGACAACATAATTTAAAGATGAACCTCTTAAAATGTGCTTTTGGGGTAACATCAGGAAACATTCTTGGATTTTCTGTATGCCATCGTGGTATTTAAGTCGATCCTGAGAAGACCACGTCAATCCTTGGTATGTCACCTCCTCTAAATTTGAATGAATTAAGAGGACTTCAAGTAATGTTAGCCTATATTTGGCATTTCAACGCTAATTTTCCAGGCAAAAGATTACCCTTCACCAAATTGATGAAGAAGGGAGTCACATACCAGTGGACTGAAGAATATCAAGAAGCATTTGATATTCTCAAGAAATACCTCTTCAGTCCACTGGTACTCAGGACACCTGTGGAAGGAAGACCACTTTTCCTCTACGTGACAGCTCTAGAGAAATCATTGGGTGCCTTTCTTGCTCAGAAGAATGATGCTGGGAATGAAAACAACATCTACTACCTTAGTCGGACTATGCTTGAAGCAGAAACCCGATATTCATTATTGACAAGTGCTGCCTAGCATTAATCCTTGCAGTTCAGAGGTTGAGACGCTGCCTGAAAAATCATGAGGACCAAGTGGTATCTCGTAATGACCCGCTCAAATTCATCCTTAGTTGTCCAATGCTTATAGGAAGTCGGGAAAGGTGGGAAGTTATTTTGCAGCAATTCTAAATTCATTATGTGTCTAAAAAGGAAATAAAGGGCCAAGCTCTGGCTGATTTCCTCTCTGATCACCCTTCAATGGAAGACACATCTTTAGATATTGAACTCCCTGATGAGGAAGTCTTCTCTATTCAAAATAGTCCTCAAACATGGGAAACGTACTTTGATGGTGTTTCCAGAATTCCAAGAGGGAGGAAAATGGAAAATCCTAAATTCAACAAAGTTGGCTAAGGAATTGTTCTCATTTCTCTAGAAAAGGCAGTGTTACCCTATTCCTTCTTATTATGGGAATGTGGTACCAATAATGAAGCCGAATTCCAAGCTCTCATCGCAGGCTTGGAGTTTGTGCTTCAAGCACAATTGAATCACTTAAAGGTGAATGGTGATTCAGATCTGGTAATCAAACAAGTAAATAGGGACTATGCCATCAGAAAAGAAGAAATAATCCCTTTGTATGATTACGTCAGAGAGTTAATGGCGAAATTTCATACGTAACTGACATTTTCTTATGTCTCGCGATCACAAAATGCTCAAGCTGGTGCACTGGCTAATATAGCCACAGCTCTGGAAGATCCAAATCGGGACGAGACAACCATCAGTATTTACCACCGTTGTGTAATTTCACCTTATGTATGAACCATAACAGAAAAAATTAATGAAATTAGTCCCAAACCTGAACCATATGGTCATACTACAGGATGGATGACACCTATCAGGGAATACCTTTAAAATGGAAAACCTCCACCTGATAGAGCCGGGAAAGAACAAATCCACCAACGTGTGGTCAATTTTACTCTTTATGATAGTCCAGATCACCTAGAGAATATTCTCTACAAGAGTGGTTTTGATGGAGTTCTCTTCAGATGCATTGATGGTGAAGAGACAATGGTTGTCATGAAAGAAGTGCATGTAGGAGTATGTGGTTCCCACCAGTCTGGACATAGACTGTCTGATCAGATTCGAAGGCATGGATACATTTGGCTTTCAATTATACAAGATTGTGTTGATTTCACAAAAAAGTGTCATTCAA
Organism: Viscum album; assembly: GCA_963277665.1. Lineage (NCBI taxonomy): Eukaryota > Viridiplantae > Streptophyta > Magnoliopsida > Santalales > Viscaceae > Viscum > Viscum album. The sequence goes on along the minus strand of OY728162.1, from coordinate 1,506,606,559 downwards.
GCCAAGTACATGCCAACATCATTCATCAACCTCCAGAGTTGCTTCATACAGCTAAATACTTCTGTACATTTTCCACATGGGGAATGGATGTGGTGGGACCTTACCCATCAGCTATGGCCAAGCAGTTTAAGTATATTCTTACTAGTACTAATTTCTTTTCCAAATGGGAAGAGGTGATACTGCTCAAGGAAGTCAGTTCTAAATGCATTGTTAGCTTCATCAAGTCTAACATCATTACTAGATTTGGTGTCCCTCATACTATATTGATGGACAATGGAACCAACTTCTGTTCATCCGATGTGAACAAGATGTATCAATAATACAACATTAAATCTAATCATTCATCTCAGTATCATGCAGCGGCCAATGGATAGATATAATCCTTGAACAAGACTCTGTCAAATATACTACAAATGATGGTGGATAAAGATGAAAGGTTATGGCCTGATAAAATCTTTCATTCTTTATGGGCTTGTTGGACCACCACCTGCACTGCAACGCGGTCAACTCCATATTCACTGGTATATGGAATGGAAGCAGTCTTTCCCATTGAAATTCAATTGCTTTTACTCAGATTATCCATTTGTGTTCAATCATCTATAGAGGAAAAATCTCAATAGTGATTGAATGAATTTTAACGGTTAGATAAGAAAATATTGTGCACCTTTCACCACATGGAAGTCTATCCGAATCGAATAGCACGAGCTTTTAACAAAAAATTTCATCTTCGATCATTCGTTCAGGGAGAATTGGTATTAGTTCTCAGTACTCCAATGATACTTGGAAAGAAACCTCCCAACCATGATCCAAAATGGGAAGGACCTTACTCAATACATAGGGTCTACTCCAATGGAGGTTATTCTTTAATCTCAACGGATGGAGAACTCATCACTACTCCAACCAATTCCAGATTTCTAAAGACGTATTTTGTTTAAACAAAAAATACACCATCAATGGTCCATGCATACGACTTTAAACTATTTTCATTTTTCGTCCCACACGATGTTAAGCCGTGACTTCCTAACTACATGATGCTAAACTGTAAAAAAGTACCTTACATCTAGCAAGACGTTAAACTACATAACCAATGGTCCATGAATATGACCTTAAACTATTTTCACTTTCGACCAACATGATGCTAAACTGTGAAAAATTTCCCTAATACGTCCAACATGATGTTAAAATGTGTTCTATTTTCTCCTTACTGCATGAAATTAAACTGCACCGTTCTCTTTCGTCCAACATGACATTAAAATATATTGTCCTTATCTTCCTAACTACATGATACTAAACTATACAGAAATTCCTTTAATATATCCTACATGACATTAAACTGTACTCTTTCCCTGCTACATGACATTATACTTTGCAACACCAATAGTCTTAACTACAAGACGTTAAAATGCATAGTTCCTTCATATATCCTATATGACATTAAACTGTGCATCATTAAGGTTGCTGTTACCTCTTGTTTCTCCCACCGAGTATGAATCACGTGATATTAGAGAAAATTTCAACCATAACACCCTCTTTGGGCCGCTAACCAATCATAAGTCCCAACACTATTTTTTAGGTCATTGTCCCCAAGAACAACTTGATCAATAATTCATTATTTAATTGAAATATGTGGACTTTGATCCTTTCCTTCTAGGCTGGGTATGTAGGAAACCTTCTAAGGTTCAAGCCCAAAACCAATCTCTTCACATCGTTTCACCTCCATCTTGTACGATGTTGATTCGTGAAACCACCCCCAGAATTAATATCATTACATTGGTTCACTTTCATCCTTGTTATATGATATTAAATTGTACAACACATTTTGTCCAGTATGACAATAAACTTTAACATTCATTGATACCGTCATCTGAGAGGGAATCATTATTTACATTGATTTTCAATCATGTTTCATTCCAAAGACTACGTGCATACATGGAAATGCCCAAACCATTTATCTTGGGTTAATGCATCATTGCACTAAAGTCCCCTTTCACCCTTCACATGTACGAACCAAATTTGTACATAGGGTATTTCTAGGACTACGTGGGCTTGATTTCCATCCTTATAGGATATGTAGGAACGTTCGAGTGTCCCTCGAATCCATCCCCAAGTCTTTTGGGCCTAACCCCAAAATCAACTTTCATTCCCCTGGCTGAAAAGTCCCCATGAAAACACAAACTGTGTATTTCATATAATGGTCTGAGCTCTATGACCCTAAACTAAGATCTCCAATCCTTTTATCCCGCACGACGTTAAACTGTATTTCAAGAACTATGTATTGCTTGATTCCCATTCTTATGGGATACATAGTGAAGTCCAATATTTCAATTCAAGACCTAGCCACAACATGATTATTGTTATCATTGATATGTGTATCTCTGCATTCATTGGAAAATACCCATATTTATGTGTCATAATCCTAACCTTAAATATTTTCAGATATTTATAACCCTTTCTTGACTTCTAGTGACAAAAATATCAAATTTCTGAGAGTTCTTTTTCCTGACTATGTAGCACGTACCCTTAGGAGGCCTTGCATAAACAGTCTCCATAACGGACTTGTCAGCCAAAAGATACTATTATTTGACTATGCATCCAATTCCATTAGGCGGCTCTATATAATTTAACCACCTAACGGGTTTGTCAGATAATGGTAACTTCATTCTTGGGAATAAATCCTCTTCTGTCCTTATTGGTCTTATTAAAAATATGTAAGGATCCACAAAAAAATAGCCATCCTTAACATATTTATTTCATGTTATTTTTCACGATCTGAATGTATTCAAGTCTATGTTTTATACTTACCTTCCCTATGCTTGGGTCATACCTTCATAGGAATAACATTCACCCAGTTCTTGGACAATATTTTTTGGGAATATCTTCTCAATATTCAATTACCTCTTTCCATACAGAAAAATATATACTTTGGAAAATTTGAATCTTCATAAACTTTCACTGGATTTTTAGCACTAGGAATATAAATTTATGAGAGTTCTTTTGCCTGACTATGCAGCACGTTCCATTAGGCGGCCTTGCATAAGTATTCTACATAACAGACCTGTCATCCAAAAGATGCTATTTATTTGACTATGCAACCAATGCCCTTAGGTGGCCCTGCATAATTCAACCCCCAAACAGGTTTGTTAAATAATGGTATCTTGATTTTTGGGAACTACTTATTCTAATGACTTTTAGCTCTTTTTCAAATCATTCCTCAGATTCAAATATTCTTAAGTCATAGTTTACATATTTTCCCTCATACTTGAGTATGGTAATATGTTTTCAGATAAATTGTCAAGGAATCGAGTCAATTTTAATCCATTTCAGTCAAAGCTATTTCAACATTAAACATTATGCTCTTTATGTCCGACGTGCATGAATTTAAAATGCCCTCAAAAGACAAGGGAATTCTGAACAAAAGTAAAGTTCCATCTCACTAAACATTCATTTTATATGATTTAGGTAATATTGAGCAATTAAAAGATTCAATGTTTGTAGGGTTATTTATAATAATCCTAGTAAAAATCAAATTATGCTTACTAGGCCCATTGGTTTAGGTAAAATCTAAACCAGGTAGTAGGAAAATACTTGCACAAGTGATTGCAGATGAAAGCATTCTTTCCATTTGATGCACAAGAATTAGAAGGACATCCACAAATTGGAGTGTCTTCCCTTTTCTATGAAATTACAAGAGGCTGTCAACATAAGCCTTCACATGATGAACAACATCCCGAGCTTCATCAATGGCTACTTAATGCTCATGTTCCCGACCAAATTCACTCTTTTCAGCCAAATGGAGTGCTTTCTTGGCATCCGCAATGGCCTTCATACCTTTCATTTGAGATCCCTCCAGTGAATTATTGAGTTGCTCAAGTTCCCCAGTAACAACATCTAAATGTTTCTGAATGTGTATTTGTTGGATGACTTTATCTTTGATCTTATGATTCAGCTCCTTCATCTAGATAGCATAGTCAACCTTAGCTCGGGATACCGTAGCCTCAAATTCACAAATATTGGCTAACATTTTCACCCTGGTCAGATCTTCGCGGCACTTTTTCTCCTACTCCCTCCTGAAAATGACATGTTTCACTGCGGCATGGATCTTTTCATATCCAAAACCACCATGTACCAATATGACAAATAGGGATGAAAATTGGGGAATCCTCGATGGATGCTCCTCTAGAGGAACTTCAGATATGATTTTCCATATGTTTTGTCATGCCTTGTGTCATGATAATTGGAACGCCTTTTGAACTGCCGGGTCCGACTCAGCGTCACTGTCACATGGGGGTGGATAATCTGGGATTAATGCACTTAGGGAAGTGCCCTATTCTACCCCTCCCCCTGACCTGATCTTCTTCACTATCAATTCCCATTGGGGAAGAGGCTGAGGCCTCACCTCCATATCTATCCACTACAATTGATGGCCTTTCCCAATAAATTGCATGCTTTGGTTAGTTTCAAAGGATAAAAAAAGAATCAGTTGTCTTGAAAATTAAGTACAATCAAAAATATTGTTATTCCATACCCAATGGTAGATCAGAAACCGGACAAGGCTCCTCCCCATCTTTCCTAGCATCAAAAGGACTTTCAGGATGAGTTTGAGGAAGCTCTAATGAGTTTAGTTCCACTTGTGCTAATTTCTCTCCAATGGTAGGGTTTTTTGTACCCCCTTCATGCATAGGTAGTTCAACAGCTTTCTTAGACAAAACTTCACATTTAAACCATTCATGATTAGACATGTAATAAGAAGTTATTCTTAATAGGACGAAGGATAACACTCACGTCGATAATCTTCTAATTTACATGGTAATTTAACATGATTTATAAAATCTTCAAAAGATGTTCCAATTTCCATCAATTCATCTAATGTCATCTCAGAATCTTGGTTATTATCACTAGGGGGAGAATTTTATGTGTCTTCTTGGCGACCTTATCCTACGGTCCCTGACCCTGGACAACATCTTTGGATAAAATCGCGGCATCAGTTGCAATAGCCGCCAAAAGATCTAATGCAGGGGTTGAACCTGAAGTATCATAGAATGGATGTCATTAGATGTTTCATTCAACATTTTATGAAGCATTGTTAACTTACCAAAAGCGGGTTCTTCTCTTCTTGAAACAGCAGCAGGAGGGATACTGGGAACAGATGCTGGCTCCTTTCCAGGAGCAGCCAAGTCAGCCTGAATTTGCGATTGTTCCACAACACCCTCCATGGTCCTCAGAGGAGGATCATTCCTCTCCCTCCGAGGGGAAATTGATGAATCCCCTTAAATCCCAAGGAAAATGATCAATATTTTTCATAATTTAGAATTCATGATTATCCGAAGGACTTACCACTACTGATGAAGTGTTTAGTTATGGACCTATTCCTCTATTACCTTTGCTTCATTGGCTTTTTGGGAGATCAGAAGTCTCCATTATAGTTACCTGAAATGGAGAATGGAAATCCATGTCAAACTCCTCATCCATTGCCTACTGGCCCGAAGATATCTCACCCGACTCACGAGGAGATTCAGCAGCAGCCCCGATGGCAGTACCACCAGGGCTATACTATGGCGAAGGAACCTCATTAGTTCCTTTCTTTTCAAGGCGAATGATGAAGAAAATAACTTCCTTGAGTAAAAAAAGCTTCAACTGAAATCAAGTTGAAAAGAAAATAAGGAAAGAAAACTTACATCTTCAGGGGGCACGTAATTGTTCCACTCCTTGTCAGTACCCTCAATGGCGCTACAATCTATCATTTCATTCACTCGCTTGGTGACAGGAATGGAATCATCAGTGGCATATATGAGCATTTCTAGCTATCTGATATAAGCTCGCACTTCATCGGGGCTATCTTCGAAACTAATATCGGTAGAAGCCAGAAGAGTCCCCATTCCAAGGATATGTAGCCCCGCGCATTAATTCATCCAGGTAGTTTCAATACCACAGTATAAACTCTACCATGTCTAGATAGCCTCTAGTCGTAGATATTCAGCGCGTGTACCATAAGGCTGTGAGGAAGGTACTACAATCTTTGACATCAATTTCATCGCATCTCCTGCACCTATTGATAGAGAATAAGGAAATAAGACTTATTGCTTTATAATGTGATGGTGATTAAATTACCACAATGAAGTAAATCACCAGGAATTGATGGAGTAGGTCTTTTTATTCTGACCGGAGGATTATATCAGGCACGAGGCCACTTTTCCACTTGTTGTGCCTCATCATCCCTATCATGGGAATCCAGTGAACCAGTCCTAGAGGAATAATCTAGCGAATCAGCTTTAGGTGGGGAAGCATCTCCTTCATGAGGAAGGGTTTATTTCTCTATAGTCCTCTTCCTTTTCCCCTCCTGATAAACTAGGTGATTCAACACCCCTTTAGGGTATGATGCTATCCAGTGCTCAGCATACCATGTAGTCAAGTTATGTGGAACTCTTTCAACTGGTAGATCAAACACCACCCCAGTATACTTCATAGACGTCAGCAACCACAGTTGCCATGCAACCATCAGATGTTGCTCTAACCTGACATGTACAGGGGGTGATACAACAATCTGTAGCAAACAGATGAATTGGCGTGAAAATATTTATGGAGCATAGGTCCCACATATAATCTCTTCGTCAATCCTGGCGACCAGCACACCATCTCTGCAGGCCAGCATGTATGCCCTCAAATCCAAGTGGGATGTTCCATCATCAACAAACTTCCCGGTTGGCGGATTTCCATAACGAAAGAAGTTTAATTCCTTAAACATTCTCAACCCCACTTTCATTTCATAGGCATTATGATCTAATGGAGAAATTCTAGAGAATTCTTGCGCTGATGGACTGAAAGAACTTCTAGGAATTTGTACTCCATTCTGTACATTATAAGTCCTGAAGTGAGTGGCGATCCATCCCCCTAAAACATGGAATGGTCCCACTATTCTCAATGGATATTTACCCATGAAGACATGAAGTAAACTCATGTGAATATCTACTAAAATGGGGGTATCCAACCCAACCATTTTTCCCTCAGCCAACTTTGTCGCCATAATGAAAGTCCCTAGCCCGACGCCTTCCTTTGAGTCCCTGACTTGGAAGAGATAAATGCTGAGCCACAAATCCAAGAAGCCCGCCAGATGAGTCTTCTTCGGGATCCATTGATTCACCTCACATCCCCATTTCTCAAACTCTCATGCTTATAGAGTTGGCCAGAATGTGCCAGGAGCACCCCTTTTCTCGGTTTTTGGGAAAGGGGTCGGACGGGTGGGCCTCCTATCCTTGGATTTCTTTTTCTTGAATCCTTTCTCCTTCGGCTCTTTCTCTTTCAGACCCTTCTCTTTCTTCACAATAAGAAATATATTCATCCACTCCTCCGAATGAATATCCTTTCTAGAAAGAGTTAAGGAGGACTCTGAACTCTTGAGCCTATGGATGATTTTAAATAATTCTCAATCTAAAGAAGGATTCTTTTCTGAATAATTCCAATTCACCATGGGAGGGATGAAATCATCATACATGTCACCAAAAATTGGAGCCCCCGAGATCCTATGGACATCCCACAAACTGATGCCTACTTCTCCATGAGTCAGATGGAAAGAATTGGTTTCTGGGTTCCAATGGATGAGTATCTCCGGCACGAAGCTATCATGTCTGTAATCATATGTTTTCCCAACCCATACAGATTCGAATATCGCAACTCCTTTCAAATCTTCGACTAACTCTACACAGGTTTGTCGCACCTAGTATGCCCACATCCATGTTGGTTTCAAGCCTCCTCCAGGATGAATGTTCCAAATTCTCTTCCAGCCTTTGGAATGATCCATCTGATCATTTCAGAAGATTGAGGGATGATAATGTGGTTGCAGCTCGGGCTTATGAGGTTTCAGATCTGGCATACAAGGTCTATGATGCATCATGTGGGCCTTCTCCACAATTCCTGCATTTATAAATTCTCCTCCACATGAGATATTTGCTGAAGAAAAATTGGTGTAATTCTGAAACCAAGAATGTGTGAGATAGTTCTTTGATTCTGGAATAGTAACTTTTCACAGATGATCAAAGCCATACAAAGGTAGATAAATACTTTGGGGGCAGTCGCGATGATACTTCTTCAAATACTTATCCAAATCTGGGAGAGTACTGTCACAGAAAGTATAGTAATCATGGCCAATTATGCTTATAATATCATCAAGTCGCTTTCTTTCTAGTTCATCTGTCATTCTGATTCTCTTGGGAGCCATTTAATCTGCACAAAATTTGAATAAATTTACTCTTAAATGGATTTATTTTTCATAAAAGTTGTGAAGTAATTCGAAAAAATGGAAAAGGGATTAAGGCGCCCAACAATAATCTTGGAGCGCTAGTGTGGATGTGTCGCACAAGTGTTAATGTGCGGCGCATGTTTTTAGAATACAGGTATCACAGCGCAAGTCCAGATACCTTAACAGTTGCGCGACATCAAGGGAAAAGATGAAAAGAGTGCAACTTGCGTGACAAAGGTGACCTGCGTGGCAAGAGCTCGAAAATCTGAAATTTGATGTTATGCGTGAGAAATGAGTGCATATATAAAGGCCAGTCCGGCCATCTGCGCGCCTGCAGCCAGTGTGCTCCAGCCCTGTGGGACCTTCACCTGCACGATGAAGGTTTCGCGCTGAACAATTGTGACCCTCTTTCCCTTTAGTTTTCTTCTATTCCTCAGAGTCACATCCTTATTCTTTCGGATCCAACTCTGAGGGGGGACTTTTGCTGATGCTCATTTTCATCACATTGTCTAAAGGAATGGAATGGGAAATGACTTAGCACAAATTGATTCATCCTTTGAAGAAAACATAAAATTTTGACAAAGGAATGAAAAAGGGGTCAAATACCTTTGGGTCGTGCAGGTTCCCTCACTGTCGCGCAAGTACACTTGCGCTCCGCCTAATTTTCGCGCAAGTGACTTGGGTGCCCTCTTTGAAAACCTCCCAGGTTCTTCACCAACCTATAAATACCCTCGGTGGGCCCCCCATTTAGGGAGGATTTTTCAAGAATTCAGATATAGTGCTCTCAACGCTCAAGTCTCTTTTCAAGTCTTCCGAACACTTCTAAGGTAATTCTTTACATAGAATGGATGGTCTAAACAAGAGGAATAAGGTCTAAGTGTTATAATTCACTAACACTTGTGTGCCTAAGTGTTTTACCCATAAGGGAAATGGACACACTTGCACGCCTACATACCTACTCATTGAAACTTGTGCGCCACTTTTCTGGAAGTACCTCGAGATAATTCTAAAGGCTTTGGTCAAGGATCGCCCAAGTATTACCCTACTAGTTAACAATCACCCAAGTACCCATGTGTCGTGAAGGTATACCTGCACGGCCAGGACATGCACACCCATGCAGTACCTACGCGACTTCTAGGACTTGCGCGCCCCTATCTTTTTTGGTCCCTCTCTTGCCAATTTAACCACCCTTACACCAATCCACTTCTCCTCTTTAGTATTAAGCCTTCAAAACTCTATCCAAATCCATTTATGGCATGATTTCCTTGTTGGATTCCTTATCTGAAAGGAATTCAGTGGAACATCTATCAAAACATAGTGATTTACACATCATTTCATCGCTAAAGTTAGAGAATTCATTCATTCAACCTCATCCTTTAAAGATGAGAGAATATTTAACCTGGGCCTCCTTTTTAGGAGTAAACCCTAGTCCAAATTGTCATTAATATTGGGAATCCTCCTTAAGAATAAGCCCCAAGTCCTCATTCATGGGCATCCTCCTTAAAAGTAAGCCCCAGTCATAATTTCCATAACATGGGATCCCTTTTCAGGAGTAAGCCCCGGTCCTAGTTCCCAAATATAGGCTTCCTTTTCAGGAGTAATCCCCAACCAAATTCCCTTAAAATGGTCTTCCTTTTCAGGAATAATCCCTAGTCTCAAATATGGTCATCCACCTTAGGAGTAAGCCTCAAGTCCCTTACTTTTTTAAATCCATTTCACATGGGCCTCCTTTTCAGGGGTAAGCCCTAGTCTTAATTTTTCTTAACCAGTCCTAATTTACTTTTGATCTGGGTTTCCTTCTCAGGAGTAAAACCCAATCATAATTCCCCAACTAATTTGGGAAACTTCCTCATGAGTAAGTCCCAAGATAGAGTATCAAAATCTCCATAAAGAACATATACCTTTATGGACCATGTTCTTGGATTTCATCCCTGAATTTAATCTTAATCTTCATCTATTTGGGAAGTCATACATACATAAGCCCCACATTTCTTGTGATTGCATCTTTCATGGCACAATTAGCTGGTTTTAACAATACCTCTTGTTTCACACAGAAAACATAACTCACGTGGGCTTAGAGTGTAAAAGTAATTATGACATATTTTTTTGAGCCATCAATCATACATAAACATCATACTTCCTTATTCGAACTACGTGGGTTATGATTCCTTTTCTAAACAAAGGATACGTAGGTATCCCATTTACGGGTACAATCCCCAACTCTGAAATAATCCATGTCCTTCTAAATGAAAATAAACATCAAGTGCCCCACTGAGTGGCTTTAAAACCATTATGGTCATCATAATGACAAAGAGACATTTATGTATTAAAGGATACCATTGAATAAGAATCTTTAACAAGTACAGATGATTCCCTATCAATGAAGAACCTCGAATACATATAAAAGATTCTCTAAATTTCCTACATATTTAATAATTGATTGTCATATCTAAAGGGAAGCTCATTATATAATTGGTAATATAATAAGGATTCACGAACATAACTCAAATCTATAAAGAGAGTCCAAGAGTATCCAATAATTCACCTCAAAAATATGTGATGAGTCAGACCTCCCATCCTCTCGTCAAATTCAAATTCCTAAGTCACATCAATTTACAACTAATGAGCACCTACCTTTGGAAAGTAGTTCCAAATGGATATGGAATCATTGGATGTTTCCGGTTCTACAAACAAACCCGTTAGAAACCTCTTGGAGTGTTTTAATCTTAAATCAATGAGTTAATCCACAGTTCCAGAAGGAAACACTAGCATTCCATGCATACATAATTGTATCAGACACTACCTATAATTATTTTGTTATATTATTCAGTCTTCATCTGTATTTGTTTATGTTTTTTCTATTTATTATATCCTTTTGTTTGGTTATAATTCTTCTAATGTATATTATTTGTGAATCCACTGTGTACTCTAAAATGGGAGTAATGTCTCCCTAATGTTTTACCTTCACACCCACGCTGCTAATCACCAACCCCTGTCATATGAGGAGAGATTATAGGGGTCATGTGGCCAACTGATCTTGGGGAACGGGGTAAGTGGTATCTCGGTCTGAGACATCATGATAACACCCTAAATTAACTAGTTAAATTAATTAAGGGATGCCTTATTAAATCTGAATATACATTTTTCCTTAGTACATGCACTGATGTGGTTGTAGGAACGGTTGTGTAGAGGGGTTGGTTCTATTGATATGTTGAATACTGAAGATGAGTTTGAAGAAGGAAAATAGTGTTTGTATGGGTAATTTCTCTGAGTCTTATACATTTATAACATACAAAAAGCATCCCACAATATCTAGAGGTCATTGTATGATGTATCCTAAATGGGTTCTAAACGTGGAGGGAATGTGATGTCCTGTTAATTTATCTGGGATCTTCATCTCCTAAATGAATGTTACTATGTTTCTTGATGTGTGTTGTGGCAGATAGTTTCCCAGGTAGTGATGGAATAAATAAATAATTGTTTAATAATGTTTATAATGTCTTGGTTTGGTTTGGTTAATAGAATGGAAATGGTTAAATTAAATTGGTTTGAAATGTGAAATGGGATTTGTGGCTTGTTATGTGGTGTTTTGAATTTAGATTTTGCAGCAAAAGTGACAGTGTTGTTAGTTAGTTTGTTTTTTTGTGAAACCTATGTTGATCTTTAGTATTTGATATTATTTATATATACTTGAATTTCATTGTGATTTCTAAATTCACCCCACCCATGTAGATCACGATGTGCCGAACACATGCATCATCACCCGGGGGTTTCTTTCCCAACATATCGGTGGGAGGATGGATGGATGTCCACCATCTCTTCCCTACTCCTTCTAGGAGAGGTAGGTATTTCATAGGATATGATGGTCAAATATCTGTTAGTGAATTAGATGGGGGAAGATATGTGGTATATCAGGTGTCTTTGGGATTATATGTTATGTTCTTTCCCAAGTGTATTTAGGATGAGAGTTGACCTGTTTTGAGGCCCAAGTGTGTGAAGGAGGGATATGTTGTGAGGCCCATGTGTTTTTAGGTGAGATGTGTCATGAGGACCAGGTCTATGCGAGCAGGATGTGATGTGGTATTCATAATAGGTGGGAGCTCCAGGACATTTTTCATTGGGGTGAGAGTGGATGACTAGTAGGAAAGTGGTGTGGGGTAACCTATCATCAATTTGATTTACATTATCTTATATCACTTGACCTGTGTTACATGGGGAGGTTGGGTTTGGTTAGTATACATGCAAAGGTGCTATTTGGTTCTGTTATTTTTTCACAGGTGCATTAGTATGATTCTTTCACATGTGCACAAGAGACATTGGTTTTCCTATTGTGTATACTTGTATTACCATCCAACATATATATACTATTTTTAGGTTTTTATGAGGATTAAATGGACCGTTCTATGCATTACTAGCACAATCTTTTGAATAGCTATTGTATCACTACTTAGGATTTACTTTTTGGTATTTAAATTAGAGTCTCTTATTGTATTAGTTCTCTTTATACATGCATGTGGGATGGTTTGGGTTTCTCTTTTATATATGTCTTTGAGTTATTGTGGATGATTCATCTTATCTCCCAATTTTGTTTCCTTATAAAGGGTAATTCCTCTTATATTGTGAGATTTGTACACCCTTGGTGATGTTTGCTAACCCAATGCCTATTGGAGGTAGGACTTAGGGGGTTACAATCTCCCTTTCTTTATTTCTATCCTAGGAGGGGTATCTTTGGAGGGATGGGGTCATGACAGCATCTCACTAGGATCTGATATGAAATGATACTAAAATTAGTTCATCAAATCACTTGGACTTTATTTATATCAAGACAAAATAATTTAGATTCCTCTATCAGGTATCATCGAGTATAATATAATACCATAAAAGTGTGAGAATTTCCATTAGAATTATATGTATTTCATATAATAATAAAGTGTAATATACATCCAAACATTATACTTAGATTCCAAGGGTTTCCATGAAATAACTCAAGTGGAGGTGATCGAAAAAATAAATCATATGATCATCACATAAAATAATAATAAAACACTTCAAATAAACCTAACATCTCCTCTAACACCCTCTTAATAAATATCCCCTTTCACATCATTCCGAGAATTGTATAATTATAAAATACATCCTAATAAGGGAACAAGTCAATTAATTTCATAAAACAACCAATGGGTTCATAATGAGGGTATTAAAGTCACAATAAAAACCTAATTTATTAAATTGATAACTGGTATTTTAAAAGAATATTGTGGTTTCAATCCATTTTTATAACCCTTTAAACGTTTTCATAAAAAATAATTTTTAAATCCCTTCAAAAATCAACACATTATTTTAAAAACACTTTTAAAATAATCACATGAATAATAAGTCTTGAAACCATTAAACATGGCCCAAATGCATACCTTTTTATAAATCATTTCATTAAAGCGTCAAACATTTATTTATAAAACAAAATTAGTGTCAACCACCTCCTTAAAACCATTAAATTCACTTGAAAGATCCTTTTTGGTATTTTCACAAATGCAAGGAATTTATAGCATTCATTTTGAAATTGAAACTATAAATCCATTAAAATTAAATTTCATTATATGCATTTAAATCATTAAAACTCTCTTATAAACCAATTTTAGGTACCACATAGAGGTTTAGCTTCATAAGAAAATAATTTTAGAACATATTAGAATTTCATGAAATGATAATTTAAGTATTTTCACAAAAACACCTTCCTTAAATTCATCAACAGTCTTCCCCTTCTATGGTAAATGAAAACCCTAGAAGGAAAATGACCATAACAAGACCTACACACCCAAATACACAATTTAAAACCAATCCAAACCCTAAATATTGACCCCCATATCCATTAGGGATTCAATGAGAAAGAAATCTAAGTGGAATGGAATAAAGAAGGAGAAAGAGGAAAACAATGGAAACCTACCTTCCAATCTATGTAAAATATAATGGTAAATGACTTGGATGATGAGAAGAAGAAGGTTGAAAATACCTTATACTCTTTCCATGAGTTATTCACATGATATGAGGGAGGGTTAGGAACAAACAAATTCAAAATGATTGGGGGTAAAAATGGACTTTTATCACTTTAGAAAAACTAGACACATGCCCACCATGGCATGGAAACCCCCACCGTGGCGTGGAATGATACTAAGAATCCAAACACACTCACCCACCATGTCATGGAAAATATATGCTCTCCATTTTAAACAAGGATTTCAACCATAAACCATGGCATGGGATTCCCCATTCTCTCCTTGAAATGGAAACCTAAAAAATACCACCTCATGTCTAATCCTTTGCACATTAGTCCCTAGATTACAACCATAGTAGTCCACCATGACACACAACATGGAATTTTATTCATCATCATTTCCCACAGGGAAACCTCTCAATTGAAACAGCCTATAAAAAACATATTCCGAAGGTTATCTCCCTATTCTAGTCATCCCGAACAACACCATGACCATGTTGTAGAGGTTCATAGCATGATGAGGTCACTCATTCCTCAAACAGTAGTTCTAAAGATTCAAAACACTTGGAAAATAATATAAAACTCCCAAAAAATCAATATATCCCTAAATCATTTAATATATAAAAAATAGTGACATGTGGGTGTCACTGAATTGGTATATAACCTATTTATAGTTCTAGTCAAAACTTATCTTCCTACACCGTCCCATCAATAATTTTCTTTATGGTGTCATGGATGTCCCTATAGTCAAATTTGTTATACCCCAAGGTAATGAACATGTGTTGAATCTTGTGCAGTTGATATCACAATTATCTAAAGGGATTCGCAAAGATTAACTACCAGATATCCTAACACACTAGCTATCTCTTAGATATTTACTGTACAAGGGATCCTAGATATGATTTTAAAATTAATGTGTTTATTAGAATATAAGTTGGAACTAAGTCACTTAATGTAAACATGATCTAGCGATTTTTAGTGCTTTATGATATCTCTTGTTATGGGGATGTTGGGATAGTAGATTGATATTCCGATAACATCATCTCCTATATTAAAACATCTAAAATAGATCCATCCAAAGGATATATATTTCAAATTAATAATATAAAAGATACAAGTAAAAAGTGTTAGTTTTTTCCTCCACGATCAGACAAATCAACTCCGTCCATATTTTTATCAATTGCCTCATTAGTACTCACAAGGGACATGGTTTCTCTTGTTATCATTTCCACTTTAGTCATAGTAGTCAAGAAATAATTCATGTATAAGATCCCTTCATCAAATTCAGGTAGAATTCTTACCAGGCCTGACAGGTCTACTTACGGACCAAAATCAGAAGCAGTCGAGAATTTAGGTCATAAGGGAATAAGAGTCTTAGCCTCTCATTCAATGATCCTTCCCTGGAAATTTTTTTATGGAAAGATATATAAAGACTAAAAACTAAATTCAACATGCAAAATGGAAAAAATTGATGAAAGAGACATTGAT
Organism: Viscum album; assembly: GCA_963277665.1. NCBI lineage: Eukaryota > Viridiplantae > Streptophyta > Magnoliopsida > Santalales > Viscaceae > Viscum > Viscum album. The sequence goes on along the minus strand of OY728162.1, from coordinate 1,506,590,846 downwards.
AGTTGGAATTAATCTCATCCATGTTCACATCAAGGTCAGATTTACCTCAGAATTTGATCTCATTCTCTGATCAACTATAATTCTAGGGGGGTTATTGGTACTCAAATGTGATTAAAGGAGGAACTCTAGAAAGGATATAGATGAATTGAAATATTTTTATAATCATGAGGTATAATTGGTTACTCCCATCCTATTACCTACTCACTAGTGTCCATGACAAATACCCCATTCACAAACATCATGTCATGCATCTTATTCTAGTAATAATTATGTCACATGCTCTATTATCCATCTATTAAATCATGCACCCTCTTCAAAAGAAACTAGGCTCTAAAATAAATTACCTGTGGTTTTCTAGGATACTATATCCCTTTTTCTATATAATTATTCTATGTGTACATTCAAGTGAAAGAGGTGAAACCTCAGTAACAACTAAATGGACAAAGAATTTTTTTTTCAAGCACAGCCCATATAAACTTCCCTTCATGCAATTTTTGGACAAAAACATAGGTTAAAATAAAAGGGTTAAATGGAATTTACATTATTTTATGATTATGGTTATCATAAGAGACCACATTAACCAAGTGATACTCAAGACTAGGGTGAAGTGCATTTCTAATGGGGTGTTCCCAAGAAAACAAGTCATGGACTAACAGTGCATAATCTGTCCTCTAATGGACCCATGATGAATCCTTAGAAGTTGTAACTGGGAACTAATATTCCTAGGAATTTTATATGGGATCACCTTCAAACCTTCTGGTCTCCTTAAAATGGTGCATACGTCTTACTAATTGGATCCACACACAGCTCTTCTAGTCAGGTGGTGATACACCCAATTTTCCTAATTGGTTACCCATTCACACAGTTTACCAAATTGAGAATGCCTTCACATAGATATTGTACTTTGTTCCATGAATTTATTTTAATATTAATTATTTATGATTCCAGGTCTTCTAATCTAAGAAGGTCATGCCCAACCTATATGAAGTATAACTCGATGCCCCATTCACCTAGGACTTCCACTTGAGTTAAATGTTTTTCTCAAAATACCTTATCAAAAATATATTTATGGGGCCAAATTGTTAGATATTATCACACAGTTATGCCTATTATATAACCTCTTGAATTATATGTGGGGTTACAAATATCATCATCCTCTCACTAAATCATTTATTACATTGATAATATGAATTATACATCCTTCAATAGATTTATCTCTTATTTTTCTCCATAATCGATAGGTTCCTCAAGGAACTGATAATCATGTATTACCTTGATAGTGAGGATCTATATCCTTAGGTGTCATGAGAGATCTTCCGAGACCAAAATTCTTATCATTTTTTTACTCCAGTATCTATTGATATCAAGTATCTTAATAGTCTTTATAGTCTAATTAATAATACATGAGAATCAATGGGCCTCCAATATAGTGTAATTTCCAACCTAACATCAGCTGACCAATATTTCAGGTTGAACTAGAAATTTCCTACCATGCATAATTCAAAAAAAAACATTCTTGGATCCCTTCACCTATTTGTCCATTCTACATGAATTTAAATTTATCAAAATAGGTTATAATTATATGAAATAAATATATAATATGCCATGGTCCTGGATGTAAAACCTTAAATAGAACAACATTAGTCTCAAACACATGAGCTTAAATGGAACCTCATTGTTTATGTTTTCATGACCTTAAATGAAACCACAATGGTTTTCATCACACCAAATTAAAAGGTATCACATGCCTCATTAAATGTACCTGATCTACATGGGTTTTGATTCCCTTCATAGGTATAAATAGGTATCCCTTCTCATTAGTGTAACCCAAACTCTATAGTTCCCATATGTATGTATTTAAACTATATTTTAACCAAATATTGTGTGGGACGATGAATAACCTCTAATACATATTGATATGGAACCTATTATACTTAAATATTTTCTTATCTATGTATGGTATCAATCAATAATTTTCGTGAAAATGGTCACTAGTATTAATAACTAGAAGGGTTTCATAGATACAATTTAAACCTATGGGAGAGTCGTAGATTAGTTAATAATACCCTTAATGGGATGATTGAACCTCGTATCCTCTCAACATAAATATGAAATTTGAAGCATATATACTTCATTTTAATGACCTACCACCTTTGGAATTTTAGTCTGTAACTAGACAAAAAATATGGAAAGATGCAAGGTTAGGTCTCACATCTAAGGAATGCCTAAAAATTACATAATGGATATGTAAAAGTAACCCACCACATATATAAATTTATGAGAGGTTGAAATGGAGTTTTATATCTATATCAAATATCAAATTCAAACATATAATTTACAAGATGTTAATGTAAAAAAATGTGTATAACTACTCAAAAGTAATATACACCCTAGACATCACATAATAATATCTTAATTTTTCCCTAAGGGTGAATTAGGGGTAAACATATTCATCAAATTGTCTATTTATAGTCCCAAATCACTCATCAACTAATAATAAATAAATAAATATCAATCAATCGGATAAAATTGATCATTAACTTGAATAAAAATATCAAAGATAGTATCTTATATAATATATTTTCCCTTATTGTTTTCAACTAGATTCTGTTCAATTTTAAAAAAGACAACAAGAATCGGTACTATAACACCCCAAACATGTACACATAGATCCAGTTCTAAAATCACAATCCTTCCAATTATGGATTTTATACAAATAGATGCAACTCCAGTTTAACTATCAATGATTATAATTTAAAAAAGGATATATAAAATCACTTGAATACCTAAAACATTTTAGGTTTGGATATTTATAGATTTTGGAAAAACAAATTACGTAACTAAACTGGTGTCTTTTCATCCAAATGAGAATTTTTTCCATAATACCCATATTTTCTTATTCCATGATATGTTCTCAATATCTCCTATAAGATTTTCCGCATATGAAACCCTTTTATACATAACATAGGTAACATCATTTTGCATAACCATAGGAAACGAAAACAAAATAAGGGTGTGCCCATAAACTCAATAAGGGTAAACATAATCACTAAAAGTCAAATATCATCTCTGATTATAAATATGACACCCTTCTCTCTCACCTACCCTATTTCTCCTATATCCAACTAGGTTTTCCCTCCAAAAATCCTTCCAGTCGGGTTTGGAAGCAGTCTGTTTCTTCCATTACTCCCCTATTTTCACCACCTCCATAAATCACTTGGATCCTTGTGCTCAATCCAATAAAGGTTATTTGGATATTTATTCTTATCTATTGAATAATTATTCTTCTGGAGGATTTGGAATCTCGATAGGTTATTTACTGATGAAGTTGTCTGATTCTCTCTCTACAAATATATCATCACGTTCCATATAGAATCTCCATGTTGTAAATGGAGTGGTGGTTCAAATAGGTTTTGAGTGTTGTATCTCGGTGGTGGATGGGCCTCAATGCACTAACAAGGCTGTCGTTCTCTAATTTTTGAATGGTCCTAATTTTCTTCAATGTTGTTGTTGTCATCGTTCGGAGCTCTCAGGAACTCAAACTACTACTATGACCTTATGCTTTGCCACTACCCTAATTGTAAGATTTTTAGAATTTGTATCAATGGGGTTTGCGGGGGGGGGGGGGGGTGATTCGATGGCTGGTAGTATTCCTAGTGAAATACCTTCGATGAGGTTTTTGGTATTTTTGTTTTTTCTCAAGTCTCCGATAAAGGGTTATTTTATTCTTCTCTAAATTCGATCAGTTTGAAGATAGTTCAATGGTGTTTCGATCAATGGTTCTGGTTAGGTTTTGTTCATTATTAGTTATGGTGTTAGTTTTCTGGTTTGGTTTCATTCATGATTGGGGTTCTCATTGTATCTAGTTTGATTGGGGTTGATAATACAGTGATGTTCGATGGAAACTTCGATGGTCTTTAACAGTCTCTGATGCTAGTGGTTCACATCGATGAAGGGATGACGATGATGAAGTCTACAGTGGTGGATTTGGGTGTCTAGATGATGATGATGTAATGTAACGATGGTGCCAACGTGTATTCAGGATGTGTGCAGTTCTCCTAGGGTGCATTGTGGGATTCGTAGTATCTGACGTGATAGGGTCCCTTTTAATTTCTGAAATCAGTGGTGTGATGGTGGTTTTTATGTGGTGATACTAGATCTATTTAAATTTTTTTATTTTTAAATTCTATCAAGTGAAATATGTCTTTGTGATGGTGTGCGGGTGTGACTTGATGTTGTAAGGGATGTTTTTTTGTTAGTTCCCACATTTCCCCAAAGTGATTTTTCAATAATATAAAAATATGGATTGGATCAGTGAGTATAAGATGAGAATAATAATATAATAACCCAATAAAATTTAATTATCATAACATAAGATAATTCATACCCATCAAAATGTGGTTCATAAAACATGATTCATGGAATAAAGCATTAATATATGATAATATTCATTTGATTCAATAATCATAAACCATATGAAATCAAACTTATTCAAATGAACCACTAAAAATAAGAACAATCATAGATAAAATATGTTGGAATCTTGGTAAATTATCATTATAACCCATGTTCACTTGTGTTTAATCTATTCCAGAAAAACTAATGCCCAATTAATTCCATGGGAGTAACCTACATAGTTTTCTCCCTCATTTTCAACTTTGGATATTAAATCATTACCTAATGCATTGAAGAGCTATATCAGGCTCAACCATCATCATAAATAATTTCCAAATAATTTATACCGAAAAAAACATTTATAATATTTCAGTTTTCATTATAACACCCTTGAAAATGACCATCATTCCTTTATAGATTAATTAAACCATGTAAAATAAATCGGTTTCATGACATTATCCTTAAAAAAATCATCATAATAAGTGCAGAGAAAATATTTGGATGGTATCATTGGATAATATACGTATTTAATTATTTGAATCATTTAGAAAAATGTTATATAAATAAAAATACTCTTTTATAAAATCATTTATAAATATACTTTTGAAAACAAGAAGTAATAACGTTTTCTTTCGATAACCATTAAAAAAATGAAAAAAAAATGGGAAAGGGATTTTCTTTATAAAATCATGGATAGATGAAGAGGTATTTTAATAATTAATAAATTACATACATTCATGAAAAATTGATCAAGTCGTAAATTCTAAGTAAACATTTATTTGACTATTTTTTAAAGAGAGTTCAAAATGACCCGAGCAGAAAACGTTATAAAATTTAAATTTATAAACTTTTAGAAGAATGAAAAAAACTATGGAAAATAATTTTAGGAAGTAAATTTAGAAAATAATTTTTTTTAAACCGCGGTAAATAAATGTATGAAAATGATTTTGGGTAAAATTATTAAAAACTATTGAATCAATGAGTTTCAATAAAAAAACCCTTCTCATCCTTTTAAATTGAAAAATCCTTGAAAAATAAAATCATGGTATATTTTAAAAACTATTTTATTTACATGAAAATAATCATAAATGATATCCACTATCAGTATATACACTATGAAAATAAAATTATGTGGTGAATATTGAACGTATCTCAATGAAAAGAAACTAGATATTAGAAAACCCTAATAACTTTAGTAAAATTTGAATTAAAATCCTTTGAAAGCTAGAAAATGATATTCCTCTATAAATCCCATGAATTAAATGAAATAATATTTCAAAATTAATTCATGAGTTAGTATGTACACCATAAAAAAGAAATCATGGCTCATAATATGAATCATATATCCAGAAATTAATATTGAAATAAAAGCACCCCTTATAAATATTATAAAATTTGAATCAATACCTCAGGAAAGTGAGAATAAAAAAGGAAATTTAAATATACTTATAATTTTTTCCCCATATAATATTTTAATTGGTAGCATATACATCATATAATGGAAAATCAAGGCATAATATGGAACATGTCTCAATGAAGGGAGGTTGAAATGTGAAATCCCTTAAAAAGATCATAACATTTGAAGTGATAATCGATCCATGAAGGATTCTTTGAAAAAATTTAAAACCATATAAAATAATTGGTAATGAATTGTAAAATAATCAGAGGTAATTTCACACATAGTCTTGGAATAACATAGTCGATAAAGAAGTGATATAACCGAATGAAAGAAAATTGAGTTAAGAAAACCCTTAACATAAGCCCTAAATTACCTCATACGTTAAATAATTTATTTAATAATAAAATTATATTAATTATATACCTAATTTCATGATCTATTTCATTTTTATTACATTACTATTATTTTTTTATCCTGTTTCATTCATTTAGTCAATCGGTATAATTCACATCGATCTTATTGGGTCCATTTGGTTCATAATATCTAAATAGGTTTGCTATATCCATAATGATAGAAGAACATAGATCAATGGTTTAATAAAATATAGAATATTCAAGTTATATGTTCCATATCATTTCAAAATTATGGAATTTTAATAGGCCATTTAATTGTTACCATCTTGAAAACCTTCCTTGATATGTTTGTTTTTTATTATAAAAAAAACCATGTTTGTATAGATTTACATTTACTATTATAATGGATAAATTAAAATTAAAAATCATAATATTAAAATTAATTTAATAATAATGTTATATTAAATAATAAAATCAATTTTTAAGGATGCCCATGAGAGTCTTAAATTTTTGACAACATCATCGTTCATAGAGGTTGTGTAAATCCACCATAGTGAAAAGGGGAGGATAATTTGAAATGAAAAGACCATCTCTGAAAAACCCTAACTTTTACATAATAGCGGTTTATTGGAGAAGATTTCGTTGAGTGGTAACAAGTCATACCACATAATAAATTGATCAAATATATTATATTCCTATAGAAATAGAATCATGATAGAAATTTAAGTGATGATTTAATATTATTTCATTTTAGTGAATCATAATTAAGAAAGGTGAAAGAGACTTGGAAACCCTTACCTCCATCATTGGAATGCCACCTTTAGATTGAATATAAGGCCTTTGGAGAAGAGAAATATGATCACTATAGGGGATAAGGAATGTGGGAGTGAAATTTGGGATAGGGATTTTGGTAGAGGTTTTAGAAAAAACTAAACTCATATATGTCTTAAAAATGTTAGATTAATCCCCTTTTATAAATAAAAAATCATTGGTGTTTTCACCAATATTTAATATTCATGGTCTATAAATCTACTTATAAGAATAGAATTTTCTCACAAATGGTCCATTGATGACATTATATACAATTTATCGTACCTCTTGTACTATTGAAATATTTTTTTGACCTTTAAATCATTTCAGAAAATATCATTTAACATAAAACATCCTTAAAGTCATTTATTGAACTATTCAAATAATTTAACTATAAGGAAATAAATATAATAATATAATTTGAATATAAACACTTTCACCATCACTTATACTTTATAATTACCTATGAAATTTTTGTGACACCATAATTCATCCAAAACATATAAATTTTAATTTTTTAAAAATCATTTAATTGATTTTTCTACTAATTGCACAGGAATTGTGTCTGGTTGGAATAAAATATCAAGTTAATTATATTATAATTAAAAATTAAAAATAAATTACAATGATAAAAATAATTTATTCAACGTAAAATAACCATTTATAACCATTCATGACTTATTTTTATCCCTATAAAAAATATTATCTATATTAAGGGATAATAATAAGGTAGGATAATTATTGTCAAAATCCACTCATCTAATGAAATAAAGGAATGTTTTTAGAGATTTTGAGGCCTTATCCCATAGTTTAAACCCCATTGTACCTATTTTACCCTTTTCTAAGGTGTCTAACATTTACCATGATAAACATTATTTATAACCAAAAATAAAATTTACCTTATTATTAAATATATAAAAATTGATACCAAATATGGAATATATTATAAAATATTCATTTTTTATAAGTGGTAAATTTTAAATTTAAAAAAATTATGTATAACATGATGAAAAAAGTTTTGAATTTTTCCCTTTTTAATCACAAAAATTATTGTATATAGAAATAATGTAAAGTGTTGATCACCATGGATTTAATAGGATTATTAATAAACAAAACATGATTTTGAGATTTTAAACCTAATTTCAGAACTGAAGGTAACCTTTCTAATTCTTAATTAAAATCAAAGAATCAAAAATAGTTTTTATTATAATAAAAACATTACTTAGATTTTAAAAATCTCAAAATTAGATTTATAAGTTAAAAATTATATTTTAAATTATTTATATTAGTTAATAAATATGTATTTAGTCTAGAAAATGGTATCATAAAATTTTAAGTCATACTTATATCATTATAATTTTATAAAATTAACAGTAGTTGAGAAATTAGAATTTTTCACTATTCATGAAAAAATAAAATATTCCCAAAGAAATCCAAAAAAATCGCCCTAAGATAATTTTTACATGATAATGAAAAAAATAATGTTTGTTTTATTAAATTAAATTTTTAAAATTTAGTAATTTATATTTTAAATGAAAATAAAACATATAAATAAAAACTCCTTTATAGAAAATTAATCATTTTAAACATTAATTTATCTTAATATTATTTCATATCAGTTACCAATTAAATGAATGTTGGTATATTAAACATGATCATAATCAACTTTTAAAAATTAATAATTTAATAAAATAAAAAATAATTTATAAATAAATCTTTTAAAAGTAATTCATTTTAACATTAATTATTTATCCTTAAAATAAAAATATATTTTTTATTAATTGTTATATGTTTATTTATTAGAGGTTTTTATTCACATAAAATTTTTCTAATAATATTTATCTAATTTTCCTAGTCTCATATTAGTTTGGTATTGTGTGTGATACAATCTATTGAATGTTATATTAAAGAAAATTATATATTTAAATATCATGGTGTTACATGCCCCCCCTTAATTAAATTGTTTCCTCATAATTTTATCTCCACTTCAGTATGAAAAGTTTATGAAGTGAAATAATTTTTAAAAACATTTTTAAAACCAATTATAATTATAAAAAAGGTCTTTGAACATCATAATTTTTAATTATATCCTTTTTTCATTTTTCATGATGGGAGAGATGAAGGGTCTTATGGAACCTCTTTAGATCCACTAATTGACTTGGATCCTAATTCATTACATTTTTTGGAAATCATTTTTTCCTTTAATAAAGGATATCCCCTATATGACAATGTATGAGGGTATAAATTCTGAGACTGTATCTCTTGGTAAGTTTTTGTAAAGGATTCTTATATAAAAAAAATTATTTATCATGTAATTAAAATTATTTTAACAAATAAGATTTACAAACAACAAAAACATTCTATAATGTCTTCCTCCCACAGACTGAAAACAAAATAAAATTCATGTCTCTATATCTATAAACACATACTTGAGGCATGGATCCCAAAAATATAAAATGACGTCAACTTTGACATAAAATATCTCCATTTGGTTACCACAAAGGATGTATAATTTTTCTTAATTACTTCCATCACCTAAAATTTAAATGTCATATGTAATTTAATAGATTAAATATTAGTTATATATAATGTATAATATTTAGACCATTGGAAAAATAAATAAATATGTTTAGAAATTTTATCAATATGGAATCCCATAATAGATCTTTTTTCGAACAGTCGATGCTCCTCTAATCATAGAATAAAATACATATCCTACAATGAATCTACATAGCTAAGTAAGTCCTAAACTTATTGGAATGTGGGATAGTTGGGTGGTAATTATCATCAAACTTTATTATCAACCTCTACTCTCTATGTGTGAGTGAAATTTTTGGTAAATGTGTAATCTCACACCTACCATATTTATGTATCATCCTCTCTAGAGAATAATAAGGGTTGCAAATGATTTTATAAAATATAGGTTTAATTTCATTAAATAATTTAATTACTATATATATACTTATATGAAAAAAATACATACCATGGTTCCCATGACTCAGTGTTTATAATTTAGAAAGATGTATGCTAATTCAATAAAAGTAAGTGTACCTGTAATTGATTAAAGTATAATAATTATAATAAATAAAACATTTATTGTTCATTATATTACATATTGTTACCTTATTTCATGTATTTGTTGACCCTTTTTATATTCAATAATTTTGGATTTTTTTGGGGTGATTCGAGGAGAATTTTGGAAAAACTTTAAGCCCATGGTGTTGTACATGGTTGGATAATATTTAGGGAAAACCATACGGTTTGGATTAGAAAACTATGTGCCCTATTTTGATCCACTAGAAGTGGTGCATAGTTTGTACAAACCATGTGGTCATCCATGAAAACTATGCACCCCATGGATAGTGGGGGATTTATGGTTGGAACATGGTGAGTTTAATTGTGTGTAAACCATGCACCACAAACAAAATACCAACATATGCACATGGTTAAGGTGCATGGTTTTTATAACCACGTGGCCCTACCTTGGAAATCGTGTCTGTGGGTTTTAGTTTCTTTGAAAATTATTTTTTAAATATTGAACTCCCCCCCAAATTTAATTTTTCTATTACCCTTCCCCCCATTCAACCCGTTATTTTTTGTCTCTAGGAAGCTCTCAATAGGTAAAATTGACTCTTCCAACCCCTTTTCTTGGAGGATCATAGCGGTGTTGATCTCGTTTAATCTTTTTTAGATTTGTGGATCTACTCTCATATGATTTATTATGATATCCCTTTATATACTACTTATATTTTGATATATCATCTTATAATTGATGGATCTAAACTCTGTTTTATTGGATCTTGATTCTATGTTGTGTTCATAGATATCCTTCACCTCATTCTTTATTAGCATTCATTGTTTACAAGTGTTGGGTATTGTGATTCCTTTATATAAATGTTGGTGATTCCCTAATTATATACACTACAACTGAAACATTTAATTTCTTGACTAAATTGAAATGAGTTTTTAATTTATATAAAAACATTAATTTGTGATGATTTGATCATTGATTTGAAATGGGCATTATATTTGAGAAAACCCACAATTTGAATGGAATTGAAATTGTTGGGAAATTTTATGAAAAGTGATTAATTGCTTTAGAAATATTTTTGATGAAATGGTTTGATTTTGATCTTGAGAAAATTGATTAAATTGAAATATTATTTTAAATAGAATGAAATGATGAAAACCTATTATTTTTTGAAAAAATGAGAAAGACATGTTAAAAAATAAAATTGTGAAATTTTATTATGAAATGATTTAAAATGATTGATTTCCAATTTTATGGATTTATTGATTGATTGGAGCACATATATTTCTAGGTATTTAGTATGTAACTAATAAAATCACGCCCGGATATTGATCTCCTAGAACTGGATTTACAATGAAAACACTAACTAAAACAAGTTTATCTTGATTTCCCGTAGTAGCTCCCTGAATGGGATGTAGATTGGTTTCTCATGGTTTCTCTTTGAATGCGGTGTTTATTTGAGTGTGTACACATTTATAGAGTTTTTTTTTGATAAATTATAAGTGTGAGTAGACTATTACTAGATAAACTAATCTAACACATGTATTTTTTTCTTTGTTCTTTCTTCACTTGATTTGACTATACATTCCATTGGTTTATTGAACTATATTATTCATTCTAACTAATTTATATAATATGTTCATGTAATCCTATTTGAAATCTATTTTGTTATATCTACCAAAAATATGAATGAAATAATGTTTTGGTTTAAAATATATAAATTTGATTCAATGCCTTGTTTGATTTAAATTAATATTATAAGTGGTTTATTATTTTGGTATTGATTATGGAAGACATGGTGAGACCCTACTGGGATTTATATCTTGCACCCTACCTTTTCCTTTGGGAATTTTTAGACTTTCTTATGCCAGTTCTGAGTAATTTGAAATCTCTACCTTGAGGTGGTGGATCTTATTGATCCTTTGGACCATGGAGTGATGATGGTGACTGGTGTATATTTTTTCCACTTGATGCACAAGAGATTTAAGACATTTTATGTTTGGTTTGATCCTGTCATCTTAGGATGATGGTTCCTTTGTAATGTTTGTATTATTATAGTGTATTTTTCCCCATTGGTTTTTGGTACTTTATTCCTTGAGAGGGTTTATCATACTAACTTGATATCTTTTATCTACCACTATTTTGTATAAAATCAATTCCCACATTGACAATGTATGTTTTCATGCGCTAGTCTCCAAACCATGGTGATTGGGAATACCCTTTGGAATATGTCATATCTGACTTGAGTATTATGGTTCTAGGGTATATATCATGATTAACGAAAAATTGGAGGCAAATTAAGGTTTAAGCATCTTTCCTTGGTGTCAGTATATGGTTTGGGAGGTATTGATGGGACTTAGAAGGTAGTTTTAAGTGAGTGTATGGCCAGATCTCATTATAACAAGCCTTAAGTAACCATGCGTGAATGTGAGAAGTTTCTAGGAGTAATTTTGTTACCCAATTCTAGTATTTTCCCTAATTTTAATTAGTGAATATTGAAATACAAATATTTGAATCTTATCTGAATGGATTTATATTCCCATTGGTCTTGTTTGAGCGTTGATCAGAGTAATCTTATGATGTTTTGGTGTTTTTTTGGATGTTTTGTAGCACCATTACTTCTAGAGGAAGTTTGAATAGGAACTAGAAGGAAGCTTCTATTGAACCATAGTGAGTAGATCCTCATATGGACCAGAATCTTTTAGATATTATTCTGCATGTTTTCTAAGCTTTAAGAGAGGCACCTACACTCATTCCCATTTAAGTCTTTAGTTTTGAAACCTTAAAGGGATGAATCAATGAATCATTTTAAATATTTTATTTACTAGAAACCACCTAATTTACAATTATATAATGATCCACAAGAGTTTGAGGACGGTTGAATATGATATATCACCTTTTTGATTTCATAGAGATTCTTGATCTAATTAAGGTGATGTGTGCTACCTTTAAGTTAGAATGGCCTATAAGAAGATGGTGGTATTTGATGGTAAAAGTGAATAAGTATGATTTTTTTATGTTTAAGGTAATTATATTTCTTTTCACGGATTAATTATATCCAGAATCTATGGTACTAGTTAAGGCTTTGTTGTTTTTCAACCTCTAGCCTGCTGATAGGAGCGTAACGTGGTATAAAAACCAATTTGTCGAGTTTCTGCAGTTTTTACATAAGATTATATCAAATAATAAAAATAAGGTTCAATGATTTGATATGGTCTCTAAATTGATATTTGTTCATATGTTTTCTTACTAAATATCTCTTTATATACAGACATGTTGGATAGGGTGTTCATGGTTGAGCATGATCTGGCTGGTAAGCTGAGTTTGGTAAGAGTTTCTTTTTATCCCAATGGCAGTTCTATGAGTTCCTTTAAAGGAAATAGGAATCTTGATGAGTCTCATGGTGGTTATAAATAGTATATGTCTTCCATACATATTATGGATATAGGAAAAGGACCTATAACTTTCTTTTAGTGTGAAAAGGTTAGGTATTCTAAAAGGGTTTTCTCTTAGGCACCCAAGATCTATAGTTTGGTCAGCCACACATGCCACCTATAGAAGTTTTTTCATATGTTTTTTGCACCATTTAGTAGAATGTAATCATCATTTCCAAAAATTATTATTTTGTAGTTATATTCATTGAAAATAATGGGTTTTATCCATAAGCATTCATAGTGAAGATTCTTCACATATTGGAAGAGTATCCATAAGAAGATGATACAGGTCAAGAGGCTATGAGAGATACCCTCAGTATAGTTTCATAATTAGTGATTTGTTTATTTGATATTATTGCATGTCATTCAATTATATAAACACATTTTCTAAACCTTATAAATCTTTATATTGATATTTTATCTTTTGTGATAGATATTAATACACCCATCAGAATGAAGGTAGTGTGGGGTCTTAATTGTCCTACTTGTATCTTCTATTTATAATAGATTTAGTTTCCCTCATATTTTCAATTTCTCAACATGAAACCTCTTGACATCATTCTAGGGATGGATTGGCCCATTTATAATAAGGCATGAATTGATTCTTATCTTCAGCGGGTCTCCTTTACTATGCCCGATGGTGTGTGTCATGTTTTCTTGGGAGAATAAGACATGAGGTTGAGCAGAGATGGACCTTGTTATAAATATTTTTGGAAAGTAATATTTGTGTATTATTACGATCTAGGGTGGTAATATTTGAGTGATTATATCCCTCTATTTATCATGATGTTTCTTAAAATTTTTCCATCTGGTTTCTTTAGTTTTCCACAAGTAATATAGGTAAATTTTTATATTTATTTAGTGTCTGGTACTTAACCAGTGTCTATTCCTTATTACTGTATGGAACAATCAGAACTGAAATATTTGAAGACTCTATTGGATGATCTATTAGAGAAAGTATTTACAAGCCCGAGTGTGTTCCCTTGGGCAGCACCTATTCTCTTTACTAATAATTCTAATGGAACACATTTTGTGTGTCTTGATTACCATAAAATCAATCAGGTTAATGTAAATAATAAGTATATATTAGCATGGATAGATGATATGTTTGACTAGTTTAAATGGGTTATGTGGTTCTCTAATATTGATCTTTGATATAGTTATCACCATTTGAGAATAAAAGAATCTTACATTTGGAAAACTACTTTCTGGAGTAGGTATGGAAAATATGAGTATATTTTCATTCCATTTTTTCTAACCAATGATCTTGAATTATTTATGGAATTGATGAACAAAATATTCCATGAGTATCTTGATATTTTCATAGTGGTATTTTTGGATGGAATTTTTTCACTCTCAGACTGAGGATGATCACATGTGTAATCTGAGAGAACTTATGAAAATGAATATAAATCGCCAACTCTATTACAAGATATCAAGATGTGATTTATGTATTTGGAAAGTGTTGTTATTGGGACATGTGGCCTCAAAAAATGCTATTTTATTTGATCCTGATAAGGTGAAAGCTTTTATGTCATGGGATCAACCATGGAATGTTTTTGATATTTAGAGGTTATTTTTTTAATCAGGGTATTATCACTAGTTAATAAAGGATTTCTCAAATTTGGATACTCCTGTGACTGCTCTCACTTAGAATAAGTGAATTTCACTTGGGATGACAAACGATAGAGTTATTTTGTTGATATGATACATATTTTGAATTTTCACTAGTTTTGACTCTTCGAGAGGCCTGGTAGGTCTATGTGGTATTTTATAACACAGTTGGTTTGGAACTGGGTTGCATTCTTATACAGGATAATGACATGGTAGCTTATGGTTCTTGAGATCATAGGCCACATGGGAAGAATTATCTAACAGATGATCTTGAACTAATAACTGTGATGCATCTACTTAAGAGTTGGTGTAATTACATTTTTGGAGAAATGTTTAACGTTTTTTTACCACAATATCTTGAGTTATATCTTCTGAAAAAAATATTTGAATCTTAAGCATAGGTTTTGGGTGGCGTACCTACAATATTTTTACATTTTCATTTCCTATACCCTAGAGAAGGGGAATTTCATTACTGATGATTTGATTAGGAAACTTATGATCCAAGCCATTAATGGATCATCATAAGAGTGTTACTTGATGGATATATTTTCAAATTTTACTTTAAGGTTCTGGGAAGATAGAGTCAGGTTTTTTTGGAAAGTGTTCAGTTGACCAATTCTATTATTGAGATTATTCTTCAGGAGAAGCATCTTGATGATGAATTATAGAGAATTAGGGTCTCTCTTTGTGGTGGGTATACCATTGGTGAATGGTCATCATATTCAAAGGTTATCTTTTTCTTTTATAATTCGTCAGTTGTTCTTCTTTCTATGAAAACATTTGTGATGGGGGATTTTGGTAATTCTTATTGTATGGTGAACCCTAGAACCTTGAAGATGGATTATGAAACTATGAAATGATTTGGTGGCTGGGTATTAGATGAGACACCATTAACATTGTTTCTCATTGTTATACATGTTATCAGGTCAATGTTGAGCAACAAAAACCTTCAGGTTTGCTTCAACCACTTCCTGTGCCGACTTGGAAGTGGGACGGGATATCTATGGAATTTTTGGATTGGTTTCCACATACCCCTTGAAGAAAGAATTTGATATGGGTTTTGATCAATACATTGACCAAATCAGATCACTTTATACCCATTCATAATACAACCAAAGTTGAGGGTTTTGGAAATATCTATGTGAAATAAATTATTCATATTCATATAGTTTCATCTCTTATATTTTCTGATAGAGATCCCTGTTTTACCTTTTGTTTTTTGGGGTGGCCTTTGGGAGGTGATGAGATATTAGGTTTGTTTGATCCTCGAATATAATTTAAGTATGGATTTCTAGACTAAAATAGCTATATATATTCTTGAGGATATGTGATGGGATTGCGTTCTAAGATTTGGAGGAGCTTGGGATGTTTATTTGGGACTGGTTGAGTTTTCTTATAATAAAATTTTCCATTATTCAATTAAAATGGATCCTTTGTATGCCTTGTATGGATGATATTTTAAATATCTATTATGTTGGTCATAGAATGGAGAAATATCCTTGTTTGGGCCGAGTATAGTCCAAGAAACAATGGAAAAGAATCATTTGATTTGTCATATAATGATTAAGGCACATATCCACTACAAATATTATGATGTCTATCTTATGTGACCTTTGGAGTTTTCAGTTGGTGACCAGGTGCTTTTTAGAGCTTCACCTCAATTAGGTGATCGACATCTTCAGAGGTAAGGGAATATTTCCCCTTGCTTTTTGGGTCCTTTTGACATTGTTGAGGGGGTGGGGAACATGGATTACCATTTAGCACATTCAACACAATTTACTAATATCCAAAAGGAGTTTGATGTGTCTCATATTCAAAAGTATCTTTCTATCCCATATCATGTTTTGAACTAGAGTGATCGTAATGTCGATCCTAATTTATCTATGATATAGCATCTAGTTAGGATTGTAGATCCATAGAAAAAAGTACGTTTTGGGAGGAAGATACCTTTGGTCTATGTGCTTTGGTAGCATGGATTTTGATTATCCAGAGAATTTGGAGCCTGAGGCACTGATGAGATAGTAGTGTCCTCAACTCTTAAATATAGAAACTTATTCATAGTCATTTTGGGGACATAAACATTTTATTGTTGGGAGGTTGTAACATCATATTACCTTATTTTAGGTATTTTTTTACCCTTGTTTTGATATCCTTTAATTTGGGACATGTTGTGGGGGTATTTTAGGATAATTTAGAAAAAATATTGAAGCCCAAGGGTCTATGCATAGTTGGAACACAGTTAGGAAAAATCATGTTGTTTGGACCCAAAAACTATGTGCCCTATTGCGAGCCACTAGACGGGGGGGGGGGGAGTTTTTCTAAACAGTGCAACCAACCGTTCAAACCATTCACCTCATGGATCGTGGGGAATACATGGTTGGAACATGGTTAGTTTAACCATGTGGCCAAATCAAACACCCCAAACACAATACCATTAGGGTTGTATGGTTAGGGTGCACGATTTGTCTAATCATGTAGCCCTACCAAACTAACTGTGTGTGCAGGTTTTAGTTCCTCTGAAAATTAATTTAAAATACTAAACACCCTTTTTAAGTTGTGTATTCCCCCGTTTAACCCTTACTCAATTTTTTCCTCTTGGAGGCTCTAATGATGTTAAATTTACTCCCCCAAACACATTTCTTAGTAGATAGAAGTAGCTTTGATATCATTAGATCTCTTTAGGGTAATTGGATCCACTCTCATATGCTTTATTCTGATCTCTCATTCTCTCCTCCGTAGAATTTGATAAATAATAATGTAATTGATGGATCTAAACTCTATTTTGTTGGATCTAGATTTATATTCTGTTCCTAGATCACCTTCTCCACATTCTCCATTGGAGATCCCTATTATGGGTGTTATTCTGGGTGTTTGTTTAATAAAAAGTTTAGGGTTTAGGTTTTAAGGTTTTGTGTGAATTTCTAAAAAATTATGGTTTGATTTAGAAATTTTTTTTGATGAAATAATTTGATGTTGATCTTTAGAAAATTTATTAAATTTTAAGATAATTTTAAATGACATGAAATTCTAAAAGAATGTGTTTCAGTTTTGAAATGAGAAAGACATGTTGAAAACTGAAATTGTGAAATAGTATTTTGAAATGATTTGAAACGTTTAATTGCCAATTTAATGGATTGATTTATTGATTGAATCACATGTATTCCTAGGATGTTTTTAAGAAATTGGGACAAGTACGCTAGGATCTTGATCCCCTGGCACTGGATTTACAATGAAAACACCGACTAAAATAAGTTTAGCTTGACTGCCCATATTGTCACCCTGAATGGGGTGTAGATTGATTGATTGTAGTGGCTCCTTGAATGGGGTGTTTATTTGAGTGTGCACACATATCTAGAGCGATGTTGATAATTGGGAAGTGTAAGGATCCCATTACCAAATAAAATATTTTATCATAAGGATATTTTTCATGCTTCATTCTTTACTTTATTTGAAAGTACATTACATTTGTCAATTGAACTTTTTTATACATGAAAAATGAATTATATAAACTATTTTATATAATTTCTTCATTTAAGATTATTTGAAATCTATTTTGATATATATTCAATCTATTTGAATGAAATAATGTTTTTGTTTAAAATAATAATATGTGATGTCATTTTTTGTGTGATTTAAATTAATAGAATAACTAATTTTTTGTCATGGTGTTGATTATGAAACACTTAGAGAGACCTTGGTGAGATTTATAGCCCACACCCAACATTTTCCTTTGTGAATTTGTATACTTTATTATTCAAGTTCTGAGAAAAGGGAATGTTACACTTTGAAGTGGTGGATTTTTTGATCCTTTGGACCATGGAATGATGGTGGTGCCTGGTGGTAATGTTATCCACCTGTTTCATAGGATATTTGAGACCTCTTCTGTCTAGTATGATCTTATTATCTAGGGATGATGTTTCCTTTGGGATGATTTTCTTAATTTTTGGTAATATTTTTCCAATTGGGTTCAGGGACATTATCCTTTTTGAGCGTTAAGAATACTAACTTGTAATTTTTTTTCTATATCTATTTTGTGGAAAAATTATTCCCTCTTTGATAATGTGTTATTCTAGGTGCTAGTCGCAAACCCATGGAGATCAGGAATTCCCTTTGGGCTATGTCATATTCTTCTTGGGTATTATCATACCAAGGTATCTAGGTTTGTTCGTGGTAGTAATTGAAAAAAATATGGAATGTCAGACTTTTCAACCACAAAATGTTTAACTAAAACTAATGAATATAAAAATTAATAATAAAAAATGACAAAAATGATTCTCATCTAAAAATGTGTAATTTTTTTTAATTTTATTTCATTATATATAAATTGATGTTATAATTAAAAAATTTATTTTTCATAATAGGAAGAAAATAATAAATATTTTATTTAATAAAAGAATGTACCTAAAAAATATAAAGAAAATGGTCATAAGAAAATGATGAAGGAAAAATATTTCAACCAAAAAATGGATATATGAATCTAATGAATTTGTAAAATCTTATAAAAATAGAATTATGTTAAAGATATATATATTTAAATATGTAATTTAAAAAATTATGTTTTAATAGTGTGTTTTATAAAAAAATAGATATTTACAAGATTAATTATGATAATAATGGGATATCCCTACGTGAACATTTCGTGTTTCATGGACTATGTATATATCAGAATCATTATAATCCTTGGGTAACTATATAATATATGATTAAATCTCACTTAATTCTTCAACATCATCAATATTCTAATCTTCTAGATCATTTTTTTTCCTTAAAAACAATAAAACACTAATCATTTGATGGTTATAAAATATAAGATATTTGTTTCTCGTGTATCAAAAAGATAAACGATTCCTAATTACAACTAAATCTTTTCAAATCAACAATTGTAAATCCATAGTCATCATTTTTCATACCAGTATTACTATCAACCAAATTAAAATTAAATATATGTGCCAAAATTTTAGTATAATCAATCTCTCATATATACCCAATAACTCCAAAAAATGATGTTGATACAAGAAATTGGGTTTTTAACTTTGGAACTCAAGAAATGTTGTTATTTAGTGACAACCATTATAGTAATATTTTGAAAGGTTATCTTTTTTCCCTACTTTTTTATGTAAAATATGTAACCATTGACATCAAAATTAAACCACATGATCACATTAACACCAAGTCCCCATACTAAAAATTTCAATGTTTCTGATGGGGATAAATTAGTAATTAGTTTATCCTAAAACTGTGAAAAAAATTTGTTTTTATTTTCATTCATCAACCAATTTTCATTTTTATCAGATATTATACCTTCAATCCAGTAATATGTGATGATATATATGGTTGAACCTCACCTATGTTGTTAAAAATTTATAAATTTTCATGCATAACTTCATCACATGCAATTAACATTGCATTTAATCAATATATCCCCTTACCATCATTATCATGTATCAAATGTTGAGATATAGGGAGACCAAAAAGCATTTATTTAGACAAATAATTGATACAGAACTCAATCACCTATTCTGATGTATATTTTTGATCAATAGATGACATTGGTTTATGCATATTCTTAATATATTGCTTCAAAATATTCATATATATTTCTAAAGGATAAAACCATTGTAAATAAAAGGCCCACATATTCTTGTCCCTTACAAAAAATGAATCGATAGATGAACCATTATACCAAAAAGTAATGGTGGAACGTATATTTCTAGTTGAAAACATATGAGGACAATTTCATTATCCAAAATATATAAAAAATCTAGATCTATTACTTTACCGCAAATTGAATTGAAAGGGTAACAAATCCTTATGATATACTTTCAATAATTAAAATTGAAGTATTCCATGCAATTGAAATGGTAGAAATTTTTGCATCAATACATAATAATCATGAGACTCCATACCTATTAACTTTAAATAAATTGATGACAATAATTTTTTTCATTTGAAGAATAATCGCTAAGTACATTCATACCATGAATATATTGACAAAAAATTATCTTCTTACTCTTATTTAATGTGTAAAAAGATGGAGGAAAATATGTTCAATTTATTTTAATTAAGGGATCTAACTAAAAACATATTACCATAGTTATTATGTCTAGTCTTATCTGAAATCCCTATTTTTTATTTCCTATTATGTTTAACAATGTTTCAATTAGATTATTAAAAATTTATTTCTCAACATTAATAACATCAATTATATATTTTACCTCCAAAATATCTAATAAGGTATCTCAAATAAAATGGATACTTTCATTCATGTATTTTTTTTTGATGACCAAAACATCCATTATTTCTCAATGCGACGTCAATTTTTTTACTTTATTGTAATATTTTTCAGTTGATAATGGTTATAGGAAAAACTCATTCCCTTTTAAACTGTTAAATTCCTTTTTAATCTACAATAAGGATGTTCCATTCACAAAAAATCTCTAAGGTCCCATGTAAACTATTTTTTTTCATTTTTCAATTGATGATATGAATTATCCTATTAGAAAATTGGATAAGTTTTATATCCATTTACATTTTATGCATATAAGTTTCCATATTTTGGAAAGTTGTTTATAATGAACAATATCATAGAAAACAAAAAATACTCTTTCTTGTATAAATCAAATACTATAACACTAGTCTCGCGTAGAAATTTCAAATAACCAATCTATGGTGATAGATAAAGATCAAAATCATTTCTAGTTTATTTTGGTTCATTAATAATCAATTTCATCACCATATATTTCCTTTTTATACATATATTTACAGAAAGGTTATATTAATCCAACATAATAGGACATAAATTTTGTTGGCTATTGAGGCTATGATATTGATTTATTCCTCCTATACACAGATCCATTCTGAATTTTTTTAACTTTATTTACAAAATTAGAAAAACTTTTATCAAATCTTTTCCATTATGGTGAATCGGTAAGGTGAAATTGGTTTCCATTAGAGGTGTTATCATCTGTATGTCATGTTAACCACTTTTCATCATTTAATGTTTCAAAGAGGTGCTTCAAATGAGGAATTGTTAGAAGATACCAGAATACTTTAGTGATACGTTTAGTGAATTTTCTTAAGAAATAATCAAGATTGGATTTTTCATCCATTTTATATCATGATTTCCCACATTTTGGATATTTTAATAAATTCTCATATTCCTTCCTATATAGAACAAAACCATTGGTGTATGTAAGTATCTTTTTATATCCCAATCCCATTAGATATAATATTTTTCCCTCATAATTGGAATTTCGAATCCCATTTCCTTCTAGAAGTATCCATTTTAAAATTTCAAGAATTTTAGTGAAACTTTTATCACTAAAACCATTTCTTGATTTCAATAACACTATAAATTTAGTGAAAATTCAGAATAGTGGTTTCTCAGCATCTTTTTACAGTCACTCAATACTTTCTTTCAATTGTTTTAACACATACATCATGAATTAATTCTTCATAATGATCCCCTATCTCATGTTGAACGTCTTTATCAACAATAGATCTTAAATTATTTTCTATTTTACCATATGAAGTCTGATGAGTGTAATAATGAATAAAATAATATGGTATTTTCTTTTTCTATACCCTAATTTACTTATATTAAAAATGTAATGCATAGACAAAAAATTAAATCTATATTTTCAAGATTTTTTTTATAAAATTCCAAGAATGTTTTAACCAATTTATAATATTCATCACTAGTTCTTCATGAACATTTCCAATTGTTATCTACTAATTACCTAAATTAGTAATATAATAGCTGGATATATTAACTCATATAAACATTTAAATATATATAAACAGGTAAAATTAAATCATATAATCATATAAATATATAAACATGCATAAATTTTTATCAAAAATTTTTTATCTAAAAAAACTAAAAATTAAAGACAAATTACAACAAGAAAATAATTTATAATAAAAATTAATTATAACAAAAAACAATTCATAACTGAAAAAAGCTTCGGAAAAAATGATTTCAACCATAATTATATTTAATGATTAATAATTTATAAATATAAATAGTTACAACCAAAACTATTATAATCAAAAACAACTTATAATCACAAAAAAATTATGACATTAAAAAAATATCAAAAAAATATAATTTATAATAATATGCATATAAAAAAATGGATGAATAATGTTTATAAATAAAAGGTAATTAGTTAATATTATGAAAATAAAAAAAAATAACTTAAAGAAATATGTAATTATGAAAGGGAAAATAGTTGTTGAAATATAATGAATGCACTCAAGGGTGCTCAAAATTGAGAGAACGATGCAATAATGAGGAGAACATTTTGAAAAAATGAATTGGAAAATTGATCAAACAAAAACCATAGAGTGAAGTCTTGATATGAGAATATTAGGGTTTCTAGGGACTGAATAATGTTTTTTTCCATGGAAAAAGGATGAAGGATTGAAGATTGAGGATAAATAATGAAAAAATAAGTAGAAAATAGAAGATTGTTCATATTGAAATACAAATATTTTAATCTTATCTGAATGGATTTATATTACCATTGGTCTTGTTTTACTGTTGATCAGTGTAATATTATGATTTTTTGGTTTTTTTGTTGATGTTTTCTAGAATCATTCCTTCTAGAGGAAGTTTGAATAGGCACTCGAAGGAAGCTTCTATTGAACCACAGTGAGTAGATCCTGCTATGGACTAGAATCTTGTTGAGATTATTCTGCATGTTTTCCAAGATTTAAGAGAGGCACCTACACTCATTAACATTTAAGTCTCCATTTGTGAAACCTTCAAGGAATGAATCTCTGAATCATTTTCATGAATTTATTTACTTGAAACCACCTAATTTACAAGGATCTAATGATCCTCAAGAGTTTGAGGATGGTTGAACAAGATTTATCACCTTTTTGATTTTGTAGAGACACTTGATCTGATTATGTTGAAGTGTGCTACTTATAAGTTGGAAGGGCCTAGAAGGAGATGGTGGGATTCAATGGTAACAGTGAAAAAGTATGAGTTTTTGATGTTTAAGGAAATTATATTTCTTTTGACTAATTAATTCTATCCAGAATCTATGTTCCTAGTTATGGCTATGATGTTTTTTAACCTCCAGCATTCTGATAGGAGCGTGACGTGGTATGAAAGCTAATTTGTCATGCTTGTGCAGTTTTTACCTAAGATTTTATCAAATGAGAAAAATAAGGTTCAATGATTTGATATCAGTCTCTAACTTGATATTTTTTCATAGGTTTTCTTACTAAATCTCTATTTATATACAGATATACGGGATAGGGTGTTGATGGTTGAGCTTGATCGTGCTGGTAATTCAAGGTTGGTAAGAGTTTCTTTTTATCCTAGTGGAAGTTCTATGAGTTCCTTTAAAGGAAATAAGAATATTTATGTGTCCCATGTTGGTTCTAAATAATATATGTCTTCCATACCTCTTATGGTGACTGAAAAAGGCCATTTAACTTGCTTCTAGTTTGAAAAGGTATGTTATTCTAAAATGGATTTCTCTAAGGCACCCATGATCTATAGTTTGTCAGCCACACATGCCACCTATTGATGTTTTTTCATATGTTTTTTGCACCATGTAGTAGAATGGAATCCTCATTTTCTAAAAGTATTATTGTGCAGTTATATTATTTGTGAACAAATGGGTTCTATCCATAGAAATTCATATGAATCTTCTTCACAAAGTGGAAGAGTATCGAAAGGAAGCTGATACAGGTCTAGTGGCTATGAGAGATACCCTCAGTATAGTTTCATCCTTAGGGATTGGTTTATTTGATATTATTAAATGTAACTCATTTATATCAACATAGTTTTTAAACCTTCTAAATCTCTATATGGATATTTTATCTTCTGTGATAGATATTAATACATCCCTCGGAACGAAGATAGTTTGGGGTCTTAATTGTCCGACTTGTATCTTATATTTATAATAGATTTAGTTTGCCTTGTATTTTCTATTTCTCAACATGAAACCTCTTGACATCATTTTAGGGATGGATTGGCTCATTTATTATTAGGCCCGAATTGATTGTTATCTTCAGCAGGTCTCTTTTACTATGCCTGATGGGGTGTGTCATGTTTTCATGGGAGAATGGGACCTGATGTCATGCAGAGACGAACCTTATTATACATATTTTTTGAAATTAATATTGGTGTTTCCTTTTGATATAGAGTGGGAATATTTTAGTGATGATATCCCCTTATTTACCATCATGTTTATTGAAATGTTTCCTTCTGATTTCTCTAGTTTTCCACAGTTAAGATAGGTAAATTTTTATATTGATTTATGGTCTGGTACTAAACCACTGTCTATTCCTTCTTACCATATGGAAATCTCTGAACTAAAATATTTGAAGACACGGTTGGATGATATATTAGAGAATGTATTTACAATCTCGAGTGTGTTCCCTTGGGCAGCACCTATTCACTTTACTAAGAATTCTAATGGAACACTTTTTGTGTGTGTTGATTACTATAAAATCAATCGAGTTAAGGTAAAGAAAAAGTATACATTACCATGGATAGAGGATATGTTTGATTAGTTTAAAGTGGTTATGTGGTTCTATAATATTGATCTTATATCTATTTATCACCATTTGAGAATAAAAGAATCTGACATTTGGAAAACTATCTTCTGGAGTAGGTATGGACATTATGCGTATCTTTTCATCCCATTTTTTCTATCCAATGATCTATAATTCTTTATGGAATTGATTAATAGAATCATACATGAGTATCTTGTTATTTTCATAGTGGTATTTTTGGATGACATTTTTTTCACTCTCATTCTGAGGATGATCACATGTGTAATCTGAGAGAACTTATGGAAATGTTTATAAATCACCAACTCTATTCCAAGCTTTTAAAATGTGATTTATGTATTTGGAAATTGAAGTTATTAAGACATGTGGCCTCTAAAAATGCTATTTTATTTGATCATGAGAAGTTGAAAGCTTTTATGTCATGAGATAAACCATGGAATGTTTTTTATATTTAGAGGTTCTTTTGTTTATCCGGGTATTGTCACCAGTTTATAATGGATTTCTCAAATTTGGATTCTCTAATTACTGCTCTCACTTAGAATAGGCGAATTTATCTTGGGATGAAAAATGATATATTTGTTTTGTTGAAATGAAACATATTTTTAATTTTCACTAGTTTTGACTCATCCAGAGGTCGGGTTGGTCTATGTGGTTTTTTATTACATATTAGGTTTGCTTTTGGGTTGCATTCTTATGCAGGATGATGACATGGTACCTTATGGTTCTGGAGATCGTAGGCCACATGAGAAGAATTATCTAACACATTATCTTGAACTCATAACTACGATGAATCCACTTAAGATTTGGTCGAATTGCCTTTTTGGAGAAATTTTTATCATGTTTTTTTTACCACAATATCTTGAGTTATATCTTCTAACAGAAATATTTTAACCTTCATCATAGGTTTTGGGTGGAGTGGCTACAATATTTTTACCTTGACATTGCCTATACCCTAGGGAAGGGGAATTTCAATACTGATGATTTGAGTTGGAAAATTATGATCCATCCCATGAAAGAATCTTCATAAGAGTGTTACTTGATGGATATATTTTCAAATTTTCCTTTATGGTTCTGGGAAGATAGAGTCATGTTTATTTTGGAAAGTGTTCAGTTGACATATTCTCTTCTTGAGGTGATTCTTCAGGAGAATCATCTTGATGATTAACTATAGTGAATTATGGTATCTCTTTATGGTGTGTGGACCATTGGTGAATGGTCATCATATTCTATGGTTATCTTTTGCTTTTATAATTGGAATGTTGTTCATTTTTCAATGGAAAAATTTGTGATGGGGGATTTCTATAATTCTTTTTAGATGGTGCAACCTAGAACCTCGAAGATGGTTTATGAAATCAAGAAGAGATTTTGGTGGTCAGGTATGAGATGAGACACCATTAACTATGTTTTTCACTGTTATACATGTTATCTGGTCAATGTTGAGCACAAAAAACCTTTAGGTTTTCTTTAACCACTTCTAGTGATGACTTGGATGTGGGATGTGATTTATATAGACTTTTTGGCCGTGTTTCCACATACCCCTTGAGTAAAGAATGTGATATGGGTTTTTATCAATACATTGACCAAATAAGATCACATTATACCTATTCATAATAAAACCAAATTTTAGGGGTTTTAAATACCTATGTGAAATAAATTATTCATTTTTGTATTGTTTCATCTGTTATATTATCTGATAGAGATCCCTGTTTTACCTTTTTTTTGTGCGGCCTTTGGGAGGTGATGGGATATCAGATTTGTTTGAGCCTGGAATATCATCTACGTATGGATTTCTAGACAAAATGAGCTATATGGATTCTTGAGTATATGTTATGGGATTTTGTTCTAATATTTGGAGGAGCTTGGGATGTTTATTTGGTACTGGTTGAGTTTTCCAATAATAACATTTACCATCATTCAATTCAAATGGATCTTTTTTATGCCTTGTATAGATGGCATTGTAAATATCTATTGTGTTGGTCATAGATTCGGGAAATATCCATGTTTGGACCGAGTATAGTCTAAGAAACAATGGAAAGGAATCATTTGATTTTTCAGAGAATGTTTATGGCACATATCGAGTACAAATATTATGTTGGCCATCGTAAGTGACCTTTGGAGTTTTCAGTTGGTGACCAGGTGCTTTTTAATGCTTCACCTCAATTGGGTGATCAGCATCTTGGGAGGTAAGGGAAGCTTTCCCCTTTCATTTTGTGTCCTTTTGATATTTTGGAGGGGTGGGGAACATGGCATACCATTTAGCACTTTAAACACAATTTACTAAGATACAAAATGTGTTTGATGTGTCTCATCTTCAAATGTATCTTTCTAACCCATATCATGTTTTGAACTAGAGTGATCTTAATGTTGATCCTAATTTATCTATGACTGAGCATCTAGTTAGGATTGTGAATCCATAAACAAAGTACTTTTTTGGAGGAAGATACCTTTGGTCTATGTGCTATGGTAGCATGGATTTTATTATCCAGAGATATTGGAGCATGAGGCACTGATGAGATAGTAGTGCCCTAAACTCTTTAATATAGAAACTTATTGATAGGCATTTTGGGGACATAAACGTTTTATGGTTGGGAGGTTGTAACATAATATTACCTTATTTCAGGTATTTCATCACCCTTGTTTTGATCTCCTTTAATTTGGGACATGTTTTGGGGTTGTTTTAGGAAAATTTAGAAAACATTTGAAGCCCAAGGGTTTATGAACAGTTGGCACACTGTTAGGAAAAACCATGTTGTTGGGACCATCAAAATGTGTGCCCTGCTGTGAGCCACAAGAAGGGGGGGTAATAGTTTTTCTAAACAGTGCTTCCAGCCCTTCAAAACATTCACCACATAGATAGTGGGGAATGCAAGGTTGGAACATGGTTAGTTTAAACATGTGGCCAAATAATACACCCCAAACAAAATATCATTAGGGGTCCATGGTTAGGGTGTGCGATTTGTCTAATCATGCAGCCCTACCCAAAAAACTGTGCGTGCATGATTTAGTTCCTCTGAAAGTTAATTTAAATTCCTAAACACCCCTTTATGTTGTGTATTCCCCCATTTAACCATTACTCAATTATTTCCTCTTAGAGGCTCTGAATATGTGAATTGACTCCTTCATACACTTTTCTTAGTAGATCAAAGCATTGTTGACATCATTTGATCTCATTAGGGTAATTGGATCCACTCTCATATGTTTTCATCTGATCTCTCTTCCACTCCTCCTTATAATTTTATAAATAATAATGTAATGTATGGATGTAAACTCTATTTTATTGGATCTCGATTTATATTGTGTTCTTAGATCTCCTTCTCAACATTCTTCATTGGAGTTCCCTATTACGGGTGTTATTCATTGTGATTCCTTAATCTAATGGTAGGTGGTTCTATAATTATTTTCCCTATAATTGAAGCCTTGATTTTCTTGATTAAGTTGAAATGAGTTTTTAATTTATTTAAAATTATGGATATGTGATTATTATATCTATGATTTGAAATGGACATGAGATTTTTGAAAAACCCCAATTTCAATGGATTTGAAATTGTATGGTGAATTTATGAAACATTGTGGCTTGATTTCAAAATTTTATTGATGAAATAATCTGATGTTGATATTTAGAAAATTTATTGTATTTTAAGATAATTTTAAATAACACAAAAATATGAAATCATGTGTTTTAGTTTTGAAATGAGAAAGACAGGTTGAAAAATGAAATTGTGAAATTGTATTTTGAAATGATTTCAAATGATTAATTTCCAATTTGATGGATTGATTGATTGATTGGATAACATTTATTACTAGGTAGTTGTTAATAAATTGGGAAAAGTACACTAGGATATTGATCCCCGGTCACTAAATTTTCAATGACAACACTAACTAAAATAAGTTCATCTTGACGGCCCATATTGTCTCCTTGAATGGGGTGTAGATTGATTGCTTGTAGTGGCTACTTGAATGGGTTGTTTGTTTGAGTGTGCACATATATCTAGAGCTATGTTGATAAATGAGAAGTGTAAGTATCCTGTTACCAAATAAAATATTGCATCATAGGGATATTTTTCATGGTTTTTTCTTTACCTGATTTGAATGTACACTAAATTTGTTTATTGAACTTTTTATTCACGAAAAATAATTTATATAAACTATTTTATAAAATATTTTCATTTAATATTGTTTGAAATCTATTTTGATATTTATTCCATCTATTTTAATAAAATAATTTTTTGGATTAAACTAATAAAATATGATGTCATTCTTAGTTTGATTTAAATTAATAGCATAACTAATTTGTTGTTTTGGTATTGATTATGGAACACATAGTGAGACCCTGGTGAGATTTATAGCTCACGCCCAAACTTTTCCTTTGTGAATTTTTAGAATTTCTTATTCTATTTCTAATAATAGGGAATGTTACACATTTAAATGGTGTACATTATTGATCCTTTGAGATGTTATCCTTACTTTTGGGTGCTATTTTACTTATTGGGTTCTTTTACATTATCCTTTTGGAGTTTTGAGAATACTGACTTGTAATTTTTTATATTTTTCTATTTTGTTAAAAAATTGTTCCCTCTTTGATAACATGCAATTCTAGGTGCTAGTCGCAAACCCATGGAGATTGGGAATTCCCTTTGGGCTATATAATATTCAGCTTGGGTATCAGAGAACCATGGTATCTAGGCTTGTTCGTGGTAGTAATAGAACAAAAAAATATTGATTGTCATAATTTTCAACCAAACAATTTGTAACTAAAACTAATGAATATAAAAATTAATAATAAAAAATTACAAAAATTATTCTCATCTAAAAATGTGTGATTTTTTGTACTTTTATTTCATTATAAATAAATAAAAGGTTACAAGTAAAAATGTGATTTTTTTTAATAGGAAGAACATAATAAATAATTTATTTAATAAAAGCATGTACCTAAAAAATATAAATTAAATGGTCATAAGAAAATGATGATGGAAATATATTTCAACCTAAATATGGAAATATGAATGTAATGAATTTAAGAAATATTGTAATAATAGAATAAAATTTAAGAGATCTATATATTTAAATATGAAATTTAAAAAATTAAGATTTAATTGTCTCTGTTTTATAAAAAAAATAGATCTTTACCAGATTAATTTTAAGAATAATGGGATATCCCTATGTGATAATTTCGTTTTTCATGTACTATGTCCACATGAAAATCATTATCATCCTTGGGTAACCATATAATATATGATTAAATCTCACTTAATTCTTCAACATCATAAATATTTTCATCATGTAAATTAATTTATTTCCATTAAAAACAATAAACCACAAATCATTTCATGGTTCTAAAACATAAAATATTTGTTTCTAGTGTATCAAAAAGATATATGATTACTCATTGAAACTAAATCTTTTCAAATCAACAATTTTAAATCTATACTCATCATTTTACATACCACTGTTACTATCAACCGAATTACAATTAAATATCGGTGCCAAAAATTTAGTATAATCAATCTCTAATATATACTCAATAACTCCAAAAAAATAATGTTGATATAGAAATTGGGTTTTTATGTTTGGAAATCAAGAAATGTTGTTATTTAGCGACAACCATTACAATAATATTTTGAAAGGTTCCATTTTTTCCAAGATTTTTTGTGTAAAATGTGTAACAATTGACATCAAAATTAAACCACATGATCACATTAACACCTAGTCCCCCTACTATACTTTTCAATGTTTTTGATGTGGATAAATTAGTAATTATTTTCTCCTTAATCTTTGAAACAAATTTGTTTTTATTTTCATTCATCAACCAATTTTCATTTTTATTAGATATCATACCTTCATTCAAGTAATATGTAATGATATATATGGCTGAACATCACCTATGTTTTCAAAAATGTATAAGTTTTCATGCATCACTTCATCAAATGAAATTAAATTTTCATTTAAGCCACAGATCCCTTTACTATCACTATCATGTATGAAATGTTGAGATATAGGGAAAAAAACATTTATTTAGACAAATAATTGGTAGAGAACTCAATCGCCTATTTTGATATATATTTTTTAACAATAGAGGCATTTGGTTTATGCATATTCATAATATATCCCTTCAAAATGTTCATATATATTTAAAAAGGATAAAGCTATTGTAAATAAAAAGGCCCAAATATTCTTATCCCTTACAAAAAATGAATCGATAGATGAACCAGTATACCAAAAAGTAATGGTGGAAATTATATTTCTAGTTGAAAACATATAAGGATAACTTCATTATCCAACAGATATAAAAAATATAGATCTATTACTTTACTAAAAATTGAATTCAAAGGGTAACAATGCCTTATGATATACTTTCAAACTTGTATGGGTAGTATGACATGAAATTAAACTGGTAGAAATTTTTCCATCAATACATAATATTCATGAGGATCCATACCTATTAACTTTAAATAAATTAATGACACTATTTTTTTTTCATTTTTTGAATAATCGCTAAGTACTTTCATACCATGAATATATTGACAAAAAATTATCTTCTTACTCTTATTTAATGTGTAAATAGATATAGTAAAATATGTTCTATTTCTTTTCATTATGGGATCTAACAACAAACATATTACAATAGTTATTATGTCTAGTCTTGTATGAAATCCATATTTTTTATTTCCTTTTATGTTTAACAATGTTTCAATTACATTAGCACAAATTTATTTCTCAACATTAATAACATCAATTTTATATTTTTCCTCCAAAAATATCTAATAAGGTAGATGAAATAAAATGGATAGTTTCTTCTATGTATTTTTTGGATGATGAAAACGTCCTTTATTTCTCAATGTGACATCAATTTTTTTACCTAATAGTATTATTTTTAAGTTGATAATGGTTATAGGGAAAAATAATTCCATTTTAAACTGTTAAATGCCTTTTTTAATCTTCAATAAGAATGTTCCATTCACAAAAAACCTCTATGGTCCCATGTAAACTATTTTTTTCATTTTTCAATTGATGATATGAAGTCTCCTAGTAGAAAATTGGATGAGTTTTATATCCTTTAACATTGTCTCCAAATATGTTTTCATATGTTGGAAAGACGTTTATAGTGAACATTATCATAGCATAAAAAAATACTCTTTATTGTATACATAAAATACTATAAAAATAGTCTCGCATATAAATTTCAAAAAACCAATCAATGTTGATAGATAAATATCAATATCATATCTAGGTTATTTTGGTACATAAATAATCAATCTCATCATCATAGATTTCCTTTTAATACATATCTATATGGATAAGTTATATGAAACCAATGTAATAGGATATAAACTATTTTGGCTATTAAGGATATGATATGGATTTATTCTATCTATACACATACCCACTCTGATATCTACTAACATTATTTTCAAAATTAGAAAATTCTGGATCAAATATTTTCCATTATGGTGAATCGGTAAGGTGACATTGGGTTCCATTAGAGGTGTTCTCATATGTATGTCATGTTATCCACTTTTCATCATTTTAATTTGTAAATAGGTGCTTCAAATGAAGAATTAGTAGAAGATAACAGAATACATTAGTGAGAAATTTGGTGAATTTTTTTAAGAATGAATCACGATTGGATATTTCATCCATATTATATCATGATTTCCCGCATTTAGGATATTTTAATAAAATTTCATTTTCCTACCTATATAAAACACAACTATTGGGGTATGTAAGTGTCTTTTATATCCCAATACAATTAGATATAATATTTTCCCCCATAATTAGAATTTGGAATCCTATTTCCTTCTAGAAGTATCCATTTTAAAATTTCAAGAATTTTAGTGAAAATTTTATCACTTAAACCATGTCTTGATTTCAATAACACTATAAATTTAGTGCAAATTGAGAATAGTGGTTTCTCAGCATCATTGTATAGTCATTAAATAAATGTTTCAAATATTTTAACACCTACATCATGAATTAATTCTTCATAATGACCCTCTATCTCTTGTTGAACGTCTTTATCATCATAAGATCTTAAATTATTTTCTAATTTACCATATCTAGTCTAATGTGTATAATTATGAATAAAATCATATGGTATTTTATTTCTGTATACCCTGATTTACTCATATTAAAACACCTAATTCATAGACAAAAAATTAAATCTTTATTTTCAAGATTTTTTTTATAAAATTCCAAGAATTTTCTAACCCATTTATCATATTCATCATTAGTTCTTCATGAATTTATCCAATTATGATATATTAATTACCTAAATTCATAATATGATAGTTTGATATATTAACTCATATAAACATTTAGAAATATATAAATAGGTAAAATTAAAACATATAATCATATAAATATTTAAACATGCATTAATATTTATCAAACTATTTTTATCTAAAAAAATTAAAATGTAAAGACAATTTACAACTAGAAAATAATTTATAATCAAAATTAATTATAACAAAAAACAATTTATAACTTAATAAAATTAAAAAAAATGATTTCAACCATAAAAAAATATAATGATAAATAATTTATAAATACAAATAGTTAGAACCAAAAATTTTATAGTCAAAAAAATTTTATAATCACAAAAAAAAAAGACATTAAAAAAATAACAAAACAATATAATTTACAATAATATGCATATAAAAAAATGGATGAATAAATTTTATAACTAAAGCATAATTAATTAATCTTATGAAAATAAAAAAATAACTTACAAAATATATAATTAGGAAATGGAAAATAGTTGTTGAAATATAATGAATGCACTCAAGGGGGCTGGAAATTGAGAGAACGATGCAAGAATGAGGAGAAAATTTTGAAAAAAGTTAAAATTTTTAATGTCATTTTTATATTTTTTAAAATCTTTTCA
Source organism: Viscum album (assembly GCA_963277665.1). NCBI lineage: Eukaryota > Viridiplantae > Streptophyta > Magnoliopsida > Santalales > Viscaceae > Viscum > Viscum album. The sequence continues at coordinate 1,506,556,393 of OY728162.1, read as the reverse complement.
CATTGGTATTTTATAAAAATAATGTTAAAATTTCTTTGTAATGACTTTCAGTATTAGTTTTATATAAAAATGACATTAAAAATCATTCTTAAGAGATTTTATCATCTTTTTTTCTTCTAAAACTGATTTTAAAAATTCACAGTTATCTTGTTATATTGTTTGTGAAAAAAAATATATTAAAAATATGATGTTAAATCAACTTTTTCAACTAATGAGAAATATTTTGGATAAAAGACTTCAAAAACCAATGGATATATATAAAGCACAATTCCCGCCTTTAATATTCAAAACTCCATGAAAAATAAAACCATATATGGATTTAAAAGTCTGTTTTATTATTTTTAATATTATCATAAATTATATTCATTGGAAGTATATACACCACACCATGAAAATTAAGTGGTGAATATTGAACATATCTCAAAAATGGGAAATTTGATATGAGAAAACCCTTATAACTTCGGTAACATTTGAATTAAAATACATTGAAATAGAGAAAATTATATGACTCTATGAATCCCATGAATTAAATTAAATAATATTTCAAAATTAATTCATCATGTAGTAAGTACAGAATATAAAAGAAATTATGGTTCATAATATGAAACATGTCTCAAGAAATTGAGATTGAGATAAAGCAAACCCATGTAACCTTAATAACATTTGAATCATTAACTTGTGAATGGGAAAATTAAAAATGAAATTTAAATATCATTAGAAAATATATACTATAAATATAATATTTTAGTACACCATACAAAATTAAGTGGGTGTATAATACAAAACATGCCTCAAAGAAGGGAGTTTAAGAAGAGAAACTGTTTAAATGATCAAAACATTTGAAGTGGGAATCAATCCATGAGGTGATTATGTGAAAAAAAATTAAATTGATATAAAAAAATTAGAAACACAACATAAAACCAGAATGAGATAATTTATCACATAATATTTTCATAACATAGTAAATAAATAGGTCATATAACCCAATAAAAGAAAATTGAGTTAGGAAACCCCTTTCCATGAGTCCTGACATGCCTCTTACATCCACTAAATTCCTAAATAATAAAATTATATTGATTATATAGTTGACTTAAGAACTTATTTCATGTTTATTTCATTATTGTTTTCCCTTATTATCATCTTTTTTTCATTAACTCAATTGGTATAATTCATATCGATTGTTTTGGGATCATTTGGTTCATAATCTCAAAATGGGTTTCTTATATCCATAATGACCAAAGGTCTTAGTTTAATGGTTTGAAAAACTATAATGTATTCAAGGTATAGGGTCTATAACTTTAAAAAGGTTTAGAAGTTAAATTTTTATTGAAATTTTACCAACCTAAAAAGCTTCCTAGATAAGCTTGTTTTTAATGGTTAAAAACAACATTTTTTTCTTACATTTAATTTCTTTATTATAACGGATAATTTACCATTACAAAATCCTCATCATAAAATTAATTAAATTTTAATTTTATATTCAATCATAAAATTAATTTCTATTAATACTAATTATTTTCTTATATTCATGAAAACATCATCATTCATGTAGGTTGCGTAAAACCACTATGGTGAACAACATTTTTTAAAAATGTTTAAAATAAGTGTAAACATAGTATATGTGTATGTTTTATAAAATAAATTTGATAATAAATAACACTGATTTAGGATAATGTTTTATTTATTAATTTCATTATTGAAAAAGTGAGGATAATTAGAAATTAAAATATAATCTTTTAAAAACCTGCATTTTAATATAATAATAGTTTATTGAGGAAAAGTTCATTGAGAGCTAACAAGTGATCCCCCATCATGAATTGATCAAATATATTCCATTACAATAGGAGTGGAATCATGGAAGTAATGTAAGTGATTATTTATTCTGATTTCAAGATAATGAATCATATTTAAAAAAGGTTAAAGAGGCTTGGAAACAGTTACCTCGATCTTTGAAACACTAACTTTTGGTTAAACTTAAAGCCCTTATAGAAGATAAATTTGATCACTCTAAGGTCTAGAGAATTTTGGAATGTACATGGGGAGATAAATTTGGTTAGATATTTTAAAAAATAATGATATCATATGTGTATTAGGAATGTTTATATTAATCCCCTTTTATAGATAAAAAATCAATGGTGTTTTTTAAAATATTTAATATTTAATGGTTAGAAATGCACTTATAAGGTGACAATTGAATCCAAAATGGTCCATGGATGACATTTTATATCATTTATCATCCCACTTATCCTCTTGTAAGTTTTTTATGACTTATAAATCATTCAATAGAATATTTTTTAACATAAAATATCCTTAAATTTATTTTTGAGACTATTCATATAATTTAACTTTAAAGACAAAAAGATAAAAATATAATTCAAATATAAACACATTCACCATCACATACACTTTATAATTATCAATAAAATTCATGTAATACCATAATTGATCTAAAAAATATTACATTTAATGTTTTTTAAATCATTTAATTTATTTTTATACTTCTTGAACAAGCGTATGTTTTTAAAATCAATTACTTGATTTTTTTTATTGCTTGCACAAGAATGGTGTCAGTGTTGTATACACGTTCATGAAAATTATACCATCACAAAAAATTAAAAACAAATTACTATCATAAAAAAATATTCATATTCAAAATAACCATTTAGAACCATTCATATATTCTTTTTATCCATATGATATCATATTAGAGATATTGAAAAAAAGAGAGTGACATTTTGAAATTATATAAAATAATATAATGGTAATTATCAAACAAAAATGGAAACAAATTACCATAATTTATAATATAGGATGATTATTATCAAAATTAACTCATAAAATGAAATAAAGGAATGTTTTTTATAGATTTTGAGGCCTTATATCCTAGTTTAAACCCTGTTTAACCCATTTTAACCATTTCTGAGGTAACTAACTTTTATGATGATAAAAATTATTTATGAAAAAAAATCCACCTCATTACTAAATATTAGAATTATGATTCCAAAAATATAATCTATTTTAAAAGTTTCAATTTATTGAAGTGGTAAGAATTAATTTCAAAATAAGCATGCATAAAGTAATAAAAAAAATTAGAAAAAAATTATCTTTTTAAGCATAAAATGATTTTATACCAAAATCATGTAAAATTATGATTCTAATGGACTTAACTGAATTATTATTATTAAACAGGGTTATTTTACTATAATAAAAATAAAAACTGAATGTAACCTTGTGAATACTTGATTAAAAGCATTGAATCAAAAATGGTTTTTGTTAGAATAAAAAAATTAATTAGATTTCCAAATATGTAAAACATAGATTTATAAGTTCAAAATTATAAGTTTAAATGATTTATATAAATTAATAATTATATATATTTGGTTTATAAAATGTATTTATAAACATTAAATTCATAATTCTATCATTATAATTTTTTAAAATTAATAGTAGTTTGAATATTGGTATTTTTCACTTTTCATAAAAAATCAACTATTTAAAAAATATACAAACAATTCACCCAAAGATGATTTTTACAAGTTCATATAGAAAATGAAGACAATATTATTAAATTCAATTTTTAAAATTTAAAAATTTATCTCTTAAATGAGAATACAAAATATAAAAAACTTCTTTTTCAGAAATAATTATAATTTTAAACATTAATTGTTATTAATATTATTTCATACGAATTACCAATTAAATGAAAATTAATTTATTACATATCCTCATAATAAATTTTAAAAGTTTCCAATTTGATCAAATACATAATACATAATAAATTGATCCCTAAAAATAATCCGTTTTAACAATAATTATTTATCCCTTAAATATAATCATTTTTAATAAATTGCATTATTTTTATTTACTAGTGGTTTTAATATTATTATAATATTACTAATAGGGTTCAAATAATATGTATAAATTCATTTTAGTTTGGTGATATATGTGATACAAACTATCTAATATTGTACTAAATAAAATTATATTTTAAAATCTCAAGGAGATACATGTAAGATTATCATGTGCATTGGGAACCTGAATCCCCTATAGATATTTCTCCTACTAATGAGGTCCATGTAATCTCTATCTACCACCTTATCTATGATATTCCAAAGAAACCCTAAAAACACTCTACGACAACCCACCTAACCAGTTTTGTGATGCCAATGTCAGAGACACGCCATATCCACCACCTCATATAGTCATCCTCTAAAAGAAATGATGAAATTTTCATATCCTACTAGATAAATGGAAAACTTTTTCATCATTAGTATATGAATATTAATAATTACCTATCTAGAATCATTGATAACTATCCAATGGGAACCTTCCTTGAAAATAATGAAATAAAGAACCTTTTCCATGGTCTCTCTATCGATCTGTACCCTGGTATACATTATCAAACTTCATATTCCTTTAATTAAAATATAATCTTTATGAAATCCCAAGAAAATATGATTTCCCTAGTATTCAACACTTTATAATTTTATTTGTAGTAATAAAATCCTTTTTCACAATATTTCTATGCATGAATAGCTAAATAATTTCACCTAGTTACAAATAAACAATTTCTACCCAATCAAATATTTATCAAATTTTGTGATCTATATTGGTCCCAGATAGATGAAAAAAATGGACTATAGAGGGGTTAATAGTCCTTTTGAAACTTTTTTAAAAGATAATCAATTAGAGTTTATTATTTATTAATGAAACATTTTAGTATCATGTTTAGAATATATGCAGTAGAAGAAAATATAAACACGTGATTTTTATAGTCCATATCATCAAGATCATACTTTGCTCTTCAATCTTCTCTAATTAGTTAGAATATCAGTGACAACAAAGAAAAATTTATTTTAAGGCATGATAACATGATTACAAATTCATCATTTTATAACACTTGAAGGCACTAACAACCTATATTTTTACTAGAGTCACAACCTATACTATCTTGAATTTTGTTCAGGAATCACAAACCAAGGACCTTCCTTTCAGTTAGGTAGAATAAATAATTCAAAAATTTATTATTATTTGGAAAATCATAAACTGATGCTAAAGAACAAAAAGATAAAGAAAATATTTAACAAATAAAAACCATGAAAAAATAGAAACAAAAATGATTAATTGATATGGAAGTAGATGTAGCTCGTGTAACATTCATCAGTTCAATGCCATTGAATAAAATCATTATGTTCCTTTGTTATCTCACTAATGAAATAGTATTTATACATGATATCATTACTTAATAATGATTTATCAGTTATATCTCACATTATATGACTCAAAATTTATTTATATAGAAATCAATTTTTCACATCTAGATCCCTATTTTATTTATCATTGCATGGGAGCTTCCTATAATCACTTCACACCATGTAATGGTAAAATAATTAAACTGTAATCACATTACCATTTCCTATTTAAACTTCATGCGTATAAATGGAATAATTTTTGTGTACTCTAATTCCTACATTGAACTTATTTAAATAACTCTTAATATGCTCGTTATAATAAATGAGAGTTTTCAAATGATTAAATCAATAAAAACCATTATGAAAAACTTTTGGTAATTCAATAATTCAAAAATTATAAAAACAAAGTATAAAATAAATAATATGTAACTTATTAATGGTAAAAATATTTCCATAGTGTTTTTATATCTAATAACTTCTAACATAATCATTATATTAATCATATATTTCCCAAAATAGTAGAATAGTTAAAATAAATTGAATAATTGAATATTTTATTAAAATACCAAAACATCACTAAAAAAATAATTATAAAAAAAATCACATGTTCTTATTCATAAAAAATTTTCTACACAAAATAATTAATCAAATAAACCATTAATATTTCAAAAAAAATATAATCAGTTTTTATATTAAAATATTTCTTATAAAGTTATAGTAATTAAGAATGTAAATAAAATTTAAATCATTTAAAAATAATAATAATAACTCATGGTCGTAGAGTATTTCTACTACGTTGGTTGATACTATGCTACTATGAGATGGTTTTAGGTGTCTTCTATCATGTAGTTGAGTGCTACCACTTCAACTACCATTCGAATAGGGGAAGTGCTTCAACTACTATTCATTGGTTGAATGACGAGAGCAAGAGGAAAATGAGACACAAGAGATAGGAGTGGGTATTACTTCTAAGAAGAACAGGAGGAACTAATACCATTACATTACTAGAAGAGTACTACCAGTGATGTTAAAGGAAAACAAATTCACTTCTAATGAAGAGTGTGAGGATGCCACTATGAACTAAACCTGATGTTACCATGTGACCAAATTATATTCTTACAGGGAGATCTTTTCTACTATTAAAAGTCGTACTATTATTTAGTGTGATGAAGCTATCAGGTGAACATGCATGGAAGTAAAAGAAGATTTCATAAAAAAACCTCTAGGTGGATGAAGAAAAACACATCCATGGTCGCAGCTAGTGCTTCATGGAAGTAGACATAGATGTGGTTTGATAGGATGGAAGAAACAATGTATGAACAATCAAACAAACATACACAACCACCCCATGCATGAATAAAATGGGGAGTTTGTTGAAGATAACGTGGTTGGTTGAAGGTCGGAAATAAAGTGCATGATCAAACCATGTTGTCGTGAATGATCCTTTCCTGCATAGTCGAAGTTACTTCGGTGTATAAAAAGAACTGGATGCAAAGTGACTGGTAACTCATATAAGAAAAAGAAATATATAAATAAGGAAATATAAGATTTTATAGTCAAATACGCATGGATTATTCATGCATGAACAAAGTAGGTGCTCTGATGAAGCTTCACACAATTGAATACTTCATAGTACACTTATGTGTTGTCCGGGAAGATAATGTTCTTTTTTACAAAATAGAAAAACCAAGGGATAGGAAGCCGATTTAATGAACAAGATGCATTGTTCATGGAACATATAATGTGTGTGTGTGTGGTACTATGTGTATATATATAACAAAATATATATATAGGAAATATAAATGAGATAAAATAATTAATTTAAAAAATAAACATGATATAAAAAAACATGTTATAAAATTATAACATTAAATATAATCATGTGAATATATAATATTATCACATCATACGATCACATGTAACTAAAACAAAACACTATAACAATGAATTTTTCAAGTGTGATAATAAAATAAAACACTAACATATAAAAAATCTTAAACATTAATACATGATAAATAATAAACAAATAATATAAATAAGCGCATTAAATAAAACAAGAAATATAACTAATAATATATTAAATTAGTTGTCATTATTGAATTAAATATGAGGGGTTTTAATTAATAAAACATCAAAATAAATAAATTCCATTTTAACAAACTCCCCTACACTAAAAATCTCTCCCTTTTTGTAAATTAAAAAACTAAACATTTAATTCAGATGGTAAACATTAATCCCCTTTTTGAAACTTATGAAAAGGTAAAAAATTGAAAATATAAACAAATTATTTAAAAAAAATTAAATGAATAAATATCCCTTTAATAAATGTGGGTATTAATATAATTATAACATTTATAAAAAATATTTAGTATAAATAGAAAGTATATAGAAATTTTCATCCATATAAAATCATATTATAGATTTATTTAACCAAATGGAGATAAAAATATATCTTTAATGAACAATTTAACAAAGAAACTAATTTATTATTATTTTTAAAACAAAATAAAAAACTTCCATGAACATTTAACCAATAAAATTTTATGCTTATAAAATTATATTTCCCAAAAAATGATAACGAAATTTTCATCAGGGAACTCCCCATGAGTTAAGAATCTAAATTATCTGATCAAATCAGATCAATTAAAACAATAATAAAAAATAAAATTTAATAGTTTTATTATGTGTGTCAAAACAAATAACTTGTCTTAATTTCAAGTAATTAAATAAGAAAATTATGTTCTCTTTTTACAAAATCAATCAAGATTTTACATAATTCAATAATATGAACTAGATTTATAAGTTCAGATAGATTTAAAATAAAGACTATAATAATTTAAAATATATTGAATATAATACATTTTTATGTTATATAAGACTCATGTGAATTATGAGTGTTCAAAAATTGTATTCCAATAACCCATTATGAGAAATAAACTATAAAAGAAGTATGTGGTTAAATAGTTTAACAATAAAAATTTCCCAATGCTAATTTGAAAAAATAAATTTGTTAAATGATAATAAATAAATCATTATTTCTTTCAGAAAACATAAATCTATTATTGAAAAATATTTCAAAAAATTAATAAAAACTAAAATCTAGATATACTAACCATTTGAATTCCATTTTAAAACTTAAATACCAGAAAATTGATTAATTTATAAAAGAAGGGGTAACTTCACCTAAATTCATGATTTTCTAGAATATATATATATATATTAAAAATCCCTTTATATGAACTATAAACACATAATATACATATATTAAACTAAAATATTAAAAAAAATAAGTTTACAACATTCTTACATTCTAAAAAATCAATAAAAATTTAAAGTGCATACCAAAAGACCAGAAATTAAAATTGTAATAAAATGATGAAGAATATTAGATTTTATTGATTCCAACATACCAGTTTATGAAATAGTAGAGAATATGCACACTGGAATATATAAAAATAATTAACTATTCATTTTTACTAGATTAGGTCCAATAAGACTTGAGTAAGATCCTTTTGGTACCCAAGTTGTCTTGGATTCAGCCATATTGATTGTAGAACTTTTGGCCACCCAAACAGATTTCATACATCTACTTTTGGTTATTTCTAAAGAAATATTATGAAAAAAATTATTATAAAAAAATTATTGAGTAAATCTCAAAGGGAACTAATTAGAATAATTCCGTTGAATTCTATTTTTAAATAATGTTATACTAAAGAATACTCCAATTTTAACTTTTAACAAAAGTAGTCTTATTAATTATTGGTGAAAACTATTATAACAAAAACCATTCTAGTTATAGTTTGGTTTCATCAAGACATCATTTTGTCATATTTTTCTTTGTCTTGAAAAAATTTAGTTAAAGTTTCTTTAATATTAACAACTTTACTTTTCAAATCCACCTCTTTTTTAATATCTTTTAAATTAGTATATACATTTCATTAGAACTAAAATTTGTATTTCTCAATTTTTTGTTCTCTTGATTGCACTTCATTCACTCATTCTCAACTTTATTCAAACCATCTACAACTGACTTAAACATTATCTTTATCATTTACTTATAAAAAATATTTCAATTTTTCATTTTATTATTTTAGTTTCAATATATCAGAATCATAATTATTTTTATATTCCTCATTTTTGGAGACACTGATATTAATATCTACACATTAATTTTTAAGTTTTTCATTTTGTTTGACCATTTTATTATTTTTAACTTTTATATATATATATTTTCTAACCATTTTGATATTATCATTTATTAATTTCACATTTTTCGTTAATTAGTTTTTTATCTTTAGATTTATTTGAAATCAGAATCACAGCTTGAATCAGAATCAGTTTCTTTATCTTCATCAGTACCAACATCATGATCAACATTTTTGGATATCATAGTAAAAAGATATTCAGGTTCCTTATAATATTTATCCATTAAAAAATTATTATAAGTATTCTCAAATTTTGTAAAAACAATAATTACATAGCTCATAGTGTTCAGCCATTAAAGCAAGGTTAGTTGTTTCTAATTCACTTCCTATGACACTAGTTGAATAAAAAATGTACAAACAGTTTCATTTTCTAAATAATGATTGATTTTCCATTCTCTATTTTTTTCTTTATTTAAATTCTTTATCTTCGGGTAATATGACCCGATGTTTCCATTATTCCTGTAATCATAACACATTGGATATAAAATATCATTATTCTGGATAGTATTACCTCTATTGTATTATTTTTCATTCTTTATTTTTAATTGTTTCATAGATCCTTTGTATTTCATATATTTGAAAACTTTTTTTTAATATTTTATCCACTTCTATATCATTTCTCTGGGACTCAAATTTAGAAGTGTAAGATAATTCAATTATTTTTTACTTAAATGTAATACCATTCTTCTTTATTGATGCCTCTTCCGTAATGTTTTTCAATTCAAGTTCAAACTGAAGTACAAAACCGATTAGTTCATTTAAAGTTTACTATTTAAAATTATTACTTTCATCTACCACCACATTCTTTTCAATCCATGTTTTTGTTAATTTCCTCACACCCGTTCAGATAGAGTTTTACTGTCTAGTACTTCACTAAGTGTACTCATTCAATTTTTAATACTTATAAACTAGTGAAACATTTGGTTTACTGATTCATTTTATCTTATCTTGAAATCTTGGTATTATGCATGATGAACTCTCGATTTGTTTCTTTTAAGCTTAGTTATCTCATAATGAATAACATTTACAATTTTCCAAATTACATGGGCATCCTTACATACTAAAACATGGTTATACATGTTTATACTTATAATAAAGTATTGAATATTATTTTCATTATAATTCATAACATACTTTGTCATGTAATTACTTAAATGTGTCTCTGGATTATCTTTATGTACATTATATGGTTTCTCCATTATTATTCAATGACCACCACTTAACTGCTATGGGTATGCTTCTATTCGGTCCTTCGAATACTCACAATCACATCCATAAAAAAACAAGCATTTGATGTATCCAACCATCATTTTCATTAATATATGACATATTATAGGATTTATCTTATTCATTAAACATATAGGTTTAGGATAAGGTTAGTATATAAAATATATAAAAAACTATATCAATAGGAATATGGTTATATATAAAAAATTTGAGTCGTATTAAAACAATCAAATCTACTAACTAAATTTTCCAACAAGGTCATTCTTAGGTACAAATTTTATGTCACAAATAGATGGAAATAATGGAATAGAGTGTGGTGAATATTCCTTTGAAACTTTTAAAACAAATCAAGAATCATATTTTATTACCGTTTGAAGAAACAATGTTATAAAGTGTTCAAAATATAATTCTGAAAAAATAAAAATATAAACACATAATTTTTTAATTGTTTTATAACATCACTATTATCTACTCAGTGACAATATCGGTACCCACTAAAAAACCTCACATTTAAAAGTGTGATCACCTATTTACTAACCCTTCCTTTTACAACACCCATAGGCATAACCAACTTGGATTTTTATAGGAGTCACAACCTATACAAACCAGAAATTTTTTAGAGTCATAGCCCAATGACCTTCTTTTGTTTAGGTAAAATAACTAATACTATAATTTCTTTTAATTGGGAAATCATAAACTGATTCATAGGATCAAAAAAATGATGAAAATATTCAATAAATAAAATCCAAACATAAAATATATTTAAAAAATAGCAATGGTTGTGAAAGGTGATGTAGCTCATGGAACTTTGATCAATTCATTACTAAAAATCAAATGTTAAATTCCCCTTTTGATCTCACCAATAAAACATTAGTCATTGAAGATCTCAATACATGAATATGGTGCATCAGTTATATCTCACAGAACATTTTTCATCCTTTATTTATATAAAAAAACAAGCAGTCATCTAGACCCCTCCTTTGTTTCCCATGGTGAGGGAGTTTCCAAAAATCAATTCACATTATCTTATGATAAAATAATAAAATAGGAAAAATGTTACCATTACCTGTTTAGACATCACATGTATTCAATAATTAATTCTAGCATGCTCTAATTCCTGCATTGAACTTATTGAAATAACATCCATTATTCACGTTAGAATAAATGATAGTTTTTAAAATTATTAAAATCATATAAACCATTATGAAAATCTGGTAGTAATTCAATAATTCAAAAATTATGAAAACATAGTATGAAATAAATAATCGGTATCTTATTGATTCCAAAAATAAATTGATGAATTTTTCGATCAAACAAATTATAACATACTCATTATATAATACATCCCATTACCAAACTAATATAATAGAAAACATAAATTAAAAAATCTTTTATTTTATTAAAATATCAAAAAATCCCTAAAACAGAGCATCATAAAACAAATATTTCATGTTATTATAAATAATGATTTTTTTAAAAAAAATAGTTAATCAATTCAACCGTTAATATTTTAACAAATATAATCATTTTATAAATTAAAATAATAGTTAAAATATTATTTATAAAGTTGCGGTAATTAAGAATGTAAATAAAAATTTAAACCATGTTAAAAAATAATAAAAAAAACTCATGGTCGCAAAAAAGTGTTGTTGTGTCAGTTGAGATCATACTACCATGATATGGTCACATGTGTATACTACCATAATATTGAGTGTTACTATTACCATTTCCACTACCATTTGAATAGAAAGAGTTCTTCTGCTACAATATGGTAGTCGAAGAAGGATAGATATATTCTGCCACCATTTAATGGAAGGAGCTTGTGCTACCACTAAGAAGAAACATAAGATCTACTACCATTTTGTTTCCAGAAGAGTCTTACCAATGATGTTGAATGATAGTGGATCTACTATTAGTGGAAAGGTTGAGGATGCTATATGAACTAGACTCGATGCTACCGGGCAACCGAAGGAGTTTCTTCCATGAAGATTTATGCTTTCGTTCGAATCAGTGTTATCGCGCAAAGGTATGAGGCTACAATAGGAACATGCACCGAATCAATATGAGATTTCAGAAATTAAACTCCACGTGGATAAAGAAAAATGAATCCATAGTCACATATAGTGCTTTATTTATGTGTACAAACACAATGTCGGAGAGAATAGATGAATGAATGTGCAAACAATCAGAGAAAGTTATGCAATCACCTGATGCATGAATGAAACAGGGGATGTCTAGAAAATCATGTGTTCAAAAAAAGGTAGGAGATGTTTTGCATGGTCGAACTGTGCTATCGTGAATGATCCATACCTACATGGTTGAAGATGGATCTGTGGATAAGAAGAACCAAACCCAAAGAGACTAGTAATATAAAAAATAATAAGTAACCCATGAATGAAAAAATAGATGGAAATATGGTCAAATACACATGGAGTATTCTTGAATAGATGAATAAAGATCTCTAATAATGTTTCATACATTTAAATATTTCACATTAAATTGATATGCTACCATAGAATATGAAGTTCTTTCATGCAAAGGAGAAAAACTATGTGAGGAGAAGCCAATCGAATAAACAAGATGCATATACATACAACATATAATATATGTATATGTATATGTATATGAATATGTATATTTATATGTATATGTTTATGTTTATGTAACTGTATATGTTTATGTATATGTATATGTATATGTATATGTATCTATATATATATATGTATATGTATATGTATATGTATATGTATATGTATATGTATATGTATATGTATATGTATATGTATATGTATATGTATATGTATATGTATATGTATATGAATATGTATATGTATATGTATATGTATATGTATATGTATATGTATATGTATAAGTATATGTATGTGTATATGGATATGTATATGGTATTGTGTGTGTGTATGATGATATATATATATATGAAATATAAATGAAAGAAAATAAATAATTTAAAAATATAAACATGATATAAAAATTATGTGTTATCAAATTATAACACATATATATCATATAAAATAAAATATACATAAAAAAGTATTGACATATCATATCATATCATATCATATCATATCATATCATATCATACCATACCATACCATACCATAGCATAGCATAGAATATCATATCATATCTTATCGTACCTCTAATCATCTCTGGAGTGTCGTGGTCATAGGCCTCTGCTGCCTATAGCTGTGCTCGCCCCTATCCACCTGATCCCTTTGGCAGGGGTGGACCTCCTAATGGTGGTGGTGATAGAACCTCAAATTACCACCCATCACATATTGCATGGAATGTTCCTCTAAATCGTCTTCCGCCCTATGGACTATCTCAATCGAGTCTATGCCTCTACCTTAGTGGTCCCTCGATCGTCCGCTAATCTTCGGTATGGCAAGTCGGGCAGTCGCGAGCCATGTGGTCTTGCCCGCCATACGTGAAGCACAGCCTGCCTCCCAACTGACCTTCCCTATATTGAGAGCTTTGAACCCCTGACCCTAGATCTCGGGGCCATCCACTAGTGGGTATGGACCTCTTGGACCTCTGCATCATCTATCTACTACCTCCTGTAGATGAATCAGCTACCTATTATTCGGTGGTGGCTCTCACTGTCGGTGAATGATCAGCTATGAAGTTCTCCACCAAAAATACTCGCTCGAGCAATCCAGCCTGTGTCGGGATATTCAGCAATATCATCGACATTCTGATCTCCCACCGGAGACCCTCCTCAAAGGTCTAGGCCCAAAAGAATGGGTATCGTACCATGTCAGTGGGGTAGTGCGAGAGGTCGGTGAATCTCGTTGTGTATTGGGCTACTATCAGGTTTCCCTAATGTAAGTGCATCAGCTCCTGGATACGCACTAAGAGTAGTGTCGCTGGAACAAACTCCGCCCTGAAGAGGCTCTCAATGTCTGTCCAGTTGAGGGTCGCCTTATCATGTGTCTGGAGTGTCAGGCTCCACCATCTCCCTGTTTTTCCCTAGAAATGGCTACCATCTTGGATAACCATTTGCTCTACTAGTGTCTCAACCAAGCGAAAAACACTATCCACAACCTCCAACTAGTCCTCAGCTACCCGGGTATCTGTCTCGCCTCGAATCCTCGGAGGCCTCTTTCTATGGAACTCGTGCAATGCGATCAGTCGGTGTGCACAGACTGCTGGTGGGGCTGTTGGAATCTGCTTCCCAACAGGTGGTGGTGATGTTGGTGCACTACCTGAAGGTGCTACGAGAGAAAGAGGGCCCTCCATCGAAGCCTCATCACTCGTTGGGCTGTCAGAGTATACTCTCTCATGAATCCTAACTGGATTTCTACATGGTGGCATCACGAAATGAAATAGGCACGCCATGGTCAATAAGTTATACCAGATGAACTGACTCAAAGATATCGAAGTAAAATCATTTTCAAAACACATGCAATCAGTATTTTCATGCACCAAGTCAAAAATCAGAATTCTGGGTGTTGGTGTATGGATATTATGGTCGTTGAACCAACACTGGACTCCCTGAACTGAAAACCACACTCAAAACACTCAACACTATTTCTCCATTCACAATGTCATAGTCCTAGTTCTTCGTTAGAACTGACTCCTCTGATACAACTTTGTCATCACCTGTCACTCAGAAACCATTCCATGACTACCCCAGCCCGCCTTCCATAGTCCAGGGGTTGGCGACTAGCATCGGAATGGCGTATCTCTAAATTGGAAGGCATTGCATTTAAAACTACATAAAAACACAGCCCAAGAACACAACAGTATGAAACCATGAAGTAAAATTGTAGTAGAAAAAAAGTGTATAGAAATTAAAGGGGGTCGGAATAAAAGCCCAACTAAAAAGGTAAAACTACAACGAAAACAGAAAAAAGCTCATGTGATCATCCAATAAAGATCCTGCCTGAAGGGTAGGTACAACACGTCTCTATAGCTCTCCACATCAACCCTCACCGCCTGGTCCTAGCTCCCTGAGTATCATTCAAGGCTATCTGTCGTCTACACAAGACACATTAAGGCTCGGTGGAAACCCGTGTAAGGGTGAGTATAACAATACTCAGTAGGGACCCCAAGACCACTGAAGGTCTCTCATAATTCCATAGAGGAATAACACAAGAATGATCTCAATAACAAAACACAAAACAATAGACAGATCTCAAATCAGGTATAAGTAAAGCACAAAAGTACAAATGAGTAGTCAAGAAGATAGATCATCATATTCTATCGAGAGGCACTACTGCTGACCATATGGATTTTGACCAACACAGGATCGATAGGTACTAAACTCCGCTGACCCACATAGGATCTGACCCCACCTGAAGTCGATAGGTATTAACCCCCATAAGACCCATATATAATCTGACCCACACCGGATCGGTATGATGATGATCCATGATGGGCTGATCTGAGGTTGGTCCTCATCGGGTCACATTATGCTGATCCACACAGGATCGCTAGGTGTAGATCCACACATGATCTCTAGGTGTTGACCCACACAAGATCACTCGGTACTAACCTCCGTATGATTTGTCCCCAACCTCTGCCTCACAATGAGCTAATGGATTCCCGCTCATAGTTCACTTGATACTAGAAGAACCGCTCATCAAGACATCATTTGTATTTCAACCAGCACGAGGTCCCACGAAGAAGTAACTCGATGATTCATCACGTCATAAGGGTTCCAACGCAATAAATGGACTGTCAACCAGATGCCCAGTCTGTAAGTTATAGTTAGTTTAGTGTTGAGGTCCCGGATGGAACCGAAGTCGATCCAACCCAGCCATACTCCAACATTCTCCAAAACTCACATGAAGTATCTCAAAAGTACCTTGTCACACCAAGGATCCTAGTGCCATAGACGGTTCTTCAAACCGACGTCTGGTTCGCAAGATACTGTCACTTATGCCTATCGGTGCCCAAGAGGGGTCCATGTCCGGCCCACCCTGACCCAGCCTCGGCTGACCTGACCTGGCCCAAACATGCCTGGGTCAGCCTGGTTCAGCTAGTTCACAACGGGCTCAGGCCACTGGGTCATGGACCGGCCTGACCCACCTCGGCCAGGCTGGGCGGCGGTGGCACGACCCTCCGGCTGGCGTGACTCACATGGGGTCGCACGGTCTACTTCACCCGAATGGCTCAATGGGGTCATTCAGCTCCTTTATTGGCGGCGCCCAGGGGTTCCAACTCGTCACCCATGGGACCTATAGAGATTGGGTCCCCTACATCGTCATGGATTCAAGCCGGAACTCCCTTCAGCGCGGTGCGCGACTGCGCGTCGCATCCACCTCCTTGGTCGGTAACTGCCAACCGCATGTCCAACCACCGCAGTGCCGCTCTTCCACTGTGGTCAGCGGCTTCCATCAATCTCCCTCAACCTCCACCCTCATCTTCCGGCATCGACGCTTCTTCCACGGGCCACCGGGTGAGCTCTTGTGGACTGTTCTTCCTTCTGGATGCGCCTACAGTCCTCTTAGGATTCTGTTGTCATTGCGCACCTCACAGTTTCAAGGTTATGTCACGTTGTAACAACCCTCCTCCAACGAACTCAATGAAAAACAAGTGACGGAGGGTCAGAGCCTTGTTTTTTTGGCATGCGCCCTACGCGTTGGCAATATAACAAGTGGGGGTAAATTACACATGACATTAAAAAAAAGATAAACACCATTCAAATCCCCCACAATTTTCACCCGCAATTTCAAGAACGAGGTGAAGAAACATGGTAATTTCTTGAATTAAATGAAAAACCCTTCCTTGTGTATCGTTAGAGGTATCGCGGTCATTGGCGGAAGGAGAGTCCCCATCGAAGTGAGGTCGTCGGCATTCGTCAATCTCGGATCTTCACCACCCAATCTTCCATCCTCCGTTGGTGGAAGAAGTCACATCTCTTTTCCAAAGGTTCCTTTCTTGTTGAAGTCGTGTAAAAACTCCAACCTGGGCCTCACTTAAATAGAGGTTGAAAATGTGAGTAACGCAATGAGGAATTAATGAGGTTCATTTAATGAATGAACCTATCAATTCCCCAATGGTGCGGTTACAAATAATGGAGTGTCAAGCCATTAATAAGCATAAAAATTTAGTGATCCCCACCACCACCGCTCATCCACTGGAGAAAAATAAATAAAATAACTTGTTATGTTGTTTTCTTATTTTTCGGTAAAGTCCAAAATTTAATTTATTTTTCTCGACCTACTAAGGTTGAAGTGAAGATTCCCTTAAGTGAATTATGGCACTACAGATTCAACGATGGCCTCATATTTTTAATCCAAAAACTGGTTCAAAAGATTGAAAATGCCACCTGCGCGTTTACGGAACGTACCTTAAAAAAAATCAGCAATTCATTCTGGGCATACCAGGGCACGGAAACACGTGCCATTAATTTTTTCAGACTAGTAATAATCCCAAATAAATTTCTTTAAAAAAATTTCTTGGAATTTTCAGGTCATTGCACCATTTCCATTATTATTGAGTCCCACATTGTTTTTCTCTAGAGTCCCACTAGAGAACCCATTTTCCCACCCACACAAGTGACTCCAAAATCCCACAATATTATCTTTATATTGCATCCCATAGTGTTACCAATATCCCATAGGCCTTATCCAGAGTCCCACTTGAGGATTTCACTACATTAGAGTCCCACTAATGACTTCCCAATCTTGAGCCACACATGATTTGATCCACTGATAGGATGATCTTTTAATCTTCCGCCATGTTCTTGATGGATCAAATTGTCTTGTGTACAATCAAGAAACTTTGCACATATTTTGTTCTTTCTCAATAAATATTAATCACCTAAAGACCCAGCCTCACTAATCACTAAAACCCTATATACAAAATTTTTTCTTCTGAATCACTGATAGAAATAATGTCTCAACATCAGTATAAAAAATACAGTGCTCACATATCATATAATGTATATTTCATGTTCCTCATGCATATAAAATTCAATAAATAGTCTTATTTATTTTATGAACCCATTATTTCATGTGCATATTTTCATTGTATATTTCAAGAACATTGCACAAACTCAGTTACTTCTTCAGTACCTAAATTATTTTTATACTACATAAGAAATCGTAAATTGAGTTTTCTTCATGTATGCATATCAAATACTACATCTTTATAATTATATGATTCTCACACACACTGAACAATTGCACAACATCACATTCACTTTGTACACATTTTACTTTGGTTCTACCGAATGTGTGTTTTGCCTTAGTGCAATATATATGGTTTCTTTATTCATTCATGTACTTCTACCAAGTACACAGGATTACATGCATGGTTTAAATTCTTCTTTTTAAATAATTTTGTATGATAACCACAATGAACTACTTGTTTCTCGAGTTCATATACATATTCAATGAACAAAGCATGTACTTATCACTACCTTCATGACCTGCTTCTTCACACACAAAAATAAAGAATTCATTGTGCTTCTTTCATATTTACACAAAATTAACATCACATTGGTTCTTGAGTTAACATAGTGTTCATGATACTCAAATAAACCCTCTGCACAAACAAATGCTCACTATTCTACATGCAAGAATATTCTATCAATCCCTTCATGCAACCATGAGCATACATAGTTTCTATGTATTCTTCATGAAAGGCAGGAGACAAAACATGCATTATCCCAAGTGATTCATATAAACTAGTTTCATCAAAAAACACTTGAAGTGTGATATAAACTTGTCAAATGTTCGCAGTATCTCTTCATCATCACAGAGAACAAAGCTTGTCCGGAACGTCTTTCCATGAACTTGGGAGATTCACATTGTCTACGTTTCACAAAAAATGGGAGCTTCCCAAAACTCAAAATCACATTCTCATGAGGGTAGGCCTCAGTATTTATAGGAAACACACCAATGACATTTCTCGTGTACACATTCTCATTTCAAAGTGTATTTTCTTTCATTCGCGATATAATAAAACACCATCATAGAGAATTTAATATTATTCACACTGATATCCTTTTGTTTTTTCATCCAAATATTATGAAAATGAAATTATCAGGTGATTTTGATCATGTTTTGATCATCAAAACACTTAGATTATGTTTGGAGGTATCATATTGAGCTACTACCGATGTAGCATGGAAATCTCGACAAATTGAACTATTGGGACCGATCTGAGGTTAAAGACGATGTTGCTAAGATGATCAGACAACCCAGAAAAATAGATCGATGCATCAAATGGCTTAGATTTTCAAATTGGAAAATCGGATGGCAGAAGTTTTTTTGGGGCTATAGTAACATGAAAAAACTAGTTCTCACATCGAAACACAATCCATTTTCATGCTCCTTTATAATACAAGGCGGAAATCACTCTACTTATTAGTCAGTTACTAAGCACTCCCTTACCATGTCAGTACTTCCCTATGCTAGCACTCACCTTCACCACCCTATCACCCCACACGGTTTCCCACTACCACCTCTATGCCCTCATGTGGGCGCACTCCTTACACAACCTATTCCCACCATGCCACATACTTACATGGTTTGGGATAACTCCTTCAGTCATGGTTGAATCTCTGGGGTCCCACATAGGGTGAAGGTTGAGATGGCTTGCCTTGTCCATAGAATGGATGTTTGTTAGTAAAACACACCATAAAAAATATTCCACAAGATGCAAAGCCAACTAAAACAAAATACTTGACACAACAATACTCAAACCCACTTCCACATTAATAAAAAATATTTTTCATATCTCTTCATAATTATTCCAATAAAATTACAAACCCCATTTAATGTTTCTTCCAACTAATTTGATATTGTAAACATTGTGTCAACCTCAAATAACTAATGACACATGTTTTTCTGAACTTCAAACCAGCTCTGTAATCGTCACATTTATCACTCATTGCCTTTTTCATATTCTCAAGAAATTGACAACAATTATAAAGTCACCAAATCACTTTTCATCTTCATGTTATGGCCCAAACATTCAATAATACACAATATGAGGTGTTTGAACATATTTAAGAAATTGTTAGGTTCATTTTTCAAAAACATTTAATAAATATTAGTATAATCTTATTTTAACCTATTATTTATCTACTGAGATGATTATTTTATCAATCTGGTAATTTGGAATAATAAATCAATCCTTTTATTTGTTTTAAAAAATTAAAATAACAAGAAGATAAATTCAAATGAGTTTCATCTTCATTGATTTATCAATTAAATTTAATATTTTTATTATTGCGTATACATATATTAAATTGTACATGAGTAATATAACATTTAATAATTATAATTTTTTAATTATTTCATACAAATTATTTTAACCAATTTTTATCCTCTAAGATGATTATTTCATCAAGATGGATATTTGGAATAATAATTAAATCATTTTATTTGTTTTAAAAAATAAAATAATAAAAATTCAATTTCCAATGAGTGTCAAATTCATTGGTTTATCTATAGAATTTAATATTTTTATTGTGTCATATATATATATGAAACTGTAAATGAGTAATATAATATTTAATAATTTTAATGTTTAATTATTTCATCAAAATTATTTTACCCTATTTTTTTATCCTCTGAGATGATTATTTCATCAAACTGGTTATTTGGAATAATAAATCTATCGTTTTATTTTTCGTAAAAAAATTAAAATAATAATAAGTTAAATTCCAATGAGTGTCAACTTCATCTGTTTGTCTATGGAATTTAATATTTTCATTATGTCAAATACATATACTAAATTGTACAAGAGTAATATAACATTTTATAATTATAATTTTTTTAATTATTTCTTTCAAATAATTATATATATGAGTATAACAAAGAATGTGAAATAATTCACTAGGGAGAAGTATGTTTAATATTTTTTTTAATTGAAAAGTGAAAATGTTATAATAAGATACATTTTATAAAATTATAGAAAAATATTTTAATGTAAATTCCCCTCACATAATACTTCTTATAGTATGATCTATAATGAATTTCCAGACAAAATATTTAAATAAAAAATTCGTTCATTTATTTCCCATTTTTACTCAATGAAATATATTGTAATAAATTAATGTTTATATGATTTGTTTGATTTACAGTGGTCAAAATTCAAATATACAATATTCAGTAAGTCGTTTAATATGAAACTAATATTACTCATAGTCATAAAAAAGGTATTTAGAATTATTTGTTTTATTTGTTTCTTGAAAATTTCATGATATTTTACTACATAATCCAATTAAACTGATAGTGAAAATGGGATAATTCAGATAAAGTAAAAGGATGTTTGGATTTACCTATACAATTTTATAACACATCATGTGTATGAACGAAATAATGAGGAAAATTAGTTATATTTCCATCAAAAAAGGATCCAATTTTCAATTTGTTATCAACTCTTGTTAAACACTAGATAGTATCAATAGATAATACACCATTCAGAAATTCAATGAAAACAAAACACCTTACTTCTATAATTATATTACCATCAATCAAGGTGATATAGTCTGTATCTAATTTTTTCCACACACTCGATAAAGGTCAAAAAAATGTAATAAACCTATCAATCTCAATCAATTAAAATGAATTAGTTGATCAATGTCTTCAACCCACCATTTAAATCAATACAATAATGAAATAGTAAAAAATAATAAAACACTAAATTAAATTTAACAACATGATAAAAACTTAGATAAATGTATAAAAATATGAAAGAAGTCCTAAAATAATATTATGTTATATTATATTTTATAGCACTATAATTCTCAAAAAAATTATTAATTAATAACAACTTCATATTGTTGAAATTAAATGTATAAATTTAAAAAAATCAAATATAATAAAAACCAGTACAAATATGAAAATCTAAAATAAAAATTAAAAATTATTGAATAATTTTACGTTATTTGATATTGTAATTGGGTGAACTATATTTTTAAAAATTATTCATTAATATAAAAATTAAATATGAATATATGTAAATTTGAAGAAATAATGAATTCAATTTTTTTTATTATATAGATAATTCCTCAATCCCCCCTCCACAAATATGGTAGTGGAGATGGAAATGAGCCCTAAAGCCTGCCTCCAATAGGTCATGGGTTGGTGATTAGCACTCATGGTATGGAATGCATACAAATTGGAGGTATTTCCCTCTTTTAGAAAATTTAAGGACAAGGGATAAGATGAAACCACCAATCAATACCATCACATAGATAAATAAACCATCCCAATATATGAATTTAATGTCATAAAAAATGGAAAGCAGATGTAAATACTAAAACAAAACCTAAATAGTGATCATGTACTCAACAACTTCCAAATAACGACTTTGAGCTAGTAACGCCTAGCTTGGTACCAACCAGCACTTACATACTTAAAAAATAGTATATATATATATGGGGTGAGAATATGGTATAATAAGTAGGATATACCTAGTGATGCAAAGCAGACCAACAGGCTTTGCTGGTATGGGGAGGAGGTGGGGCGGGGTGGGCCTAAAAGTTTTGACCATTTAGAGTGTGGGCCAATGCGGGTGCGGCCCGCGTGGGTGTGGGCTAGCCCATGGGCCTAATTTAAAAGTATATATATTATTTTTACAATATATGTTACTTTAATATTTAAATTTTTATAATAAAAATAATGGTTAAATAGTGACATATGATTTCTCACCGTAATGGTCATATTAATTCACCATATATTCACATGTGAATTTTATATAGGCCTATATTTATTATTTTTATATGATATTATATTATTTATATAGCAATTATTAATCATATACACATGGTGTGTCAACCCATCTCTCAAAAAATCGAACTCATCTCCCCTGCGCATGTTTTCAATTCTATAAGAGTTTTTATAATCATAATATTTTTAGGTCAATTTAATTTTGTTATTATTTAATTTTATTTTTTTATTAAGAGAATTAGATAGAACCTCATGAAAACACTATGGATAGATTCCTCTGAAACTCATAGTTACCTGGAGAGACTTCATTCGCTAACAGTTTTAGTTTTTCACATCACCACACAACCAACATTAACATTCATCGCCCATCACTGATCACTCACCTACTTTCTATCACAATAGTTCGCCACCACATCAGTGTCATAAAATGCCACCATAAACCTACAAAAAATGTTACATCGCATCCTTTAAAACTGTAGTTATTGTTTATTTACACTTCTCCCCACAAATGCCTATAAGAATGATAAAAAATACAGTATTTAATTGATTATAAATAGTATTATTATTTTAAATGTGGGTAAGCCTGCGGGAAACCCATGGGTTTATATGGGGCGGGGCGGGCTTGAAATGTTTTGTCCGCATTATATGTGGGCTTTTGTAGACAAACCCGTGCGGGTACAAACCCATGCGGGCTTGGCCCACCCGCCCCACCCCGACCATTTCGAATTACTAGATATACCATGGGACCTCTTGTGAAAATATAAAATAAGCATACTTAAGCTCGGTGAATAATCAAACATGACCAACTCATTACCTAAATATGTAAAACTACATCCCTTCCTCACCAAGTATCACATAAAATAGGCATATCTATATCAAAAAATTTATGTAAGAAAGGTACCCCTTATCAACTTCCCGGTTGGGTTGTTTCTCTCACTCTTTAATGCCAAACATCATGTGCTATCATCACTTCCATAGTTCATCTTGCACCTCGTTCATATCACAACTCATCTTGCATCCCATGCAGATCATCACAACCTCATCATTATTATCCCATCCATAACCATGTAGTAAGTCTCAAAGCCTCTATATCCCGTGTAGCATGCATTATACCTCAATCCATCAAATATCATGAAAGAACACTTATAGGAAACCACATTCATTAAGTCAGAATACAAGTATGTATTATAACCTCAAGACACTACAACCTGCACATACATGTATAGTACAACTGAGGGTCGTCCAAATTTGTGAAAACACGTACCCTATACCTTAATCCATTATAGCATGGATACACTTACACATAATGAAATGTTGAAAAGAGGTTGGGTATGTGAGGGGAAGTCACCTATTTATTCCCTCAATAACCTAAATGTTGAAGAAAACACCCATTCCAAAATGAGTTTGGCATCGACAACCCGATCGACTCAGGCGGTGGAGTGTATGAAATCATAATATATTAGAATATATACGGAACACAACCACACTAGGGGAAACATCCTAGTCTTAGACTCACCTACAGTTATTGTCCCATAAAACACATTATTTCCACCACTATGGTCTAGAAAACTAGATCCCATACATTCGAATAAGTATCCAAATTCATTATCATAAATCATTTCCAGTTAGTAATTAGAAATTACAATTCATTCATTAACCCTCATTAAACAATTTTGTATATTACTTTTTTTACCAAAAGCCAACATGCTTTCATAATTTACATTACAATTTATAAATTTCCCATTCCATGCTCTTAGAGCATTCAATTCCAACCACCACATGAGTTCATCATTAATTTAAACCATTTACAATTCCATGATCATGTGTACTCTGAGACTCATTCCAAAATACCTCAACGAAGATGCATTCTCAGTGCATCCCCAACTACAGTAGGTGGTTGGACCCCTAAATAACATCTATCTATCAAACAAACCATCAAAAGCACACATCATGAAAGACAAGCAAGTCTGGCTCTCAGCTCATATCCATCAACCAACCAAAAAGCCTCACACAACATCCTAGAAAACAGAAATACCATCTCTCATCATGTTCCATGTATCCTAACACTAACATCATTTCAATGATAGGAAATAATCAAGCCTTTCTCTTAACTTGTGTTGTTCATCCCTTGCATAACCAACCCCTCACATAAGACATGGAAAGGCTCTACCAACCTAGAGTAGACATAAATGGAAACAAAATTATTTTCAACATGTAAAATTCCAGGGGAAACTAAGGCCATAACACCAAGGCATACATGCCTTAAGTAAAAAGGGATGGATTTTCTCATCCCCAAACATTTATCTCTAGAAAACAACCTTTTTATTACCATCTTGAATTAATTGATTCATTATGCATAAGTTTCAATAACTAGAACACTTTCAACAACAATTATCAAAAGCTAATAATCAAGAAAAACATACTTTAAGCAATACTTCTTTATTCAATAGTTACCAAGGAAGTACAGTAAATAAAACTATATGACTCTTCATTATTCACTTCATCGTTACCAGCTTTATGTTGTTTATCCAAATTCAACCACATAAAACATGCCAAACAACAATAATAATTATAGAAAGTTTATATAACACTATCTGGAAAGTATCAAGAAGCATAAATAACAAAGCATCACCGCATAGGATCATAACATCCCTTGTAATTCATTCTTTGATCGGGTTATTATCTACATTAGTTCAATTCCACCAATATACAAACTAACTAATGTGTGATACCATCAAATTTACTTATAAAATAAAAGTAAAAGTAATGAGTTTTCGATCTCGATATTTACAATGTTCTTGAATAACATGCATGAATCTATGATCACCTCTCCTATAAGGAACTCGTGATCCCTACGGGAATACCACCATGTATCAACCATCAAAAACCAACAGAAACTCCATGAGAACCAAAGAAACAAATAGCCATAGCATGGTTAGGAAGACTGAAAGGGAGAAAAACTAATCGATGAATATGAAAGTCACATTGGATCACCAATGGAAAGGTCTTTAGAAGTGAGGGATAAATCCTAGAAAAAGGGGACTTAATGTCTCTGTAAGAGGCCCTTGGTTCATCTAGTGTTCGAAGGAGAATATAGGATATAGGAGGAATTCGAATGGGATGTCAAATTTATAAATGTTGTAATTTTAAGAGAACATGGTGTAACCACCATTGACAACGTCGTAATCCCTAGGGTTTAATCTAAAACTATGGTGCGATATGGGTGGACACACCATAAAAGTTCAAACTTCGGGAATCCATGTCATAATCTCTGCACATCTTCCTGATATCTTTCAATCCTGGGGTAAGGGAATGACATAACATACAGACCACATTGCAGCAGTCCCCCATATGGCAGAGATGAGGAAACTGAATCCCATGTGGTCCCCATCACATTCTATGCTCACACTGAAGCTACCCCTAGATTGAAACACACTAAAACCCCTCATCCCAAGCCACTATGTTTCAAGAACAACATCAAGCCATGGGCCCATCACAAAAAAAAAACACCATGTCATGGCCTATAAGGTCACACTACAACCCCCTATGGCTGAAAATTCATCTCAAACCCACTTCTACCCTTCCATACTTTCTTGGATACCACCAACCACCCAAAAACGCCAAGGGGGAGATCAAGAAAAATCATTCCCTTAAAAATAACTACATTTTTTAATTATAATTTTTTAAAAATTAGTTAATGATTATTTAGAATTAATTATAATTATTAACTGTCTCTTCACCATATAAATTAAAAAAAAAACTCCAAATATAATATACACGGTTTTAAATAATTCAATGATATTTAAATTTATAAATAAATTAAATAATTTGAGAACTATTTTTAACTATTAACCGAATAGAAAAGTAAAAAAATTATTACATATTCAACTTAATTAATAACGGAGACTGCGTGTGGTTCTGAGTCACGGAATACATTTTATAAAAATATTATGTAAGTCATGTAAGGTGTACCCTGTATAGATCTCGAAACATCATTGGTTATGGATTCTAATTGTCATCATGCACTTTTCTCTCCATCTCTACACTATACGTTGTCTTATCATAACATCTTAATTTTATCCTCTTTGAATATTGACAGGTTGCTTATTTAATGGAACGTGGATATAATTTGCGCGAGGTATATTTATCTTTTATTCTTCCATGTCTGCGTTTATCCTCATCTTCATCTTCATCATTATATTTTTAGAGGCCAATTTGCTCTGAATTCATTATAAGGATTGTAATGTGTATCTTAAGAATCGGTGGCCACCCAATCATCAACATCAGAATGTTTACGATCAGAGACATGGGTGGAGAAGGATCATGAAGAAACACCTTACATTCCTTACAAGAAGAGGATCTCCAAAACAAGAAGTCACCGTTCTCGAGCCGAAAGCCGCCGTTCTCAAGCTGGAAGCAACCAAGCCCTTCCTTAATTTTTTCAAAAAATTTATTCCCGGTGTATCCTCTATGGATATTGTCCCGAGGGTCCCATAACAGGTCTTAGATTCATTTTTGAACCACTAGAGCGTTCTCAGTGGTCCGCGGAAGGTCCGACTGCATGAGCCCCACGAGGCCCAATGTGGCCGTGACATTAAGGCGAACATTTCAATACTGATTTCGGATTCTTAAACCAGAATTGTGGTGTCGATCCCATGAGTCCAGATTTGGGTGTTTTTAGTGAAATGCGGCTTTTCGTCGACTATCTTGTGTAGACCACGATTCGTTAGATGGAGTCCCAGCTGAACCTGGGGCAGGCAGAGCGGATTAGCTGGACTGAACAGGGTTTTCACCAAAGCATGGAAGAAGATCTTATCCCAATGTTTTTGATAGTGATCACCACCTTTAGAGCTAGTTGAATTCTTTTGCAGTTTTTTTATGGGTCCTATATTTTCTCTATTGTTATACTCTCGTTGAATAGATGTATGCATTCTTTTCTTTTCAGTTTTTATATCTATGCACAGTTGCATGAACAAGTTTGAGGGTGCATATGTAAAGGTACGTTAGGCTAAGACCTCTGCAGGTATCACACACATGAGAGGTCTTAGCCTAACGTACTTGTACACACGCACCCACAAACACGTTAATGCCACTATGTAGAAATATAAAAACTAAAAAAACATGCATACATCTATTCCAACTAGAGTTAAACATAATAGAAAATGTAGGACTTATATAAAAACTGCAAATGCATCCAAATTTCTCTAAAGGGGGGGTGATCACTGTCAAATACATGTCGGTAAGCTCTTCATCCAATCTTTGGTGAAAACCATGTTCAGTCCAGCTACTCCGCTCTGCCTGCTCCAGGTCCAACTGGAATTCCATCGAACGACATGTGGTCTACACAAGACACTTGACGAAAAAGCCGCATTTCACAGAAAATGATCAAATTGGGCCTCGGGGGACCCACTCCACAATTTCGGTTTAAGAACATGAAATTGGTATTGAAATGCCCGCCATAAAGTCACGGTTGCATCGGGACTCGTTGGGCCCGCGCCGTCGGACCTTCCGCGAACCACTATGAATGCTCCAGTGGTCCAAAATTGAATATGAGACCTGTTTTGGAACCCTTGAACTAGATCTACATAGGGTACACCTGGAATGCATTTTATAATAATATTAAAGAAGGGATTGGTGGATTCTGGCTTGAGAACTGCGTCTTCTGACTCGAGAATGGCAGTTTCCCGCTCTGGAGTCCTCTTCTTGTAATGTCTGTAAGGTGTATCTTCAGGATCTGTGGCCACCCACATCATTGATTGGGAATAGTCTGATGATGATGAATGGGTGGCCACGTATCCTGAAGATACGCCTTACAATCCTTACAATGAATTCAGGGCAACCTGGTCTCTAAAAATATAAAGATGGAGAGGGAGATCAAGATAAATGCAGACATGGAAGAATAAATGATAAATATACCTCACACAAATTATATCCATGTTCCTTCAAATAAGCAATCTGTCAAAATTCAAGGAGGCTAAAATTAAGATGTTATGTTAAGACAACACATGGTGTATAGATGGAAAGCAATGTGCATCATGACAATTAGAAGCTCTAAACAATGATGTTTTGTGATCTTTCTCCCTGTTGAACATCATTAATTATTCCTCCAACTCTTTTATTAATGAATATTTCCCACTAAGGTCGACTACTTTTTATTTAAGCTCCCGTGTTATTGATTATTTCTTCATGTTGATCCCAACTAATTTTTCCTCCATGTCTCTTATTCGTGAATATTTATCTCGTCAGTCAGCTCCCTTGCCCCATAACTGACACCTGCAAAAAAAATAATGAGATGGGTCCAAATGAGTTCAGTTAACGGTCATTGTTTGGTAGAAAACAAATATGGCGACTAAAATAGGAATAGATAATTCAAAAATACCTAGGGGAAGATATTTCCAACATATGATCCATCAGGATTTTCCCTTCTACAAGAGACCGAATTTGATTCAACCACTCTTTTCCTTTAAAAAACCTTTCACTCTATTCCGCCTCAGATAGTTGGGAAGACATATAATTTAAATCACTAGATTAAGTGGAAAACATATTTTAAAGTGCCCAAATTCTCAAGTATCTTTCATCGGGAGACATCATTTCAAGGAAACCCCTACAATCAGAAAACCAAAAGCAATATTGAATATGTTCTTATAAAACAATATCCTCTGAAATCACAAAATGAACTTCTTAAAACAATTTATTTTTCATAATCATCTTCTCTTCTTTTATCTTTGCAACTTCTTTCCCAATCCACTCTATCCTATTTGTAAAAATGCATGTACCAAATCCCACAATAATTTTTTTTGAGATCATTAAGTATGAAACTATTTTATGCCATTAATTATGGTACAATATTGGAATATCTAAATAATCAAAATAAAAATATTTTATACAGTATCATGATATAGTATGTTTGTGTACATGTGAGTGTTTATATGCGTGTATATTTTTATAATTTCATTCAGGACCTAACAATCACTCATGTATTAATGACAATGAAATTGGATGTTTATTTTGCAGGCATTTACTGAAATAATGTTGTGTATTTCATGAGTTACATAAATATCAATATGGACCTTAAAGTACTTGCTTTCAACTATTTATAGCAAACAAAAACAAGGAATTTCCTCCTTTCTCTAATTAAGATTTTTTAAATGTGTTTGATAGAAACCTATGAGCTGGAAGGAGTTTGGGTAAGGGGTATAAGGTTCTTTGTATGGGTTTAGTTTATTGGGGTGGTATTGGATAGAATATGTTAGTCTGTTGGTAGTGGGGGGATAATCTCTTTGGATTCGACAACGAGAACTACATCATCTGCAAAAAAAACATGCAATTATATATCATATCTTGAATATCCTTGGAATGTTCATCTATAAGACAACAGAAAAAAAGTATGCACTTTAAGTCAAACATTAATACAGTCCTATCAAGACAGGAATGTATGTCACTTATTGGAGTTCTAAATCGATTCAAACTCCCTTCATATATATCTTAGATGTGTTTAATATGCACCATTTTAACTTCTTTTCTTTTAAGAAATTCCCATAAATCCTCTTTATGAACTTTATCATGACTTTTTCAATCTTAGGGTTTTTATAGTTAATACTTCATCAAACCTATTGTCAAATAAATTGTTTATGTGGTTGAACGTCCAAGCATAAATCCAAATTCATTATCAGAAAATTTAATTTCCCTTTGAACTTTTTATTCAATCACTCTTTTCCAAAGTCTCATGGTATGACTCATAAGATTAATGCTTCTATAATTCTCAAAACTTAAATAACATAGTGAAAAAATTAATACTCAACCCCCTCAAAATATTTCCACCCTTCAATGGAGATGTTATCTGATCTCAATGAAGATGTAAAATCATTAAAAAAAACCAACACTTTTAAAAAGCTTAATTTTATAAATAATGACAGAGAACTAAAAAGGAATTCATAAATTGAAATGTGCAACTTCATGTAGAAAAATGGGGTTGAACAAGAAAATACAGAATTAATCAGATTTCGAGTTATTATCATAAAGAAGCTATGTTTAGAATAAGATATATGGACTCACTCTTCCCTTTGATGCTCATATTCAGATTGAAATTCATGCACATGCACCGTGACTTCAAGATCATGCTCAATAGCTTGCATCAGTGCCATTATTACAAAATTAAATGTGTGTCCACAATCACTATGTGATAATACTGTAAAAATCAATTTTATTATACTATAAATACATGAATTCCAGGGTTATTTCTATTTTATGCACATGTACAGACAAATTTTCTCCCGTTTGTTACAGTTGCATAAAGCATAACTCAACAACTAGGAAGTAGTAGACTCCTAATAAAGTATTTCACGTGAAGGCTTCCGAGATTCCAGTAGATCTTTCAAATGCAATGTAGTTATGGATTCTTCTTCAGCTTGAATTTTCAAAACCTAAAAGGAGACACTGTATGAGAACATAATTCAGGACTAAAAAACTTTCATCACATCCTATGAGAAAAGTATTTCACTATCTATTGCCTCTGGTTTAGGGCCCATAGTTTATTAATTTCATATTTATTCCTTCTACCTTCTTTCCTAAGCTGCAAAAATGGAAGATGGTCACACAAAACATGCATTTGAATGTTAATGAAAGTGCACAATGTGAATAATTCACCCAAAGAAAAACACCACACTTCCCAATGTGGAAGCCTAAAAAAATATTATTTGATTTTAATTAACTATTAATTATTATAATGCTTATTAGTTTTTCTTTGAATATTATAATCTCTTTTTATTAACCAAAAGAACAACACCACACTTTGTCATTCATCACATTTCATTTTTTTCATTTCTCTCTTTAATTTATATCAACCAAACAAATTCATGCAAATTACTAAACAAAAAGATCATAAAACCCCAAAATCTCTCCATTTAAAAAGTCGTGTCAACATGTAAAGCAAATAATGTGACGGTTAACTATAAGTTCTCATACATACTGAGTTCAAGGATTAAAACATAAACTAAATAGGAAAATCATTACAAAAAAATTAATCTATCTTTCATGCCAAAAACATATAAAAAATAAGCATGTAAAACTGTTAACGTCAGTATAGTAAAAAATATTTTCAACACAACATAAAAAGAATAAAAATAACATGTAAGGATGAACATACCTATAGAACCTCATTTTCTCGTGATGCCTTCGGAAATATACACTTATTAGATTCTTGTTTTATTTTCTATTACAGTTGATCCTAAAACAATATGTAATTGGTTGATTGGCATCCATCTGGAGATAGCTTCTACAAATAACCACAAAAATAGCTCCTTTTGAGAATTTATCCGAATAATTTCATCCTGGAAACAATTTTCTTCATCATCACTTCTAGGTTTCTTCCTCAAGAGTTGGGATCGAGCATCCTCTTTCTTCTTCAATTCTATAGGAGAAAATTTTAGTAAGACATTCTAATGTAGATGTAGTTAGAAGAAAATTTAAAACTGACTTGTGCTTTAAGGGAATTTGATTTTTGAAGAGCCTTGTTTTAGCTTTTTAGCCCCATCATCAGAAGATGTTGATATATTTGCAATATTTTTTCTAAACTCATCAAAATCTTTCTACCAAAAAACAAAGAAAATGAAATCTACAATAGAATCAAATAGTATAAATACATAGAAAACAATTCCTACATGTTACAACAAAACATTGACTGAACACTAACCCGAAAGACATTCTCTTCTTGTTCCTACTTCAAAACTTTTTTTAATGAATATTTAGGGTTGAGGGGATCATAATCTGCTTCATTTAAGCCTTCAACACAAAAAAATAACCTCAAAATTAGAAGAGCAGCTCCATTAGTAAAAAATGAAAAAGAAAATGCCTGAACTAGTGACAAGACAAAAATCATTATAAACTTCAGAGCTCAAAATAATCATTATAATGGTGTTTCTCATGCTTGACACTATTCCTTCAATTGATGGATTCAAAATTAACAAAAATATAATGTCAACTCTCCTACGTTTTGAGCCAATTCTGGTGTTTTCAATTTCATTTGGGCCCCTTTTGGCATAACATGGGAAAGAGAAATGGAAAATGAATGAGAATGAGAGTAATAATGGAAAATGGAATGAAATATATATGATGGTGATTTGAATATTTTAGTGACATACCTTTGTAGAAAATACATTTTCCATGCAATTTGAATGATTCAAATTTGTTTAATTTTAAGAATATTGTACAAAAACAAATGAAAATCAGAACATGGGAAGTGTAACAAGATGTAGGATCCTAATGGAGTGTGTAGCAGAATCAACAACACTTTCAGTATCTGACCATGGTCATTCTAAAAAGAAACTCATAAATTGAGTATTAAATATTATAGAAATAATAATAAATTAATTAAAAATTACAATACACAGCTTAAACACAGCCCTATCTGACTTTTCTTCCAATATTACTACAACCAATAAAAACAACATCCTAAGAAAACTAATAAATCACAAGGGCGATTTGATCTTTTCCATTATAAAGTTAAATATGGCATACCAAAGAAATAAATTAGAGAAACAATTTACCTCATGTCCAAGTTCTTCATGTTCTCGATCCAAATTTTCTTGAATAGATGATTGTTCTAGCTCTCTTTCGTCATCTATATCAACACATTAATTTGAATTATGACACTGTAAATAGTTTCATCACTACCTTTTTTTTTTTGAAAAAAGAGGTGACATGAACCGATCACCTAGCTCATGCCCCAGGTAAATTTATTAAATAAAAAAAGTTACAATACAAGAACGAGGTGTAAATAATTCACACAAACATGGGATTTAAAGGGGATACAATTGCATAATCTAAGAGAAACATACCAAGAATCAAGGGTTACAACTCACACTACCCAATCAAAAGAAACAAAACCAATGAGAATCTGCAGCTGAACAAACATACTCAGCCTTGTTGGAAACAATATCATAGGAAGCAATCTGGAAAGAAGTAACCTCAATGATAATCCATGCATTGCAAAAAGGAAGAAGTGGATCTTAAAAAATGAGGGCCAATGAGCTCAAATCAATGAATATGAGGATCCGACTAGGAAAATCCATTACAAACATCGAACTGAATTCTCTAGAGAGAGAGTCCAAACACCTCCAAAACACTGTGAAACCAGAAAACCGTGAGAACAAAGGGGGTATGACAGGGGAGAAAGCATTCCAGGGAGTTAGAACAAGGGCTGGACAACCATGTCAAGCCCTTCCTAATTCAAAATTGACCATCCAGAAGACATCCAAGAAAGAGAAATACAGAGAGAAAAACATTCACCCAAGAATCCTAAACGAGGGTGAATTAAGAAATCAAATCAACCAAACACTACTTCTAGCCTTCCTTCTTCATGAGGGTAGAATCTCTTGGATAACACAAAAATGATCCAATAGCTTCTTGAAAAACATTACCAACAGGTAAGTGAGGTGAACCAACCAAAACAGCAACAACACCAATCACCTGAGAAGAAATTAAAGCTTCGAACAAGGCAGTGAAAAGGCATTCTTCAAAGTTGACGAAGAGAGGCCGCAATAGAGTTATAGAAAACTAGAATCCATACCTCAATTCCAAGGAATATCATTCATGTTGATGTTTAGGTCCTTAAATTCCTCCAAAAATTTAATAAACATCCTTTTTCTGATATCAAGATTAATATCAGCAGTCATGTCACCATTTTTATATTTTCAAAAGGTAGTTGTTTCATTCTCCTCCATACAAGAATCAAGATATTTTGGGATGTCTAACTTATCATCTATCTAATATGAATCCCTATAAGCTCTATCATTTTCATTATCTTCACTTGAGGAAGCTTCTGAGACAGAATAGTCAGATGAAATTGAGGACACAAGAAAAATTTTCAGTAGGGACATGCTATAGGGTTAAATCATTTTTTTCATTTGTCTTGTAAGATAAGGAGCGCGTAACAAATTTCCTCTCAAGTTTATCATTGTCCCAGCGTTTTCATGTTTTTCTGTAACTCGGAGTAATGAAGCCATCAGGTTTAATCATTGCTTTTTTCCCTTTTCTACCTCTCGAATTAAATAATTCCTCATCTAGTTGAGAGGAGTTGTCAAGGTCATCATGTAAAGGTACATCATAATCTGATTTCATAGCATATTTATCCCCATGATCTTCAGGGAGGGGTGTAATTTGTTTTTTATCCTTAGAGGTCATGGGATTGTGCAAAATTAAAGCATTACTGATGTTGTCAGGATGAGGTTTTGAAGCATCCTTGGAGCTCAATATGTTAGTCTTATCATTATGAATATCAACAATGGTAGTAGGGGTCACTTTTGGAGCATCCTTTTCTACCCAAATCGACTTGAAGTGGGGTAGGATGCGAGGGGGATGCCTTTTCATCCCACATCCCTTTATAGAATTACCATTTCATAGGCAATTTTTACAAAAGGGTGGAACATTTTCAAAGGCTACATCTTTTATAAACCCATTTCCCCATTTAGAATCCAAAACCACGATGGAAACACTTAAATGTCAATTTCAGTGCATATCCTAGCAATAGAGGGTCATGATAGGTTCAATGTAGTAGCGTCAAGCTTAAGAGGATGACCGAAGAGTTCAAAAATGGAAAATAAATCTTCATACTTGACGAGCTGAAGAGGCAATCCCGAAAAACCAAGCCAAATGGGAACAATAGGGGGTTCAATGTCAACATTAAAATTAGGCAACCATTTAAAAACTTTCATGTAAGAAACCCTGAAAGACCACAAACCACGAGTCCAGAGCCTATAGTAATCGTTCTCAGTGGAAAACCGAAGAAGAATATTCAAAGAGTTCAATAATCCGATATCGATATTTTTGAATCCTATGCTTTCGAGGGTTTTTCGAAGGAATACTAAAGAGGGTCAATGTTTTGTAAATTTACCAACCCGAACAAAACAAAGATCTGTAGAGAGAAGATGTACCTCATCCTTTGAGAATGAAATCGCTGATAAACCTCAATGTCGGTATTTTTTTGGATCAATCAACTCAGAGGTCTTTGCTTGAACGTGAAGAACACGACCCGCGACGACATCCGCGAAGGACCTTGAATCATTGATCCCTGATTGTTCATCATGTCTAGGGTTTCATCCATGATCGCCCGAGGGCAGAGGCTCCCATGTGAGATTCATCCAGAATTAGCTTTTTTTCATCACTACCTAATTGAAATGAAACTAAAAGATATTGTTCATGGAATAAATAGGTAAAACAAAATCAGCAGGGGTATAATATTGATACCTAAAAGTCTAATGTATTTGAAACAAATTTGGATGAAAAAACATCTGGAATTACAGTAATGGTTTTATGTGAAATCTCTCTAATTCTTGAATTCTAGTCACACATGGTTTCATCAAACCAATTTCCTCGATAAGACACCAAAAAATTCATAAAACCTACAAAATGAAAAAAAATCAAGTAAAATCCCACATAATGAAATTAATCCCACAGTTAAAGTATTTTATTGACAATAAGAATGGAAGCAATGACATGGGCATCAACAGCACGCTGTGGGAACTGCAAATTCTAGAAATCCAAAAATAAAATAGCTCAAATTTTAAAATTCAAAACACCGAGTGTCAAACCAAATACAAAATGAAACCTCAGATTGAAAATTTAACATGTAACACTATTCACCTCAGGCAATGAGTTCTGAGACACGATCTTCCACCTTCAAGAAACGTCAATACCATCGACCATGTATCCGTTGTCTCCATCAATAGTTCCCCTTAAAAGATCATCACATCCCCGTCCTAATCATGCCGATGGCCAAAAACAACCACTCTGGAAATCGAAACTGAACAATCTCCTTCAACTCCATCGAGGCAGACTATGTCTGATGAAGCCGTCGTAAAGCATCGTCGCTGTCGTCCAAACACCACACGCTGGAGATCGACTGAGGTTTTCGTAGAACATAAAAAGAAAAAACACGAACATAATCTACCCATAAATGGAACCATCATGAATAAGCATAAAAAACTATCATTGATGTCAAAGATCTGAAAAAAAAACCAAAAGAAACAAGACGCTAAAATCCCTGACATGAATGGAAAAGAAGGAACCTGGAAAAACGGATCTTGGGATGAATCCCTAAATGAAAAATAATGAGGAAACTGGGGGATTAATCCCTAATAAAGGAAAGGAGACACCGAGAAGTCCATGACTGCTGAAACATTTATCCCAAAACCTCAGAGTGTCCATCTCTACAGATCCGACCTGATGATGAGCGCTAGAACGTGAGGTCGGAGCGAGGTTGAGGTGGATGTCGAAGAACCCATAGTACCTTCACCAGAGCGAAATCGATAAAGTAGCAGGCCAGACTGTGAGAGAGAGCCCCGGAGGAATCCATGCTGAGGGGAAGGAGAATGGGAGGCGAAATAGGGAGAAGAAACCCTGAGTGAAGGGGGGTTTCTAGAGAAAAAACTAGTGACCGCGAGCCCATATCGAGAGGGATAGGGGAGAACCGAGAGAAAGTAGACCAGGAGAGAGATGCGAGAGAACCAAGAGAATGCGGAGCCATCAGTCTATGGTATTTAAAGGGAGAAAAAAATAAGAGTTGAATGTCATTAGAATTTTAAGAGTCGCTACTTCAGGAGATGCCTGCTTGATCATGTCAACCATAACGAAAATGTAATAAGTTCATACTGTAATTGTTGAATTTCCCTTTGCATAATTTTCATTTTATGTGTCATTGGATCACAATTTATATGAAAGTATCCAATAGAAAAAGGAATGAAATGAGAACTTAAAATGTTACAACTCCATTAAACTTGACTCCAAGAAGATAATCTTACAACTGCTTTATTCTGGATGATGTGAGCACGATCTGCATACTTCAATGTTTTGAGGGTATCTTTTGTATTTGAGTCAGTGGGGCTATCACAAGCTACAATTGTTTGAAAATGAGTTAGAATGGAGAATACTAATTAGTTGAGAAAAAACATTTAGTAAAGTGAACAATTCACTACTTAAATACCAATCATGACTGTTTTGCTGTTTCCTCCAAGATAGTCACAGAAATGAAAAATCAATTAGTTAGAAAATATTGATTCCAAATTTTAATAATGGATAACATCAAAAAGAACCATTTAAATGTTTCTAAAATATATAAAATAATGTGTGCAGTGCATCGGATTTGGCATGGCCGTGACATAAATTGAAGACAAGAAAAAACCTAATAGGTTAAAAAAATGGGTCATAACCACTGATCTTGGTCAAATCAAAATAAGGTTGAATGTAAGGGCCTAAATAGGTCCATCTACTGGACTTATTCCCGTGTTGGAACAAAACAAACTGTTATATATATAAAAAATAAATGCAATGATTATTCTATTTTTGTTCTTTTTAAAATGCATATTTTATTTTTGTGATAGAAACAAACCAAAAAAATAAGAAGAATTCAGATTTCATTAAATAAAGGAAAATAAAATCTAACAATTATTAAATAAAAATATTCAATGAGAAACAACACTGCTACCAGATACACTACCATCATTGTTAAACTAAAAAAATAATATTAGATGAATAAATCAAAACATGAAAACCCTCTTAATAGAATATTACATCAAATAAGCATGGAAAAGGTTATGAAATTATTTCCAAGGAAACTAAGATATATGAAGTGGAAGAAAAGTTATAAAGGAAGCCACATACCTGTAATAACCGTATCAGCTTGCTTTCACAATAAAGAACCCGACCTCCTTCCTTCTGCTTCTTCTCATCACCCAAGGTATTAATAACATTTCCAAGCGAGAACAACCCCATATTGATATGAACTACTAAGATAATAAAAATATCAACCAAATAAAAAAATACTAATACAGAAGAAATTGGTTATAAAATTAATTAAAAAATACACATTAATACATCAGTTCAGAAGGTAATAAAACCAAAAAAACCACTAAAATAACATATTTATTTTAAATCAACAGTATTGGTCCCTTCATTAAAACGCATTCCATCTTCTCTGGTACATTTTACTCATTCAGACATGCAAGATCCACCAAATTAGGATTTTCATTTAGTATATCATGACCCAAATCTTCATTTGTTACTTCACTCTGAAGCCGAGAAATCCTCTTTTTCTCCATTAATATGATAAATAGAACGAGTGAATGGCTATAAAAAATTTATATTTTATAGAAGTATGATGATGGAATGGAAAAAAACATAATAGATAACAAATTAAATGGAAGAGCTTGATTGCCTAAAAAACAACACATGCATAACATCATTTCAGACAAGTAGATAAGTCCTGCCCTCCCTTATTTGTCATCAAAAGCCCACTGTTTTGTAGGCGCATGGTTTTTTGTGCTTGGAAGTTAATATTAAACTACATTTGAGGTAATCAAATCACAATGCATAAATAGACATTTTTTTCTCTAATTCTCTAAGATAAGCTTTTTCATGGAAGAGCTAGAATGACTTGTATATTTGAGCCCTATAGGCATTGTTAACGACCGTATTTGTATATATTACGGTCATTGAATTAATTTAGAACAAAAAAGAATAATTGGAATGATATATGAAATATAATAAAAGTAACTCCTTAACTGTCTATTCATATTTGTTCTACCAGTAGCGCGACTTAGTGAACCATAGAATAGATACGATGCCATCTCCTCTTTTGTCCTAACTTCAGCTTCAGTGGCCCCAACAAGTGTTATCCCCCAACTTACTGTTTTTTTAATTTGGATGGGAACTCATGCAAGAGAATCAGTCTTTCCATGAGATGCCCCATCAACTTTAGAGGCAGACATTAAATTTGGATCAAGCGGGCAAAATACTTTTTCCATGAACACCTGCCCAATCGAAAATCATGTCAAAAAAAGAAAAGTAAAAAATTCCAACATATGAGGAGACAATAGATATGGGCATGTAAATGTATGTATACCCATAGAACACATGA
Organism: Viscum album; assembly: GCA_963277665.1. NCBI lineage: Eukaryota > Viridiplantae > Streptophyta > Magnoliopsida > Santalales > Viscaceae > Viscum > Viscum album. The sequence continues at coordinate 1,506,516,204 of OY728162.1, read as the reverse complement.
AAAAGAGTATTCATACCTTAACAAATGATAATCTAATGCGAAATTTGGAAGAATCCATCATCTATATGCGTGAAAATATATTTTTCATTACTTGAAGTATAATTCCAGTATCACTGCCATTTCCAGCATTGTTTGTTCCCATTGTAAATTTTTACCTAAACCAGTCTTTACATATGCAAGAACAGTGACATTGTATCCATGAAAGATCATATCAAAAAGGGGAGTAACATAATCCCAATATAGGTTAGAATTGGGTAATCCCCCGTTTCCATAAACATAGTCAAATTTAAAGGCTGTAGGTTATGGACGCAGGAGAAGCACTGGTGGGTGAACCCAACTTTGATATTTCCATTAACAACGATCAATCTGAGATCCGTCACGATAATAAAATACCATGTCGTCGGAATAGAACAAAGAAATAAAGAAAAGTAAGGGATTCCCAGAACCACATATAAGATCATCACAAGTTGTTTATAATTAATTTAATCAAAAGACAAGAATTACTTTGATGGAATTCTCTCTCTGTTGATATTTCTGATCACGATCCGATGTGAACCATCATTTGATCATAGAATCCAAGTGTAGGATTCCTCTAATGGTGATACACACATTCTCCACATATCTTTGGACTTAACTGAGGGATCTCCAAGTGGTAGCGTGGAAGGGCCTTCGCTTGTGATGTCCTCCATTGATCGCCTTGATCCAGTAGAGGAGGATCTCTCTCTTGTAGCTTGAAAGTGTTCTTGGAAGAAATAATTCTCTCTTGGCTTGAGAGATTTCTCTAGATTCGTTGTGCACAACCGCCAAAAAATGGCTAGGATAATGCGAATTATATATTTGGGATTTTTAATTACATAGAATAATAAAATGAATTAATTACCCAAAAGAATATATTCATTTTATTTAACTCTTAGTAATACACAATGTCCAATAATAAAAGTTGACTATTATCATTACTTGACATGCGCCCAGTGAATTACACCTAATATTATTTAATTGAATAAGAAATATTATTTTTCACAAATCCCTAGAAAAACTACATGGAGTGTATATTAATATACACAACGTGTGATTTTTTATTTTCCGTTTTTCTTTATTTCCTCCACCACATTTATTAGACATTGAGTATTGACAGTTTACTAATTAAATAAATATCTCTGCATTACTCGTTAATCAATATATTATTTCATCAACAATATATTCTCTCAAATAACTGGTGTCGAAATAAATGTGATCTTACATCCTTGAATAATTATTAAAGCACAATTGGGAATAATATTTCGTCAACTTGTTCAATTATTATTTAACTGATATACTTGGACACGCTTAGTGTGTGATCCTCTAGGCTGCTTTCTCTATGGCATTATGTGGAGCCTGCGTAAAGTCCAAGGTTAGCGTCTAGCAACACATGAAGGAACCCATAAAAAAGATGTTAACACCACAATGTCATGTCACCTAATACGAATGATTACTGTGTAATATAATCCCTTTGTATCGATATCTCGAATCATGTGGGTTGCATGCTAGTGAGATCAACCCATGTATTCGATTATTCATTATTTGACTTTCTATAATTGAACTTTCTCATTACATAGCATGGAGATGGATTTATTTAGGCTATATCAATTCCATAAAAGGGCCTGAGATATCTACTTCCATTACGAAACAGAGGGGACAAATCCTTGCTCCCATTATCTATTAATACGGTATTACTCGTGACACACCCAACATATCCTACCTCACTACGAATAGTGTTCCATCATAGTTTTCGTCAGTACATCTAAGTGAATGGGTTGTAAAACCCATTAATAATAATCTTAAATTCTAAGGACCAATACACACATATGCAGATAGGAACATTCAATGCCACTATGAAATGTGGATTTCCTATTGGCTGGTCTCGTTCGTATAATATTATCCTGGATATTAACAAGGGAACACACCATGAGAAGATGCCTCAAATTTTTATGAGTCCTCACCCATAATGGCATGTATTATTTGTGTCCCTTAAATAACATCATCCGGCCGTAGAACATATATTCAAGAACATGGATATGGAACTTTTGGGTTCTCATCATAATAGGGATCCACTATGACCCTTTAATGCAACAACTATCCTTAGGAAATTATCACATGTATTGTCACGTAGAAGAACAATCAATATGTGAAAAGGTATTTATTAATGAATAAAGTACAAAGTAGTTGGTTCTAGGACACCAAATCCAACAGACTCCCACCTGGACTAGAGCTAACTACTAAAAACCATTAACCTACTAGCTCTCACATGATATCCATGCTTCTACTGAGATAGGCCTTTAGTCATGGAGTCCATCACGTTCTCTTTTATAGACACTCTGCTGACTACAACTTCACCTCTTTGATAGAAATCCCTCAAGAGGTGATACTTTTGAAGAATGTGCTTTGTCCATTGATGTGACCTTGGTTCTTTTGAAAGAGCCACCACTGAAATATTTTCATAGTACAATGTGATAGGATATTTACTACTAGGAACCACACCAATCTCCTAGAAAAACTTCTGAATCTAGATGGCTTTCTTGGTTGTATCAGAAGCCGCTATATATTCGGACTCCGCTGTAGAATCGACAATGACTGGTTTCTTTGAACTCTTCCAGCTTATAGCTCTTCCATTGAGACAAAAAACATATCTAGATTGTGACTTCATAACGTTTTGATCTATCTGAAACCATCATTAGCATACCCTCTAATGACATGCTCCTCATCTCCTTCATAAACTAGGAACATATACTTAGTTATTCTCGGATACTTAAGGATAATCTTAATAGCAATCCAATATTATTCTCCTGGATCTTCTTGATATCTGCCTACCATGCTCAGTGCATAGGCAACATCAAGACTAATACATAACATGGCATACATGATGGATCCTATAGCCGAAACATATAGATCTTACTTATTCTATATTTCTCATGTTGTGTTTGAGGACACATTTTTTTATAATGATGTAGGCCGTGTGACACTGGAACCAATCCCCCATTGGATTTTCCATAATAAATTTCTTTACTATATGGTCAATGTATGTAGCTTGACTTAGTCTAATCAGCCTCTTGGATCTTCATGAATGATCATGATCCCTAGAATGTAGGCTGCTTCACCCAAGTCCTTCATAGAGAAATACTAGATCAACCAGTCCTTAACTAACTGTAAGATTGGTACATCTTTTCGAATAATCATTATGTGTTCAACATATAAAACTAGGATAAGGACCGCATTCCCATTAAACCACTTATAAACACATGGATCACATTCATTTTTAATGAAAACAAATTCATTTATGGCTTCATCAAATTGAATGTTCCCTGATATGGAGGCTTACTTTAACCAATAAATGGATTTATACAACTTGAAAACCCACTTGGATTCACCTAGTTTCACAAACCCTTATGGTTGTGTCATATAGGCATCTTCTTAAAGGTCTCTATTATGAAATTCTGTTTTTACATCCATCTGAAAAATCTCATAATCATGGTGAGCAGCTTTAGAAAATATGATTCATATTGATTTAAACATGGAAACTGGAGAGAAGGCTTAATCATAGTCAATTACATGACTCTACATGAATCCTTTAGCCACTAGCCTTACATTATAGGTGTTAACATGACCTTCCATGTCTAACTTTTTCTTGAATACCCATTTGCATCCAACAGTCATTACATCAATTGGCTAATCGACCAGAACCCAAACATGGTTCTGCTACATAGAATCCATCTCCCAATTCATATCTTCTATCCATCTTGAAACTTATAAGCTTTATATTTCTTCCTTATAGTAGAGATTTTCATCATTGTCTAACAATAATGATTCACCATCCTCAGTGACTAGGAAACCAAATCACTCTAGTTCCCTTACCTCTCTTGAGCTCCTACACAGTACTTGTGTTTCTGGAACCTCTTCCATGGGGACCTGTGGAAGTTGTTCTTGTACTAACTCTTGTGTATCTTGAGAATCAACTTTGTCAAAGTCAATATTTCTCCCACTATCCTTTTTGAATATGTTCCCCCTCTCAAGAAATACAGCTTGTCTGGTGATAGTCACTTTCTTACCTGAAGTGTTATATAGGTAATATCCTTTTGTTTCCTTAGGGTATCCTATAATGATACACCTCGTGCCCCGGGGTGCCAGTTTGTTTCATGAGAAGGCCTTAACAAATGCCTAACATCCCTACACCCAAGTGTTTGATAAAATGTATTTCTTTCAATTCCATTACATGGAGGGAATTCCATTTACCGCCATAGTTGGTACTCGATTTAATGTGTATGCTACAGTTTGTAATGCATATCCCTAAAAGGATAATAAAATATTTCCATGACTCATCATAAACCTCACTATGCCCAACAAGGTGTGGTTCCTCCTTTCACTAACACCATTCCACTATGGTGTATAAGGAGGAGTGAGTTGAGATACAATCCCAAACTCCTGTAAAATATCGATGAATTATTGGTTCAGATATTCTCCACCTCGATCCGATCGAAGTTTATTTATCTTCTTACCAAGATGATCCTCTACTTCATTCTTCGATTCCTTAAATTTATATATGGAATCTGAATTATACCTCATTATTTAGAAATATGCATATCAACTCAAATCATCAGTAAAAGTAATGACGTTAGAATATCCACCTCTACCATCTACTGGAAATGGTCCACACACATCTGTGTACACCAATCCTAGAAGCTCTGTGGATCTTTCACCCTATACACTGAAAGACGGCATGGTCATATATCCATGTAAACAAGCGTGACATCAACAATGTGGTTTTAGATTAATAGAGTATAAATAGCCATCTTGGTTGAGCTTTGTCAAGCGCTTCTAGTTTACATGACCGAGATGGTGATTCCACAACTGGTTGATGTATGAGTTATGTGAGTTTGTTTCGTTATCAATTTCCAACACTTGGTTTTCGTAATATAATACATAAAAACCATTATTTTAATACGCCATACCATAACACACGTTGTTCTTAAAAAAATAAGAAACCCTTATTTTCAAACATGAAAATAAATTCATCCATATCCAAACATGATATAGAAATTATGTTTTTGGTAACGCTAAGCACATAATAATAGTTATGTAAAACAAAAATCATCCCATTTAGCAATGAGATGTGGTAATCACCAATGGTCAATGCAGCCAGCCTTGCGCCATTGATAGCGTGAAGATCCACCTATCCTTTGGAAATTTTCTAAATCTACTTTGTTCATGAATTTGAATACAGATGTGAGCCCCAAAAGCTGTATCCAATACCCAATGTGTAGAAATGGAAAGATTACACTCGATATAGAATGTACCATTAGCATCCCCACGCTTCGGGGTCCAGTTACTTTTCTTGTGGCCTTGCTTGCCACATGAAGAATATACAATCTCCCGTTCCATGCCTTGCCTCTGGATCATCCCCTTCTTGGAGGGATGGTACTCAGGGGCTTCAGACCGTTTATAAGTCCTTAGACCCTTTTCCTTGTCCTTTCTTTTCTTATTCACCATAAGGATTGCAGGTTTGTCACGCCTAATGTCCTACTCTACCTAGAAAATTAATGTCAGAAGTTCTGATAGAATCTTATAATTATTTCTCATGTTTTAGTTGATAATAAATATAGAAAAGGTCTTGGAACTACAGTAAAACTGGCATTTCGCAGTGGTTTTTTTCGGGGTGGTTTTAAAAACTGGCACTAAATATTCTTCAGGCCGCTATTTCGCGGCAGTTTAAAAATCGCAGTGAAATTTGATAATTTTTTTTATAATTTTTTTAAATTTTTCAATGATTTGCGGCGGTTTTTAAAAAATCCCCCATGAAATTACGACTGTTTGGGTAGGTCCTCCATGAAATAAAAGGGAAAAAATAAAAAAAAAACTTTAGAAACACTGATATCACTAAAACAGGCATAACTTTTGATCCGGGCGTCCATTGGAGCGCCACGACCAGTCAAATCGAAGATCATGTTGAGATCTAGAGGAATATATAATCAATACTCTGAGACAGGCTAAGTTGAAAACGATATGAGAGTTATAAAATCGTTGAAAAAAGTTCTCTAACTTCAAAAGGCCATAATTTTCGCTCCGGGTGTCCGTTTGGGCTCTACCAAATATCAAATTTTAGCCAGTGAAGAGAGTTACAAATAAGTTCAATACAAGAAACCTTATGTCATGATTTTAGACCCAAAAACATATCCAAAAATCTGTTAATGTCACCATTGTCCCGTCGAACATGTCTTCAATCAGACCTTACTTTCGATATGCATGTCAGCTCGGACTCCTCCACCTTCCAGGTCGTAGTTTGTTTCATGAGCTTCAGTTTGATTGGTCGCGATGCCCACATGGACTCCGAGATCATATGTTATGTCCTTTTAGTGGGTATTGAGTTTTTTTTATGTTTTTTGATGCCTAGTTTCTAGCACATTTTCCCCACCATCTTTTTTTAAACGCTCGTAACTTCTGATTCGGCTGTCCATGCGGTCTCTTTCACCTATCAGGTTGAAGATCGTTTCAAGATCATTTATTTGATTTATCATGGATCTGGAATGGAATCTCTGATCATATGTTATATCCGTTAATGTGAGTTCAATTTTTAGCCACTTTCTGAACTTTTTGATGGTTTTTAATGGTTGTTCTATTTATTACTATTTATTTGGGTTTCCATGACTTATTATCTTTATCAATGGTTTTTTGGGGGCTATTATGATGATTATGTTGAATTCTTAAGGGGTTTTCTAGAGTTTTCAAGAGTTTTCATGCGTTCTCATAATTTCTAATGCTTCTTCATGCTTCTTCATCCGTTTTCATGCATTTTCAAGATTTTTCATCCCTTAACACGCCTTTTCATAATTTTTTATGGGTTTCATTTATTATTTATTATTTATTATTTATAATATAAATTAATTAATTTATTATCTATTATTTGTAAGAGGTAATTTATTATATATTATGTACTATTTAAAATTTAAAATTTATATTTATTATTTAAATTAATTATTAATTATTTATTATTTGTTATTTATTATTTATAATTATTGTTATTAAAATTTTATTTATTATATATTATATATTTTATATTATATATTTATTATTTATTATTATTATTATTTATTATTATTATTTATTGTTTATTATTTATTATTTTTTATTTATTATTTATTATTTATTATTTTTTATTTATTATTATTATTATTTATTTATTTATAATTATTTATTATGTGTTATTTATTATTATTATTATTTATTATTTATCATTTATTATTTATTATTTACTATTTCTTTTATTTATTATTTATTATTTATTATTTATACTCCTTTTTTATAATTTATTTATTATGTGTTATTTATTATATATTATTTAATATTTAATATTTTTTATTTTTTATTTAGTATATAGTTTTTAATTTTTTTATTATTAATTATTATTAATTAATTATTAATTATTAATTTTTATTTATTATTTATTGTTTCTTATTTTTTTATTTTTTTTATTATTTATTATTTATTATTATTTATTATTATTTTTATTATTATTATGATTTTTTTATAATTTATTGTTTATTTTTTATTGTTTATTATTTATTAATTATTAATTATTATATATTATTAATTATTATTTATTATTATTATTATTATTATTTATCTATAATTATTTATTATGTGTTATTTATTTTTAGTTTTATTTATCATTTACCATTTATTATTTATTATTTACTGTTTTTTGTTTTTAATTTTTAATTTATTATTTATTATTTATATATATTTATTATAATTGTTTTATTATGTGCTATATATTATTTATTATTTAATTTTTCATATTTACTTTTTATTATTTGGTATTTATTTATTATTTATTATTTATTATTTATTATTTATTATTTATTATTTAATAATTATTATTATTTATTATTATTTATTATTATTCATTGTTTTTTTTATTTTTTATAATTTATTGATTATTATTTATTATTTATTATTGATTATTTTTATTATTATTATTTATTATATATTTATAATTATTTATTATGTGTTATTTATTATTATTATTTATTATTTATTATTTATTATTTTTTGTGTTTCATTTTTTATTTATCATTTATTATTTATATTTATATTTATTTATTATAATTTATTTATTATGTGTTATTCATTATTCATTATTTATTATTTATTATTTATTATTTATTATTTTTTTATTTATTATTTCTTATTTATTATTATTTCTTATTTATTATTAATTATTAATTTTTAATTATTAATTATTATTTATTATTTTTTAATTATTATTATTTATTTATTATTATTTATTATTTATTGTTATTTAGGGTTAATTATTTATTGTTTATTATTTATTATTTATTAATATTTATTCTATATTATTCATTATTCATTATTTATTATTTATTATTTGTTTATTATTATTTATTATTATTTATTATTATTTATTAATATTTATTATTATTATTTATTATTAATTGTTTATTGTTTTTTATTTGTTATTTATTTCAATTAATGTATTATTTATTATTTATTGTTTATTGTTTATTGTTTATTGTTTACTATTTGTTTATTATTTATTGTATTATTATTTTATTATATTATTATTTAAATTTCGTAAAATTATTATTTAATTATTTTATTTTCATAATTTTATAATTTTTGTACTTAATATTATAATTTATTATTTATAAACGCATCTACCATTCCTGGAAATTAGTGTGAGAGATAAGGTTTTCCTTCTCGAGTATGGTTCACAATGATATCTTTGAAGTCATTTATCTTGCCATTTCTACAAATTAAGATGAGCGAAGTTTTATTACTCTATAAAAACGAGGCAAAAAAATAAATTAATACTTATTAGTCTCCCAATATTTTATTGAATTCCATTGGCCCTCACCATTGATATCAGAATATTATGTTGCCTGAATATTATAGTTGGAAAGATCCATATTGCCCTTCGCATTACCCCAACTAGGGTTGGTTAAGCATCATGAAGGGTTTTAGGTAGGCATTCCAAATGCCAACTGCATTAACTCGTACCTCCTTGATTTGCTGAGTGGACTCCCAAATACTGAAATCCTTTTATTTTGGATTTCCTCAACCTTTGCCTCTTGGTCACACCAAGTCCTGCTATGGTAGTCAAACCTTGATGTGAACCAAGTCAAGTCAACCCAAAACCATTAATTATAATTCCCCGATAATTGAAAGCACCCCAACTAGGGTTGGTCAAGCACTTTGAACTATGGTTCGATTCTAACCAAGATTATGGAAGGCGATATCGACTTGATATTTTTTTGAGGGATTTTATCCTTATACATAAATTTCCATTTTATTATCTTTTAATACATTCTTATTAATATTAAGTGTGATATACGTAAGTGATTAACCATGTCTACGGTAATATTTACGCATAATGCGGTCTTATTTTGGTTCCATCTTGCATGCTTGTTCAATTCATTAATTGTGTTATCACGACAACACACCCACAATAAATAAACCATGAAACTAATAGATATAAAATAAATGGTATGATCTTGAGCTTGTTCTATTGGTCAGTTTATCTAGCGGTTGATAAAAAAACCAAGACCTAGGGGAGAATCACCTTGATCCTTTTGGGTTCGTGTTTATAGCTTTCCACTTGTCCGCCTTTGTATCTCCTTAGATTTGTTTCACTTTGGCTTCGAACTTGAGCCACCTCCACTAGCTTGGGAGATCCATCCATTGCATATGCTTTTATCACAGACGCAGGTGAGGGTTAAAATGGGGTTTTACATAAAAGACACCTTGGGCGCGCATTCCCTACATATAAATGAGGAGAAGGCTCGCATGCCAAAATATTTAATTTAAATAAATAAATAAAAAAAAACCATTCACATACAAAGGACATGGTCTAGCTCATGATCATCCATACATGCAACAATATTTACGCATAAATAAAATTTTCATTCAATTCTTTTATCATTTTTTTAAGATAAATCACTCTCAAATTAATTAATTATCATTAATTAATCAATAATTTTATCTTTAACACTTTTCTAAATTTCCTTGATATTATCATCCATCTTAATTTAAAACAAATAAATTCATTTTAAATTACCATTGTACATAAGTTGTACCATAGAGGCAACCAAGTTAATTCCCGTACATGATTACCCAATGAGTAGAAATGAACATTACGAAGATGTTAAATTAAGCACACACATATAAAACAACAATCACATGTTGTGCCTCAAATTTACGCCTGCACTATGGTACACGTCTTAAGGGTTTGTATAATATAATAAATTTTAATAATCTGTATAATTTGGATTAGTATATGGCATGTATTTCTGACTACACGACGTGTAATTTTGTTCACTGTCCATCTGAAGTACAGGTCTGGGGACATGGTGTGTAGATGTACTTAGAAAATCTTTGGACTAAACAACATGTTCAGTGGGACACACGCCGTGTAGTATCTGTGTTACACTGATTCCTCTAGGCAAGCCGTGTACGGGGTACACGGTCTTACCCTAGCCCAAAGGGACTACATGTCGTGTTCAGTGAGACACACGGTGTGTAATCTGGAAACTATGTGCCACCTGTTCGTAGTTAACACATGGTGTCATTTAAGATTTAGAAATACTCCAACACACGACCTGATTTGGAAGACTAGACTGATGCATTGAATCTAGACTACACGGTGTGTAATTTTGAATAGACACCGTTTATTATGGTGTTGTATGTCCAGGAACGTTTGGAATCTCCAAATGAGATCCTCTATTTTATTTTAATCAAAAATTAAAAGAAAAATTTATTTCTATAAGGTGAACGAGAAACAAGATAGGAAGAACAGATCTCGAGATTCAGATTTGCAGAATGCTTAACTTGAATTGAAACAAATAAATCATTAAATGCATAAATCAGTAATGAAAAAATAAATAATTATAATCAATGATATGACCCCTCTGATACCACTTATTGGTTTTGGGCACAGCAAATGCGCGTTGGTGGGTGAACCCAACTTTAATTTTTCTGTTAACAATGATCAATCCAAGATCCATCATGATAATAAAACATCAGATCATTGGAATAGAACGAAGAAAAAAAGAAAATGAAGGGAGTCCCAAAACCATAGATAGGATCATCATATATTGGTTATAATACATTTAATTAAAAGACTAGAATTACCTTGATTGAATTCTCTCTATGTTGATGTTTCAGGCCACGATTCGATGTGAACCGTCATTGCGTCGTAGAATCCAAGTGTAGGATTACACTAATGGTGATCCACACATGTTCCATGTGTCTCTGGATGTCTACGAAGGGATCTCCAGGTGCTAGCACGAAAGATCCTTCGCTTGCGATGTTCACCTTCGATCACCTTGATCTAGTGGAGGAGGATCTCTCTCTCGTAGCTTAAGAGTGTTCTCAGAAGAAATAAATTCTCTATTTACTTGAGAGATTTCTGTGGATCCATTGGGCACAACCCCAAAAAATTTCTAGGCTAATGAGAATTATATAATTGAGATTTTTAATTACATAGAATAATAAAATGAATTAATTACCCGAAAGCATTTTTTTATTTCATTTAATTATTAGTAATACCCCGTGTCTAATAATAACAATTGACTATTATCATTACTTGAAATGAGCCCAGTGAATTACACTTAATATTATTTAATTAAATAAATAGTATCATTTTTCAAAAATCCATAGAAAAACTACATGGTGTGTATATTAATAAACACGAAGTGTAGTTTTTTATTTTCCGTGTTTCTTTATTTCCTCCACCGCATTTATTAGACCTTGAGTAATGACTATTTATTTCTTAAATAAATATCACTGCATTACTCGTTAATAAATATATTATTTCGTCAAAAATATATATTCTCTCGAATAACTAGTGTTGAAATAAATGTGATCAGACATTCTTCAATAATTATTAAACCCCAATCATGAATAATCTTTATTCAAATTGTTAAATTAATATTTAACTGAGATACTTTGACACACTTAGTGTGGGACACTCTAGGCCTCTTTCTCATTGGTATTAGGCGGAGCCTACCTAATGTCCAAGGTTTGAATCTCGCAACATGCCATGGCACCCATAGAGAAAGAAGCTAATGCCACAATGACGTGTCACCTCCTATGAATGCTTACCGTGTAATTTAATCAATTTTTCTCGATATCTCAAATCAAGCGGGTTACATGCTAGTGCCATCAACCAATGTACTCAGTTATTATTTTGTTGACTTTATGAAATTGAACTTGCCCATTACTTACCATGTCTATGGATTTATTTAGGCTATATCAATTCCATGAAAGGGCCTGAGATATCTACTTCTGTTATGTAACAGAAGGGGAAAATCCTTTCTCGCATTATATATTAATGCAGTATTACTTGTGACACACAAAACATATCCTACCTCATTGAGAACAATGTGTCTTCATGGTTTTCGTCAATACATCTAAGTGCATGAGTTGTAATACCCATTAATAATAATCTTAATGTCTAAGGACCAATACACATGTTTGCAGATACACTACCAAAAAACTGGGTTTCTACAGCTCCACCCTTTATCAGTGCTAAAAAAAGCACTGATATGGGAGCATTATCTGCGCTTTTTTTATTAGCGCTGATAAACGGGGGTTTTATCAGTGCACATTTCACTAGTGCTGATAAATGTGTTTATTTTAAATAAAATCATAAAAAATAATATATTGATATATAAGTATATTTATATTGATATAAATATAATAAATATTTTTTAAAATATGATTTATATCTATTTGATATGTCGTAGACCCAAAATGGACACCACAGAGCAGAAATTATGGTCATTTATAGCGATTAAGGACTTTTTCGTACTTTGAAGAATATGAGAATGTGTTACAATGTTCGCCGTAGTGTAGGTATAGTCTTCAAATTCAAAATTCTATGTGGTTGAGGTAAAATGGAAACTTGGAGCAGAATATATGGAAAAACGGACCCCCGAAGCCAAACTTATGACCGTTCATCGGGTTTCTGGTCCTTTTTGAAAATCAAAGAATGTGATACGGGGTTTTGGTGATCATCAGAGTGTGTAACGTTTCTCATGCTTAGATGTGATATGTGGTTGATCCAATAAGGACACTCGAAGCAGAAGTTATTGTCGTTTGAAATTTTGCAACTCTCGTAACTCCTAAAATCCTAAGAAACCCAAAGCTCACTAAAACAGACATATCATCTATTCTGGTTGTCCATTTGAGCACCGCGACCAGTCGAATCGAAGCTCGTGAAATAAGTGACGACCAAATCTAGTTGAAACCATTAGAAGATCAGAGTAATGAATGATATATCAGTTATAGTACTCTAAAAAAAGTCCAACTTCAAACAGCCATAACTTTTTCTCCGGGTGTCCGTTTGGGCTCTACCACATATTAAGTCAAAGGAAAATAAGTGATGTACGCAGCAGGTTGAATCAAGAGTAGTCTTTTTTAGGATTTGGAAATCCCAAAAAACAACCAGGAGGCCTCCAAAACTCAGTTTTCGTGTCCGGACCCTTGTCAAATTTTTATTAAAACGGTCATAACTTCTGATCTGTGTGTCTGTTCAGCCTTCGATGCCCGTTTATCATAGTTCGTTCCATGATCTTCAGTTTTGCTATTCACAGAGCTAAAAAAGACACTCGGAGAAGAAGTAATGTATTTTTCAGTGACTGCGATTTGTTAGGTTTATCGAGACCCCATTTTTAGCACTTTTGTATATACATATTAATATATAATATTTGTAAATATATATAAATATGTATAATTATACCTACAGATATACATATAACATATATCTATGTGTGTGTGTGTTGCATATATGTATGTATGTATGCATTTATTTATTTATTTATAAAAACCCACATAAGAAAACATATTTTATAAATTCATTTAAAAATAATCTTATAAATATAAATTAACATATATTAATATACACATAAATATATGGATAAAAAATTATAACTAAATTAATATATATATATAAATAGATATAAATAAATATAAATATTTGGATATATATATATATTAATATAATTAAATATATGTATATATTAATATGACTAAATATATATGTACATATTAATATGACTAAAAATATTTATATATATGTTAATATGTATATATATACATATTAATATTCTGATATATATATATATATATTAATATAATTAAATATATGTATATATTAATATAACAAAATATATATGTATATATTAATATATGAGTAAATATAACTAAATATATATATAAATAAATAGATATATTAATAAATGAAAAGCAAAGCAATATGGTGGAGTGGTAAAGACTTAGGCACGCATGCAAGAGGTCTCGAGTTCAAATCCTGGGGGAGGTAGGTCGCAAGCGCTAGTGTGGGGAATTACCAAGCGCTGTTAAAGGGGGGTTGGGCTGGGTGGACCTGGCCTGGGGCGTGCGTGGGCTATCGTGGGTGGTGGGCGCTGTTAAGGGGGGGGGGGGGGGGGGCTTCAAGTGATGTTGACGCCCGCCAGAATTGAAAAAAATATTGTTTTTTTATTTTTTTAATATTTTTTCATCTCTTATCACCACTTTTTAAAAGTGATGATAAAAGGGGCCTTTATCAGCGCTTTTCAGAATGCTGATAAAAGGGGCCTCCCTTTATCCTCGCCTCAATTAACATTGAATTTTTTAACACTATTAATTGAATTTTCTAGCACTTATAAAATCCATATTTGTAGTAGTGATAGGAACATCTGACGACACTATGAAATGTGTATTTCATACTAACGAGTCTCATTCTCATAATATCCTCCAAGATATTACCAAGGGCGCACACCATGATAAGGTTCTTCAATGTTTAATGAGCCCTCATCCATAATGGCCTATATTATTTTTTTCCCTCAAATAACGTCATCCATCCATAGAACATATATTCAAGAATAGTGTTATGACACTTTTGGGTTCTCATCATAGCAGGGATCCACTATAACCCTTTAATGCAACAACTATCCTTAGGACATTATCACATGCATTGTCACGTAGAAGAAAAATTAAGATGTGATAAGGTATTTATTAATGAATAATGTACAAAGTAGTTGGTTCTGAGTCACCAACTCCAACAAAGACATGGGGTCCAATTTTCACCTGTTTATGTACCAGATAATAAGTCGAACATAACCCAATGTTTGGTACTATTCTAGTAAAAGAAAAGAAATGGTTTGATAATTTATAAACGAAAAGAAAAGAAAAGAAAATAAATGGTTGTGATTTCTTCCCTTGATTGTGGATCAATAACTTAGTAAAAGAAAAGAAATAATTTGGATTTATCTCCATAATGTTTGGTGACAATATTTAAAAGAAAAGAAAATATATTGTTTTGATGTAAATGATACAAAAATACTTTGTTAAAAAATTGCACATGATGAAAGAGAATACTTTCTCAAGATAATAAAGAACAATATATTAGATCCCCACAGACACCACATTTGGAACCATGTCTACCCAACATGAACAATTTATGTTAAATGATACAAATAACCTTTTTAAAAAAAATTTATTTTTTTTATATTTTTTATAAAAAATAAAATAATAATAATTTTTATTTTAATCAACCTTTATATTTTATATCCCCAAAATTAGGTAAACATTAAATTGGTAATATATGTTAATACAAATTTAAAAATTTTAAAAAATAAATTACAGATAAATAAAATTATTTATATAATTTATTAATTCAAAATTATAAATTCAAGGTAATAAAAATTATAAATTGAAAATTATAAATTCAAAATAATTGATAATTATATACTATTAATTCAAAATAATTAATAATTCAAAATATTTATTAATTCAATGATATTAATTCCAAATATTTATTAATTCAAAATTTTATATATATTATTTATATAAACTATTATTTGTAGACAATTATAATTATTTTTAATAAAAAATATATATAATCAAAATTATTTATATATTATTTATCATTATTTATATACACATAATTATTTATTTATGATTATTTATATATACACACAACTAGGGTAATTTTGAGAATTTGAAAAATAATTTCAAAGTAGGTGCGTTGTTGTCGAAATCATCCTGATTTTGGGATGATTTCACAACTAAATAAATAGTTGATATGGGAGAAATCCATTTCTCCCAATTTTCACCACTTGTGTTTCTCTCGGTCATTTTGATTTTTCCAACTGGAAGAAATCCGCTTCAATCGTCATCTTCTCTTTTCCTCCCAAAAAGCGCGCTACCAAACAAGATGTAAAGTCATGGGATCCAAGTAGTTTGCATTACCTTCTACTCTCCAAGAACAACCGTGATGTAGTATTTCCTGCCAGTAAAGAGCTCGGAGGAGGTTAGCGGCCGGATGATAATGATGACTCTCACAGAATAATCCCTCTCATGCGAAATGACCTTGACCTCAGAAGCAACCATCTCCAAAAAATCTGTTAAGACTAGTGGAGAGGAGGATGCCGACCTTGACCTCATATGCACTTGAAATTGCTGCTGGTTTGCGGAGTAGAGGGGTTTTGGGTTGGACAGCGTGGTTTTGAAATCGCAGCTGAATTGTAGAATTGAGGGGTTTCGGGTTGTGTAGTGCCATTTTGAAATCAGAGATGGTTTGCGAAAGGGCACAGTTTGTATAAATAATTGAGTAGATGAGATATCAATTTATATTGTCTTTGAAAGTCAAATGGCATGACACGAAGGTGGAAATGTAATGAAAACTACATAGAGACGCTTTGTTCATATAACAATTCATATTTTTACATTATAAAAAAAGATTTTTGAGAAGGGCTATTTGCCAATGGTCCGTCGCTCATCGAAAATAGTCCCTCGACATGGACTATTTGTGACATGATTTATTTCTCATCGTAAATAGTTATTAAAAAAAATTATTTGCGACATAAATGTTTTCTCATCCGAAAACATTTATCACAAACTGTGTGTCAAAACATGGAAAAACTATTTGCGATGAGAATATACCTCTATCATAAATACCCTCCGTCATTTTTTTATTTGCAACAGGACTCATCACAGATACATTCTTTCATTATTTGTTATTTGCAATAGGATTATCTCTCGTGTCAAATAAACTGTCGGTAATGAGGCATTTACGACAGGCTCTATTATAAATATGTTTTTTTACCGCCACCGTAATTAATAACGGTTGTGCTATTTGTAACGAGTCTCATTGTAAATAGTCTTGTTGCAAATGATCTAACTTATACCACCCTCCAATTTATTTTCATTCCATTATTCTCGGAACTTCTTTCTCCTTCTCTGCTATTATATTATTCTGTTTAACATTATACAGGGGAGAAATTTTCAGGCTTTCCATCTGCTAAAAGATTCAGTTTTAAGGTATTTATCTAATGTCTTTGTTTTTTATTTAATTTATTACATTTTTTATTTTTAATAATTATTATTAATTAACAGTAATTAGATTTAATTAGAATTAGTTAGTTTTTTTACATTAATTAGTTTAATGTAATGGTAATTATTTTTAATGACAAGTATTTAGTTGTAATTATTGATAATTTTTTTTAATCACAAGTATTTGGTTTTAATTATTGATAATTATTTATAATCAAACCTATTTATTAGTAATTATTTATAATTAATAGTACTTAGTAATAATTATTAATAATTTGTAATACTTAGTAAATATTAAGTAATATTTAATGGCAACTAGTAATAATTTGCGGTAATTAGTAAAAAATTGTTATATGCTAATAATTTTTTAAATAATAAGTAGTAATTAGTGCTCATTAGATATAATTACCAGTAATCAGTATTAATCAGTGGTAAAAAGTAATAATTTTCAGTAATTAATAATAATTAGCAGTAATTATTAATACTTACTAAAACATAGTAGTAAATTGATATAAACTAAAAAATATTAGTAAATTGATATAATTTACAATAAATTGATATAAAGTAGTATATATTAATAAAAATTATTATGAATTAATAACTTTTTTTGTAAATTTATAAGAAAAATAAACATATAAATTTTTTATAAATTAATAAAAATATTTCATGTTAGTATAATTTATTCCAAATTACTATGAAATAATATAAATTGTTATAAAGTATTAGAGAACTGAAAATGAAACAGGTCTTCAATTTTCAGGTGATGATCTATAACAATTTTGAATATGGTTTATAGAAATTGGTTTCATCACCTAAATATTTTAAAATCTAGAACCAATTTGTGTCAACTATGTCCAAATTTTTCATTAGATATAAAAAACTAAGACATAGCAGGATGTGACACGTCGATGGAAGGATGAGGAGGAGGGGATGCGTCAAAGGAATGAGTAGCAACACTAGCAGATGATGGAGTACATATTTGATATTTATTACAAGTTAGAAATATTTGGATTTAATTATCAGAAATATTTGTAATTAAAAGTAAATAGTTTTAATTTGCAATAATTTTTTTTAATTATCAGTTAGTGGATGTTATAAATAGTAATTACTTATAATTGATTAATAAACAATATTAATTAATAGAACTTGGTAATAATGTATAGATCATAGCAATAAGTAATAATAATTTATAAACTTTTTAATAAATAATAGTAATTAGTAAAATTGAATTTTAAACCACTATAATTAGAAAAAATTAGAAGCAATTTGTAATAATTAATAATAAATTACTACATTTTTAAAAAAAATATTAGTAAAAATTAGCATCGATTAGTAAAATATAGTAAAAATTAACAGAAATGACAAAACAAATTGTAAAAAATAGCGATAGTGTCTAACAAATAGAAAAAATTAGTATTGATTGGGAACAATTAGAAAAAATTTGTAGTGATTAGGAAAAATTAGTAAAAATTAGCAGTAATCCAACATAATTTGTAAAAATTAACGGTGAATCACTATAATTATTATTTTAAATTAAAGGTAAATCACTAAAATTATTAAAAATTAGTGGTAATTAGAAAACATTAGTACAAATTAGTGGTAATTAGTTAATATTAGTAAAAAAGAACATTAAATCACTATGATTAGTAAAAATTAATGCTAATTAGTAAAAATTAGTGGTAATTATAAAAAAATAGCAGTAATTAGTAAAAATTAGTAAAAATTAGGTGTAAATCACAAAAATTATTAAAAAGAAGTGGAAATTAGAAAATATTAGTAAAAATTACCGATAATTATTAATATTCCCTTGTATGCTTGAAACATATCATTTTCTTTATTTAATTTTATAAGGATCGACTTACACCGGCTCCTTGCTTTTCTAGTATTAAAAATTAGTAAAAATTACCAATAAATTTGTAAAAATTAATGTGAAATCACTATAATCAGTGAAAAATAATAGTAAATAGGAAAAATTAACAATAAAATAGTATAATTATAAAAAGTAGTGGTAATTACTAAAAATTAGTAATAACTAATGGTAAGTAGAAAAAAATTAGTAAAATTGAACAATAAATTACTATAAGAAGTAAACAATTAACTGTAAATAGTTAAAATACCGGTAAAGTAGCATTGATTAGTAAAAATTAATAATAAATCACTACAATTGTTTAAAAAAACTGGAAATTATAAACAAATAGTTAAAATCAGCAATAAGTAGTAATAATTAGTAAAACCGTACATTAAATCACTATAATTAGTAAAAATCAAAATTCAATTTGTAAACGTTAGCGGTAATTTGTAAAAATTAGTGGTAAATAGATAAAATTGATAATATTTAAAAGTAAAATATAATTTTTTAAATTTTATACTCTTTTTGGATTGTCTTTTCTTATATCAAATTAATCAAAAAAATTATTTTTATTTTTTAGAGAAATATGGAATAAGAAAGTTGACAATAGTCTTTATTACATGATCATGATTGGTTAAATCATCATAAGAATCCAAAGGTTTTTAGTATAAATCATGTATATATTGAGGGTGTTGAAGGTTTTTTTAACATTTACATCATCGAAACCAGAATTTTTTTCAGAGGAAATAATTAAGTGTCTATGTTAGAAATGTTATG
The DNA here is from genome assembly GCA_963277665.1 of Viscum album. Lineage (NCBI taxonomy): Eukaryota > Viridiplantae > Streptophyta > Magnoliopsida > Santalales > Viscaceae > Viscum > Viscum album. The sequence goes on along the minus strand of OY728162.1, from coordinate 1,506,496,193 downwards.
TGATGAGGTTTGAAACATTCGAAAATGTTGGGGGTCGTCTATTGAGTTTTGGTTTTGAAAAAGATTATGTTTTTTGGTATCAGCATAGTGAACGTAGTTTTAGAGAATATAATAATAATTTGGTTCCAGATCCATCATAGATTCAAAATTTAGAACATGATATTGTTGATCCATATTTTCTACAAACTGAAACTCAAGATGATATTGATTTAACTCTTGAGTTGGAACCATCTCAATTTTATGATTTGTTGAATCCTGTTGAGGAGGCATTATATCATGGTTGAAAAATAAAAAAATTTCATGTTCTTGAAAACTTTATGGCTATTAAATTAGATAATGGAATATCAAAAAGATTTATTGATTAGATTTTCTCTTAGGATAAAGAACTGTTACCTGAAGGAAATGTATTGCCTACAGATTTCTATGAGAGAAATAGGTTGGTTTGTAATTTGGGTCTTGGTTACCAAAATATTCATTCATGTTCAAATGATTGTATCTTATTATGTGGTGAAAATGATACTTTATTTAGTTATCCTATATGTTGACAGTCGAGGTACAAATAGGCTCATCTAGGGAAGTCTAGATAGATTCATATTGAACAGTTGAGCTATTTCCCACTTACACCCAGATTTCAGTGTTTATTTATGTATTAGAACACAATTTCATTGATGTCATGGTACAAAAACAATATTCCAAATGGTAAAATATTAAATCAAACTTATGATGGTGATTAATGGAAACATTTTGACCACGTACATCCATATTTTTCTTCAGAATCCCGAAACATGTGATTTGGTCTTTTTAATAACGGTTTATATCTATTGGTTCATACAATAGTCAATATTATTTTTGGTCCATCTTTATAACTCCTTATAACATACCTCCTGGGATGTTGATGAATGAGTCATATATCTTTTTGACCTTATGAATTACAGAACATCCAAAAAATAATATTGATATTTATTTGAATCCATTGATTGATGAGTTAAATTTTTTCTGGAGTAATGGTGTCAATACATATGATATTATTCTGAAAAATAAATTCCTAATGAAATATGAATTATCTTCAACAATTAGCGACATCACATCATATGGTATGTTATATGGCTGGAGTACACATGTTCAAAAATCATGTTTGTATGGTATGAATGACAACAAAATGTTTATGATCTTCAATGGAAGAAAACCATATTATTTCAAATTTTATCAAAGATTTATTCCTACTCACCATCATTTTTGGAGGGATATATCATTTAAGAAAAGATACAATTGGAAGAGATGGAACTCTGACAATGATCTCATGTATTGAGTTAAAATATATTGTATATTTATTATCAACTATTATATTGATACTGAATATAAACCAACAAAAAATATATGGCTTTGGTAAAGAATTCAATTGGATAAAACAAATTTTTTTTGGGATCATTCATATTGGACTGATTTGTTGGTTCGTCACATGATGGATGTCATACATATTGAGAAAAACGGTTTTGATCATTTATTTTATACAGTGTTAGACACACCTAGAAAGACCAAAGATAATGTAAATGGAACAATTAGTCACTACCTAAATATAAAGGCGACAAAAACTTGAGTTGTTTGAAAATGTAAGATCATAGAAGTTAATGAAGATAAAAAGATGCTTATACACATTCTAAAGAATAATATTTATTATTTTTTCAATGGATTACCGATTTGAGACTACCAGATGGTTATGTTTCCAATTTATCTAGATGTGTTAGAAACAGTAATATTATCAGATTAAAATGTCATGATTTCCATGTTATATTGGAAAGATTTTTACCTATTGGATTTAGATGTTTGTTGAATTCTTCGATTTTGGACGCGATTAAAAAATTATCATATTTTTTTCGAAGTAATCTATGCAGTGGAGACAAACTATGATGCACTTAGTAGGCTGTAATAAGTTGTTGTTTTAATTTTATATAAGCTAGTTTTTTTTCCTCAGCTTTATTAGATTCAATGGAATATTTGATATTACATTTTCCACATAAAACAAAATATAGAGGGTCAATACAGTTTCAATGGATGTATTCACATGAGAGATGTATGTAGAATCTAAAGAAAAAGGTTCATAATAAACCATCAGATGAAGGGTCAATTGTAGAAGCTTATCTACATAAGGAAATTTATTTTTTATGCTCTGATTATTTCCAACCTGAATATCATTCAAATCAAAATCGAATGGGTCATAATGAGGGAACTGGTGATGATGCACTAATTATCAATTTTTTTCAGCCTCAATTTGGATTTGGAGGAGTTTATGAATGGTGGATTTTAGATGATGAACATCACAGAGCTCATACATAAGTTCTGGTCAACTTTAAAGAAATGATACGATTTGTATAACAAGTGATACTACCACATATTCACTTTCATTAAAATTTAAATTATTATTATCTTAATATTATATTATATGATTATCATATCAAGAAACAATTTCCACAAATTACAGTAGCTACACTTGAAAAATGTTGACAATATAATTTTTCCTACTATTTTCAAAGATTGCTAGAATAAATTGCTTATGATTTAACATATGATATCAATTTATTATTTTTTATATTGTTAATTTTATTTTAGTTATGCATGTATCAGAATATATTGATAAAATTGAAAATTGATTGTGTTTATTGAGTAACCCACCATTCAGAATTGTTAAATATCATAATGTATATGTGGTGAATGGTTTTCAGTTTCATACACATGCATATGGAGAATAAAAAAATAATTGTGTTTTATTAAGTGGATATAACCACAGAGAAAGTGAAGTTTAATTTTATGGAATACTAGATTAAATAATTGAGCTATGTTATCTGGGAAATAATTATGTAATGATGTTTAAATATCGTTGGTTTGATACCGATAGAGATTTATGTGTTGATCTGTGCCATGGAATCATTGATATTAAATATAAAAAGCCATCTTCTAAGAAATGAACCATTTTTATTAGCTAATCAAGCACACCAAATATATTATTCCATTTATTGTGAGGCCTAAATAGAGTTAATTGAATAATGGAACATTATAAAAATGGAATCCTATGAAAATCATTTTATGCAAAGCAAATTTGGTTCAATTGAAGTGTAAAAAATTGAAAATTTTCAAGAGACAACTCTAAATACAACTTTTCAACAAATAGACATGAATATCAGTGATGACACCATACAATTATGGGTCAATGGTGAAAATGATGTTGATGATGTAACAAATGAATTTGAATTAACAAGTGAATTTGGAGCTAAATCTTCTATGGAAATTGATGACATTGAGAAAGAAGATGAAGATATTGATAATGTTATATATCTTAATAAATTATGAATGTGGGGAATGACACAATTACTTATCGGATATTGTCAAAATAAATAAATAAATAAATATATATATAATACTCATCTTCGATTATTTTTTGATGAATTTGTTTTCGTGTTTCAGATGTCTGATGAGATTTATGATGACATCTTTTGTGACCATGAGAAGGTTATACTACCTAGTGATGAGCCTAGTGATATGTCATCAAACCCTCAATATCCTATCATTTACTCATCAACTCAGAGGGTTTAGGTTCTTGAGAGATTGATGATTCTCGACCTTATCCTCGAGCGACATCCACATCGTGGCTTTGATCCAAGCACACAAATGTAAGTTTGGTTGTGTATTTTAGCTAGTTTTCATTACTTTTTATAAATTTATTTATGTACTAATTGTTTAATTATTAGTTTTCTTTTTTTCACAAATATTTATATATAGTTTTTGGGAATGGGAGTGTTATTTTGCGAAACTATTTTTCTGAGGCATGGTTGACGTTTGATCAGGTTCCCATTGATGTTTGAAATCACATGTTTGATCACTATATGGTATGTAAATAAATAATAGTTATTTTAAAATTTATTTAAATATTAACTTTCAATTAATAATAAATGAAGCGTTTATGGTATCTCGTTGATGATAGCATAATGAGTTCTATTAGGGATGCCTGAGAGGTGTGTATGCATGATTACTGTTATCAGTTTTTTCACAATTTAAGAAGGACAACCATGAAGAAAGTGGGAGTCACAGATTTTGATCAATTTGTTGTGCCCATCAAACGGATTACATCTTATCTCAGTTTTGAGATGGACTATGTTGAAACTAGATGAGATCTTGTTTTTAGATGACAGTTTCATTAGGACCACAAAACCAGGGGAGGTAGGAGGTGACACATCAAGATGGTGGTTATATTCAGTACGCATTGACGACATAAGTAAAGTACTTTTTTTTAAAAAAATTTGTAATTTAAATGTAAACTATTTATTTTATACTCATATAGGAATTTGAACATCCTGATATTACGAAGACTAATGTTTATAAGAGGATGTACAACAATCCTATCACTAGATATATTATAGGCGGTAGCCAACCTCATATTGGGGTTAGTATAATTTTTTTGAGTTTAAAATTTAACTAAAAATAATATTAAACTATTTTAATTTCAAAATTCAACTAAAGGACTCATATAAGCCCACAAATTTTCAGACACAAGATGATAGCTAGGATGAGACTAAGAGACAGAAGATTGGTGTGGTAGGATTTGATTTTACAATATGGATACAGGTGGCATAATATGGTTTCAATAAGGGCCGAGTGTTTGGTGTCCGTTCTTGACTGACACCTGACAGTTTTTACGGTAATACTATATGGTCAACGTCCAGCTTTAGGGGAGCTCATGAAGATTCATCATCATCAGTCTCACAATATGAGGATCAGCTACAAGTTCAGAGTGTGGTTATTGAGGCCATGCGTAGGGAGTAGGATGGGCTCCATCTACAACACCAACAGTAGTAGGAGGAGATGCGACAATGGAAGAAGTAGTAAAATGAGTACATGTGATGGATTATTCAACACTTAGGGATGAATTTCCCTCCCTCTCCTCTTCTATAAGACCCTCCCCTCCCCTCCCCCTCCACATTGATAGATACATTATGAAAATATTTATTATGTTAAAATATAAATGAATATATTTAGTGTAATATTTTTATTATTTTAGATGTTTACAATTTTATTTATTACATTTTTTAAAATTATTTTAATTTTTTTTATTGTTGATATTTTTTTATAATTTTTAACTTTATTTTTGATTGGTCACTCGTCTCGTCGCAATTACTTACCTGTTAAAAAAATATTTATGAAGGGATGGTTCCTCATCACAAAAAGATAGTTTTTGTGACAACATGTTGCAAAAACTATCATTTGAAATTCCATTTTTGGCAATGGGTTATTTGATATGGGGTCCCATCACAAATAATCTATTTTTTAGTAGTGTTAATACACATTAATTCAGGATATATTACATAAATATACACATAATTCTATCCTAGAAAACCATGAGGACTAGTGTATGTGGAAAAATACATATATAACACGTTAACATAAAACATGGGAACAATGACATTATTTAAAATTCCCTAACACGCTCTTAAAATATCACACACTATTCTAAAACTGCATGAGATAACTGGAAATGTACATGAGAAATGGGTGCGTTATAATGCACAGTAAGCGAATAATCAAGGGATAACATGATGAAAATAATACATGTTAGTCAAAACGCATATCAAGGTAACATAAAAAGGGTGAGGTTCAAAAACATGAACATCAAAACATCATATAAGATGATAACATCAAGGAAACATAGGAATGTGATAATAATATAAAACATGACATCATAAGCTTAAGTCAAGACTAACAATAAAAACATCATAACATAGTGTGTTTATAATAACATATTATTCATCATACATGGAATCTCAGGAGATAGAAACATTAATCAATGCATTTTAGGGAAATATAATTCCTAGTCCACTCGTTGCATTTAGATCATGTACATGTAGTAATGTGTCACATAGATCATACATCATAAAACATATTTAATAACATTTAACCTCATGATTAAGGAGTGTGAGATAAATATATATAATTATCCAATGAATTAAGGATAGATAAATCTAATTCTATATCCTTTATTATAAATGGGGATGATTATTCACCACACAAACATTTTGTATGAAAAAATCACAGGATAATTTTTGTAGTATAATGGGTGCACATAAAGGCCCAAGAGAGGGTTTAGTGAGAGTGAAATGTGGTGTCTCATTACTTTGGAATCATAATGATATTAAATATATGTGTAAAATCACATTATAACATGAAAAATCAGTAATCAAAAGGCCTAGTAGAAAGAATGTTCTTGAATGAAAAATGAAAATGAGATGATCACGTACCTTGAAAGGGTGCTTCTAAATGTGTTATAGGAGCTTCTTAAGAGTTTGGGAACACCTTGGGATATATTTTGAGATGTAGAGGGAAATAAAATTCATTAAAAATAAGTTTTGAGTAAAAATGAGTGGGGGAGTGGGTGGGTATTTAGAGAAAAATATAGGGGATTTATTTATTAATTTCTAAACTCAGGTTTTGGAATCTATGGTTTTTGCCCATGGTTTCTACCACAGGGGATTAATATTCAATATTTTATAAGGTCAAGAACTAAACTCCTTAAAATAATACCTTTGGTGATGTATCAGGGAGTCATGTTTTGGAATAATTTATTTTAAAACCATAAAAATTAATATAGGTTTTGGAGGATTCATTAAGGGTTTATAAAATTAATAAAATGAATTAAAAAAACATTATTTTGAAGTGGAAGCATATTTATAGTCATGAATTACTTTTATGTCATTTATTACATCACTTTTGGTACATTATGATGTCATAATACACACCATGTATTTATATAATATTTAATTTGTAAAAAAATTGATTTTATCAAAAAATTATGAAAAATGATGGCTCTTTCATGGGGGTGGTTCGGCGAACATGGTTTGGGTCACGATGTTGATAAGCTAGAAATTCTACTATAAACAGTTTCATTCAAGCTTCAATTGTTAAATTTCAGCTTAGGATTGGTCAAGGGAAAGGCCTAGTAATGTCATCTCCCTCTAAAGCCCTGAGAATTTGGCTACATAAGTTGTGATCCTACCAATTGAGGCCATCACTCCTTCTATAGATGAAAATTAGACTTTATCATAACCCTTAAAATATACTAATAGTATCATTAATTGTACAATGACTATATTATCAACGGTTATTATGTTTAATGGTCTTTTAAATCTTACATACTATATTTTATAATTAGTCCAAAGTAACTAAATTAGTAAATTTATTTTCTATAACTATATTATTTAATAAGGATTTTATTCATTCAAAAAGGAATTTCATTCATAAACGTTTGGGTTGATATAGTTCAAATTCAATTTTTTTGATGGAAATGGATTAGAATCATTGATGTGAAATTAGGTCATATTTGACCCGCTTATAAGGCATGACACGAGTTAAATGGATTTGAATCAAATATAAATGGATTTGGATCATAATCAAGTGAATTGGTCAAATATTAATGATATTCTAGTGGATTCAGGTTGACCATTACTGGTTTTTATAATACAAGTAACTCGATTAAAAATATGATGATAATATAAAACATTTTAGAATAAGAAATAACATCATAACATATTTTATTCTTATAATCAATATAATTTTAAGAAAAACACAGTTATAACATATTTTTTATTTTAAATGGTTTAAGATTGACAGGATGACACACGAATAACATACATTTACTTTTTTATATAAATGAGATATCAATTTATAATTCCATTAAAAGCCTAATGGAATTAACGATCTCCATTTCTATATTGTCATCTACTTGGACATATTTGGTCATGGATTATCAAGAACAAGGTTATAGGTTGTGATATGGTCTTTTGAATTACAACATGTTTTGGATTCACTACATCTAAGATTTGGTATCGATTCAAAGTGAGATCACCTCAATATGCATTAAAATAACCGACTCTCCTGAAAAGGGATCTGATACCACCTTCTTGCCTATTATTACTATGACATCTTTTGGAATAATCAAATTACATAAAATTATTATCTAAATGCTACAAGATTGCAACACTATAATGGGTATGGTCTATAAAAGTATGAAAAATGGCTATGATCACCACTGGTAATGTCGGCACTGATCAAAGTTGGGAACTATTATTAGAACTAGTTTCAACATTGAAAAAGATATCAATTGCATCAATGCACTCTACCTAAACATCACACTACAATAACCAAAAAAGTAAATTTGAAATATAAAAAATTAAATTACATGTAAATTTTCATTACAAACATTTTACAACTACAATGTTATGTACAATTTATTAAAAGCATCAAAAATTTCAAAAAAACTCAAAAATAAATTTTATTACACCAAGTGGCCATGTATTGGACTATCCATGAGATCCCCTTACAATAGAGATCAATCATGTTACTTGTCAAACACACCACCCATAGCTCAAAGAAAAATAGAGTGTGTATGTGATAAAAAATACTTATTTTAGCAATTCTATAAAACAGAAATAAAATTAAATATCATACAATAATGGATTAATAAAAAAAATAATAATAAATCATGAAAGATAAAATACAATGCATAAATAAGAAAGATAAGATAATAAATAAATAAAACACATTACAAAGTAATATGACACCCACAACAAATTTTCTCCATTTTGAGTATGTGACACATTTTCAATAATATCAAACAAACAATGTCTCAGATTGACATTCAATTAATTCCTACATGTTTTAAATGAACCATGAATCATTACTATAAAGTATCAAAATAATATGAGTGTGTTTTCTTGTATTTTATTATGTTATAAATGTTTTGATCTTGAATGTTACTTTTAAATGAAAACACACACTTTCCGCCACATGGCTACACCATGTGATGAATTGATATGAGGTTAATTAATACATGACACAAATTAATCATATATCATTGTCCAAAGAATCGTGCAAATTTGAGCACATTTTTGTAGTTTTAAGTACCTGACATTAAATTTGAACTTAGATGTCATTTTTAAATGAAAACACATACTTTTTGTCACAATTCCATCATTGTGTGTTGAATTGATGCACAACTAATTCATATATTTCACAAATGAATCATTAATAATTTCCTAAAGTATCAAGAAAATTTGAGTTTGTTTTCACAGTTTTGATTATGTAATGTGTGTTATGTGATTAAATATTAATTTTAAATAAAAACACACACTTTTGGTCACGATTTTCACACCATGTTTCAGATTATCGTTTGGTTAATTCTCACACGTCAAAAATAAATCACAAATAATTTTCTAAAAGAATCATGATAATTTGAGCATGTTTTCTTTGTTTTGAGTATGCAACACATGTTTTCAACTTAAATTTCACTTTTAAATAAAAAAAACTTTTTTTCATAATAACCACACTATGTATCATATTAATTTGTGGTTCATTTATGCACTTCAAAAATGAATTAAAAATTATTCTCCTAAAATATTAAGACATTAAAAGTTTTTTTGATTGATTTTTAGTACATGACTTGTGTTTTAAACCAAAAATATCACTTTCAAATGAAAACACACACTTTCAGCTATACTGGCCACATTGCATTAAATATTAACATGTAATTAAATTACACAAATTAAAAAATACACGGATCATTTTACTATAGTATCAATACAATTCAACCATGTTTTATTGTTTTTTAGTATGTGATGTGCGTTTTGGGCTAAAATTTCACTATTATAATAAATCATGTACTTCCAGTTAACCGGAATACACCATGTTTCAAATTGATGAGTGGTTAATTCATACACATAAAAATTGAATCATGGGTCATTTTAATATTATTTCAAGAAAATTCAACCACATTTTTTTGGTTTTGAGCATGTGACATGTGTTTTAAATTAAAATATCACTTTTAAACTAAAAAACATTCACTTTCCAAAACATTTGGTTACACCATGTGTCGTATTGAGGTAAAGTTAATTCATACACATCATAAATGAATAAGATAATTTTTTCCTAATGTATTAAGAATCATGATTATGGTTTCCTGTGTTTGACTATACATCATCCATTTTGAGATAAGATGATGTTTTTATACTCAAAACACACACTTTAAGTCATACCAGACACATTGCGGGTCAAGTTGTTGTACAATTGATTCCAAAATGTAAAAAACGAATAAAAATATTTTTTTTAAAAGTATTAAGATAATATAATAATTTTTTCACAATTTTGAGAATGTAACACATGTTTAAAATTAAGACGTCACTTTTAAATTAAAATATGCATTTTGAGTCATATCAATCACATTGTGGGTTGGACAAACATGCAATTGATTTATACATGTAATTAATGAATCATATGTAATTTTCATAATGTACTATGAAAATCAAATCAATTTTTATTAGTTTTGAGTACGTGACACACATTTTGAACTAAAATGTCACTTTTAAATGAAAACACTCGCTTTCAGTCCTACAGGTTGCACTGTGTGTCAGATTGATGTGTGATTGATTCATATGCACAAAAAATTAATAAAAAAGTCATTTTCCAAAATTATTAAGACAATTAAAGTTTGTTTTCTTAGTTTTGAGTGCGTGGAAAGTGTTTTGAACTAAAGTGTCACTTTTATATTAAAACACTCAATTTCAATCACACCGACCACACTGCATGTCAGATTGACAGGCAGGTAATTTCCACACATCATAAATAATTCATGGATCATTGCAATAAATTATTAAGTAAATATAATCATGTTTTCTAGTATATGACACACATTTTGGACTAAAATGTGACTTTTAAATTAAATATATGCACTTTTAGTCAATCTGGCCATGACATGTGCCATATTGACATGAGATTAATTACTATACATCACAAATGAATCATTGATAATTTTTATAAAGTATCAAGATAATCTAAGTTCAGTTTCTTGGTTTTGAGTATGTTACATGTGTTTTATACTAAAATTTAACCTTTAAAATAACAAAAATCCACTTTTTGTCAACCCATCCACACTGCATGCTACATTTATGAGATCAAAATAATATTTAAGGATTGTTTTCCTAATGTATCAAGACAATCCAAGGGAGCTTGTTTGATTTGACTATGTGATGTGTGTTATAATCAAAATTGTTGCTTTTCTACTAAAAACCTTTACTTTGAGATATATCATTCATAAAATGTCTTGGATTGATGTGTGGTTGATTTATACATGCCCAAAATGAATCGTGGATCATTGTACTAATGTATCAACATAATCCGATCACATTTTCTAGATTTTTGAGTATGTGGTGCTCGTTTTGAACTAAAATGCCACTATTAAATGAAAAAATGCACTATCAATCATATCAACCACACCATATATCATATTGATGTTGGATTGATTACTAATCATCATGAATAAATCATAAAGTTTCTTAATTCATCAAGACAATATGAGCATATTTTCTTATTTTTGATTATTTAATGTTCATTTAGAACTAAAATGTCCCTTTTAAATGAAAACATTCACATTTAGTCATAAAAACCATTTATCATCCCAAAAAACATGTCTATCAATGTGAAAAATGTGTTTATTTGAGCGTTATACAATGTAACACCTGAATCCCACATTAATTTTATATCATTGATCAATGAATCCAAATATACATCAATATCACTACGAGATTGTTTTGGTCCTTGTATAAATAGATACACCATAATGTATTTTAACATTATTCATAACCATAGTGAAAAGTTATAAATTTTCAACATAACTGATCATGTACTATGGGTGATACTTTGTACAGCAAAGGGATTAATTCTATATGTAGATAGAGAAAAATGGAGGTTTCTCATCTCATTTCCAAATTTATAATTCCCATGATCAATTATCTTCCACTGAGGAAAGTCTATTGGGTGACAATATAAGGGTTTGGATTTTATTTAACCCTAGTTTTATCTTCTTCATATGACTTGAAGGTGTTAATGACATATTATTTATTATTTATGAGTTTTTTTAATTTAAAATATAATTTTACTTAATTTGAATTTACCCTTATAGACCACCCCCGCCCTGTGTAAAGGTAAACTCCTTTACCCTTACATAAACCCCCTTTTCCTTCACTACGTAAGCGTGGGAATAGTTTTGATCTACTATGTAATGGTCTTTCATATCTCTTGTTATGGTAGTCAGACTCACATTAGGGTTATTGTTGAGTTGTGTAATGTTTATTCTGAACCTATGTAAGGGTACTCCTATCTCTTGCAAGGGTAACTCATCTCACATCAAGGTCTTTATGAGATTTCCAAACTCACATGAGGGACATTGAATTAAGTTCAATCACATAATATTGACCTTATTTCTATGTAAGGGTCACTCATCTTCACCTATCCCATGTAAGGGTGAGTGTTTTGAGTCCTTGGGTGTAGTGAGGTGGTCGTTGGGTACTAGTATATTCCAATATGATTAAAAGCCCCATACATGTAAGGGTGAAAGGCAATTTTCATGACTCATTTCCCCTTGTGGGAAATGGAAAGGGATCCATGTCATATTAGAGGGCCTGATGCTCTTAGTGGTGCTTGGGAGCTTCCCCGTTGGAAACGAGCACCGTGTAAATTCTAGAGTTGGTTGGGTGTGGTGATCATCGGGTCTTCCCATGTGAAATGGTTATACAAACACATCTTATAGTTGGGTGTGGTGGTGTGTGCGGTTGAGGTGAGTCTGAGTAAATTAGGGGGGAGGAAATTGTGATCTAGATTCCTCCATGCTATGGTCTTTAGTATGGCAAGTCTAAATGACTATGGTATTTTTGCTACAGCATAGAGGGTGTTCATGGTGGCATACTAGGAATCTAAAATTCCTTTCACCTTGTTGTGGTGAAATAATTAGTGGTAGACAATGATTTAAAATGCAGTTTTTAAAATGAATGAGATTCAAAGAGATATGGAATTTCAAACATCGGGCTAACTAGATCTCTTTGATTGAATCATGCCCCAACATTTTCATGGGGTGAGTAAAAAGAAATTTATTTAATAGGTTAATGTATTAATAGTGTTAAACATATGTTTTATCAAGAGAGGAGTGCGCTAAATCCTTTTATCACTTATTGAATAAGAACAAAGGGGCATTTTGGTTTTGAAAACCAAAAATGTATGAAACAAATATTTATAAGAATATGATGAGAAAAATGATCAGGTTAGGGTTATCATTCCAATTTCAATGCTATATTTGTATCTAATTTTTAAGATCTTATTCTTATTAACGGATAAATGATAGTTTTTGAAACCACTTCTTCATTCACCCCTAGTTGAATGATATTAGTGAGATTATCCTATGAAAAACATCTACTTTTGTCTACCCTCCTTAAAATGTATGAAAGTGAAATTGTAAATCATCCCCAATTCACTTAGGAAACACTGAACCATGCCTTCTGTATTCTAAGTAATCTAAGAGTAACCTATAGACCTTCCTCACATTCCATCAACCACTTAAAACTTTACCATAAAGCCTATTCCATTCAATCTTACATGGTATAAACCTATGTAGAGGGAGATGATGGATCCTTAACCAAGGCAATAAATAATAAATAAAATTTAATTGAACACAACCACATTCAAAATTAAAATCTGTCACCAAATACTAAAATCAATCAATAATAAGGAGATATTCTTTTTATTAAAATACTCAGAATCAATCATTACAAATGGTCTTTATTCCCTTTACAAAATCTCTTAGAAATTTTACCACCACATTCGAGAGGTTAAAATCATGAATAGAGAAGTGGAATACATTATAAAACTAAGAAAATTGGTAAATAAATGAAAATAGTAGAAGTGTATTCTCCAATGTAAATATTTCTCCCATACTCAAAAACACATGATTGCTTTAAATATCCAAGGCTACACATATTCCTTAGCTAGTAAAACCCCCCAAATATCTTCATGCATATGAAATTCTCTGAATTTTTCCTTTTTCTAAAAGGCTGTCAATCTGTATGTGATTCTCTCCCCATGAAAATTCACAACTTCCCTATTTTTTAGTTTTTTGATTAAAATATCAAGCATTATTTTAATACACATGGAAGCCCATGAATGTTTGTATTATGGTTGATGTGGTGGCATAAAGTTCAGTTTTAATTTCCAAGTTAATCCCCCAAATGATTCCTTGTAACATTTAAGAGTTGATTTTTAACAAAGGAATAAACCCTAATGATGGACCAAATGATTATGATCATGAAGCATTATGTTCAAATATTTACGATTTATGTCTAGGATATATGCTCATTACCAAAAGACATATGATTATCTCCCAGGAATTATGATGTAAAGACTTATGATCTTCATTGAAGCTTTATGATGTGGTCCAAAGCATTATAATCAAGGCCAAAACTTTACGCTTGATCGGAAAGTCTTCTGTTGATTCCTCTTCCATTTTTTTTGCTTATAGAGATTCCATAATTTCTAGATTAATAATAGAATCACCATTATTTCTCATAGAAACAACCTCATCCACCATAAATAATAATTAAAACATTCATGGTAAAATTTTGACTTTATTCCAATAATTTCCAAAGATTGAAGAAAACAATTGAAACTCAATATTTAATCCATTTTTACAATTAAATCTAAAATGATCCTATATTATAAATATGTGATAATTGCCCAAAAAATGATAAAATGGTCGGATTAAAATTGTTAAAAAATATGATAAAATGTATGAAAATACTAGTTTTTCAATTTCCCCACACTTAACCCTTGAAATCTGGGAAAGTGAGTTTAAAAGATTACTAAATAAAGATTTAAATACCAACCAATATAATTTATTCATACAAAACACCATAGTCCAAAATCCTACTAGTACTATTAAAGGATCATTATTCCATTTTCTTCATCATGATTATTCAATCGAACCCCACTTTTCTAATCCTCTCATGCACACTTATACCTACCTTCTAAAAAATTTCCACTCGATACTCAATATTATATTCAAATAATGTTTTCTCATTCTTGGATCGTACAATTGTAACCAAAGTCTTGATGAGTTTCTTAATATCCACCCAATGATTCAATAATCTATGCATATCATGAGGTATTTAGTGTTGGGTTTAAATGTCTCTCAGGATTAAAGGTGTGGAAGATACGAATGTAAAATTGTTCAGGATAAATGAGGAGGCTTTTCTCTACTATAAGGCTTAATGCATGCTTTTAACTTTACTCTAACTATGAATTCCTCCATCACATACTCTTATACAATTCCGTATGTATTCTTTGAGTTTTACATGGACATACTATACCTTTTTTCACTTCTGAAATAGTTAACATCCCTCTCCCGGTTTCCTTTAGTAAGTTTCTTCAAACATTTATTTACTTTGGTTCCACTCTTAAAGGCATAGAGGGACTTTGTAATTTCAATAGTAGGTGTGGAACCATACTTAACTCCTTGTGTAAGATATACAATAAAAAATTTAGTAGTAGTGGTATCACTATTATTTTATCCCCTCTTTCCCGATAACACTTTTTCATCTTTTTCATATATAGATTTCTCTTTAGAGTCACATTTTTTAGAGAAAGGGAGAGATTGTTTTTCTTAAAATAGTACTGAATCTTGATGGAAATACTTATATTATATAAATATCATTTTTACATTATTCATATCATGGTTTTTATCCTAAAATTTCAGCATAAAATTTATATAAATTCCACGTTTAATTTACATAGATTCCGTCAAGCAATTTTCATAGCTCATTGTGTTCTCTCCCCCACACTTGAATTCAAACAAGATCATGAAAATGATTATAGAGTAAGGTATATATAAATTTTTTAATTTTAATTTGGTTTCCTAACAAAATCATTGATGTTTTCTATGGGATACAAGGAGTTAATGTAAATTTTGGTTTTCAAATAGATTTTATTGAACAAAAGGGGTTTTAGAATTATTTTTTTCAATCATGTATATAATATAATACTATAATGGTCTAGGGTTTAAAAAATATTAATTAGTAATTATAGTTAATAACGAATGAATCGGTTTAGTCAAGATAAAAGGAATTATAAAGGAAATCTCAAAATTGGTCTAGAAGCCTCACTGGTAAGTGACAAAAAATGTTGGGTAGTATTTCATGGTATGATATTCAAAAAATAGTGGGTTTTGAATGAATTTCCATTATTTAGAATTTTGAAAAGAAATTTCATTTTAGTGTTAATATAAGGTGTTTAAATGGGTTATGTTAGTTTCTCAACCTTGACATGAGTCTAAAGTTTGTAGGGGAATTCAGATTAAGTTCACATGTTTCAAAAATTGATAAAAAATGAAAAAAAGAAAAAAATTGAAAAAGAAAATAGAAAAGTCCTAAACTAATGGTCATAAACTACAGTGTTCCCTCCCCCAAAATTAAATAATGTAAAATCCTCAATGCATTAAAATATATTAATTATGAAAATAGATTTTAATTGGAATAACAATGTCCAATTAAGTGTTAAGAAGGGGTACAATCTGCTAGTTTATTATTGATAAAAGGTTGGATGGGCATGATCTTATCCACTAGTTCGTAGGGTAGATTATTATGATACATCATTAATATGTTCCCATGGAAATTTAATGAGTTTTCTTTTCCTCCCTTAATATTTTTCACAACACTAAACTATTAGATATGATTGACTATGAATGGAACTTCCCATCTGGAATAAAGCTTATCTAGTATTAGCTTGATTATAGATTTGTAAAGTAACACTTGGTCTCCAAAATAGAAGATTTTGGGTTGTATAATCATACCCTAATCCACTTGAGTTATTTCTTTATAAATTATTTAATTTTCTAAGGATTATGTTATAATTTTCTCTAGTTCTTACAACTATAATTTTTCATCTTTTTTAGATCTTTCGAAGTTCATATATATTTCATTGATATCTTATTATGCTTTGTTCTCCAACTCCATGCATAGGTGGTATCTCTTTCCATAAATTAATAAATAAGTGAACATTCCTATGAGTGTCTCGTATGTTGTCCTATAATCCCATATGGTGTCTTCTAACCTAGTATCCAATCCTTCATGTTGAGTTTTATTGTATTTTTAAGAATACATTTTATTTATCTATTGGAAACTTCACCATGTCCATTTGTTTGGGTATGGTAGGGTGTCAATGTCTTATGATGTACTATATACTACCTTAGTAGAGCCTCCATTATTTTACTATAAAAGTTAGTACCTTGGCCAATGACGATGGATCTTGGTACTCTAAACCTACAAAATATTTTAGTCCTGATAAAATCACACAGAACTTTAGGATCATCTGTTTTAATGGCTTCTACTATGACCCATTTTGAAACCTGATCTTTAATAAGATGAATATAAGAATTTATAAATGACATGGGAAATTGTCCTATAAATTCTATTTCATATAATTTAAAATTTTCACAAAAGATAATGGGATTTTGAGAAATGTCTTATCTTTTTGAAATATTTGTAAAAAATTAATATTTTTCACACTTCTTACAATATTCGTGTTCATCATTGAATAGATTGAGTCAATAAATACTAGATTCCAAAAATTTTCTTATAGTTATTTGAGGTAAAAAGTGGCCTCCACAACATAGGGTGTGACAAAATTCAAAAATGGATTCAATTTAACTTATAGGAAAACATCTCTTTATTACTTTACCATTAAAATTTTTCCAAAGGAAAAAATATTCCCAAATATAAAACTAGAATTATATTTGAGTTTATTGTTTTTTATGAGTGTTTAGATGAGATGGTACCTTAGAAGTTACCAAATAATTTACTATGTTTTTATACCATGGAACATCCCCTTATACAATATAGATTTTTTGTCCTAGAATGTGGTCATTTAGTGGGTTTTGGTTTGGAATTTCTACTTCAATATTGTTTGGTAGTCTACTTAGGTGATCCACCACCTTATTTTCAACTCCTTTTTTATCTTTAATATCTATGTTAATGTCTTATAAAAGGAGTATCCATCTTACCATATTGTTTTTTTCATCTTTCCTTTTCATTATGTATCCAAAAGCTACATGGATAGAAAATACAACAACATTAGTTACAATGAAATAGAATCTGAACTTATTTAAAATAAAAACAACTATAAGAAACTCCATTTAAGTTGTGTTATTATTGATCTTGGAAACATATAGTATTATTTAGGAATAATAAATTACTTTTGGTTTTCCTTAAATTATTTGGTAAATAACTACTCCCATATCTTAGTTCAATAGATCAAATAATAGTTTGAATGAATGTTCCTGATTATGTTGTTTTATTACAGGTGAGGTGATTAATCTCCTCTTAATTTCATAAAATTATTCACTATATTCATCATTAAAATGAAAATAAATTTTTTTAAAAGAATCCTGGAAATAGGAAGACCAATCTTACTAATATATTTTATGAATCTTGTATAGAAACATATATGGCCCAAAAAAGCTCTAGCACATTTCACACAAGATGGGTAGGAAAAAGAATTTATTACATCAATTTTAGGTTTTTCTAACTTAGTGAATTTTTTTTGAAATGATACAACCTATTAATATTACTCTTTTAACCATAAAATTATACTTTTAAAAATTTAAAATAACATTTTTCTCAATACATGTATTCAACACATTCTCTATATTTCTTAAACAATGATAAAATGAATATCCAAAAATATTGAAATCATCTAATAATACCTCCATTACGTATTCTATAAAATCTAAAATGATACTTACCGTACAACTTTGAATTGTACATGCTGTATTACATAGTTTTAAATTCATCCTATTGAAGGAAAAGTTTCTAAAAGGACATGTGAAGGTTGTCCTTTATAGGTCTTCTAGAGTAATGGGTACCTAAAAATATCTTGAAAAAATATATAAGAAATATTAATTTGTTTTTCTAGACAACCTTTCTTGTATTTGGTCAATTTAAAGAATGGGACAGTTATATTTTCTAGTGACTTGATTCAAATTACTATAATTAATACACACTCCAACTATTTTGAATTCTTATAGGGATCGATTCAATTTGGACATTCCTAATAATGGTTATGTTCGTGTTCTTGGGAACTACATGGATGGGGATGACCCGTAGTGAGTTAGAAATGGGTTAAATGGTGTTTATTTCCAAAAAATATCTATTTCCTTTTTACCACCTCCATTATGGTGATTTTAATACTATTTTTGGGCTACCTTACTGGTATGGGGTCTCCCTTAAAGAGAATTATATGTGTGAAAATTTTAGGTTTTATGCATAGAATATCTCCTAAACTCAAACTGAGGGCTCAAATATTTACATGAAACATTTTTATGAGTCTTACCTATTATGTATATCTACCAATTATAAGTTATATGGCCACTATTTGTTAGTTCCTTCTAATTAAAAGAGTAATTCCCACCATTGAACTTGTTATTCAGCTACTCTGTGAGGCTTCAAAGTTGAGCAGACATGTTTGAATGCTTGTATATTTCTATTAGGGTATTCACCTGCAAGACCATGAAACTTAGGAAATGTTCATATTAAGACAATTTTTAAATCAAAATAATTTTTTTATTTCAGGCATAGTGATTTATTTTTGTTGGTTAACAAATAGAGGTGCATATAAGTCTCTCAGGATTTGGTTATGGTGTATTTCCATTCGGGAAGACCTAGAGTGAACACTTAAAGTTTCACTTGAGTTTAAAAGGGTTATTTATTCAAAATTAATACAATTTAATTATAGCATCCATCCTTTTTATCACATAAACTTTCATTACATTATACAAAACCGAGGATCTTTAAGGTTTAGTGTCTTGGAAAACATGAACTTATTACATGAGAAAAAAAACATTATTCATAAACAATTGAAAGTATTCTTCATTTGTTCATCCTAAGATCATTATAGAATCTCTTAAAATGGGAGAATACATCAAAGCAAAGGGTGATCAAAAGGCCCAGTAAGGGAAACAAGGGAAACAATTTACATGAGAACTCGAGATACATCAAAAGTCATGAAAAATAACTTTAAGGCATGAGAAAGAGATCATGAGGCATATAATAATAAAAATAACGTGTTTCATAACTTGAATAAGTGGGTAAAAAATTTGATATTGACAATAATTTCTATTTCACCAAGGTCCATCCCCAAGGTGTCATTAAAAATTACCAAGGTTATTCACCAAGGCATCTTTAAAAATGGTCATCTCTAGAGATTAAGTCTTTACCCAATGAATTAGAGCGCTATCAGGGAGAACCATTAATTTTTCTTTATTATCATGTGAGACACATATATCATCATCAATAATTTCATAAAAAACCCATATAGTATAAATGAAATGGGTTTCATTTCATAATCATAACGTTTTAAAAACTTCTTTAAAGACATGATATTTATGTCACTTTAAACCCACAGAAAAGGAAAGTGGGTCTCATGTATGTAAATATAAAAATTTAAAACAGAATATTTTGATATATATGTTAATACCCCTTTATAAGGATGATCTTTGAGTATTTACTTAATAAAATAAAATAATTTGAGAAAAAGTGAGAGACATTTGAGACGGAAATTCTGCTGCATAACGGCTATGCTTCGGGGTTATAGAAAACATTGAAAAGAGAGGGGACATAGGTCAACCACTAATAAATGATCCAAATAACATTATAGGGACATAATATAATGGATTAAAGAACATGGTAATGAGATTTTAAAGACATACCATATGAAATTAAATACATGGAGGGAAGGCAAAAATAAGATTTCTCTTATGAAAATTCGGCTGCGTAACGGTGTCCCTTAAACTTCAACAAAATTAATTGAAGAGATCAAATAGGGTATCTAATCATATAAAAATATAATTTCAGTATTATAGATATAGATATGATACCACAAAATAATAAAAAATAACTTGAGAGACTTGACATGAAAGTATAACTTTGAAAAATGAGAAAGGTGAAAGAATTCCTTAAAAATTCGGCAGCCTAACGACGCCACTTGAACTTCAACAAAAATTAATTGACGAGATCAAATAGTGCCTCT
Source organism: Viscum album (assembly GCA_963277665.1). Classification (NCBI taxonomy): domain Eukaryota; kingdom Viridiplantae; phylum Streptophyta; class Magnoliopsida; order Santalales; family Viscaceae; genus Viscum; species Viscum album. The sequence goes on along the minus strand of OY728162.1, from coordinate 1,506,475,256 downwards.
CATCATATGAAAATAGAAGATAGTTATGATATATATAGAGATCATACCACAACTTATTAAAATGGAACTTGAAATACTTGACATGAAAGTAGAACTTTGAAAAATGAGAAAGGTGAAAGAATCCCTAAACAATTTAGCAGCCTAACAGCGCCACTTAAACATCAACAAAAATGAATTGAAGAGATAAAATAGGGTATATCATCATATGAACATAGAAGATAAGTATGATATATATAGAGATAATATCCCAACATAATAAAAAGGAACTTGAAAGACTTGACATGAAAGTAGAACTTTGAAAAATGAGAAAGGTGAAAGAATCCCTTAAACATTCGGCAGCCTAACGACGCCACTTAAACTTCAACAAAAATGAATTGACAAGATAAAATAGGGTCTCTAATCATATGAACATATAATATCAGTATTATATATATAGAGATCATACCCCAACATAATAAAAATGAACTTGAAATAATTGTCATGAAAGTAGAACTTTGAAAACTGATAAAGGTGAAAGAATCCCTTAAAAATTCGACAGCCTAACGGAGCCACTTAAAAATTATTAAAACGAATTGATTAGAGAAAGAGGGGGTATCTAATCATATGAACATGAAAAGGGAATTATGAGGAATATAAAATAACATACTCCAACATAATAACATGGAGCATAAAAGAAATGACAAAAAAGAGATTACATGAAAAGAAAGAGAGAGGTAGGATCCTTTACCTTAAACGAAACTCTTAAAACTCTATGGTTGGGACCTTGAGGGCATGGGGGAACTTTGGGAGGACTCCTTGGGAGGTAATGAGAACAGAGAATTATTGGGGGATAGTTGGGAGTGAAATATAAAGGAGTTAAGGATGGGTATTTATAGGGAAAGTGAGGGGACAAGGCATTAATGGCCATGAGACACCTCATTGGTGGTTTTGGGAAAACCATGGGCTTTCACATGGTATTTGACCATGGTATTGGCCACTTGGGAAACTTCATACCTTATCTTACTGTTCATAAGTCGACCATATTTATTACATACTTAACACATCATTTAATGATGTCACTAAACACCCGTAACTTAAAAACTGTATTTTTACTATTCAATGAAAATTTAACTTTCTCAGAAAAATCCCAAAATTTTACCTTAACCAAATATCAATACTCTGATTTCAAAAATGACCTCCATTTTATAAAAATAATTTTATAAATATTTTTAATTTAATTTTATATAAATACACTATTCACCGAAAATTCATTTTTTTCAGAAATTCTCCAAAAATTACATTAACATAATATCGATGCTCTTCGTTCAAAAATAATGTCCATTTTATTAAAATAATTTTCTAAGTATTTTTAATTTAAATTTTAATTAAAAAATACCATTCAACCGAAAAAACTAATATTTGACTAATAATTTATGAAAATGTTATTTAACCATTTTATTGAATAACATTACTTAATCATGGTCCCTAGAATATATTAATAATTTCTTTAAGTGAGATTACTAATCCATTTGGTCACATTACAAATCCTAAGCATAAAATCACTGTTCATAAATTACTATTCATCAAAAATTTTTTGATCTTATTAGACTCTAAATTTAGTACTAAACATAATTGTAGAAGACCATTTTTTGAAAATCATTACACATTTTTATTTATTTAAGGTTTACAGAAACATTTTTAAAAATATCTTTTCTCTAAAATTCATCAAAAATATGCATACTATATTTATCCATACATTTGAAAATTCATAAACTTCATCATTAAAAAAAATCAAAATTTTTATTGAAAACAAAGGATTACAAAAGGCAGTTACGGTGTCCTTACATAGCCCCTTATAACCCCACCATAGGACCTAAGTGTAAGGTGTGCTAAGGTGAGAGAATCTTGGGGTGGCTTGGCCAACATTGCACGAGTAGTAATTTCTACCAGTTTGAACTTCTCGTGATGGTGATTTCGTTCTAGCTTCACACGATGAGGTTCGGCTTGGGTTTGGTCCAGTGAAAAGCCTAGTGGTGCTACCTCCTTCCCAAGTTCCATTAGATGAGCTTCGATTGGCCCGAGACTACTGGATGAGGCCATCAAATCTTTTTTCTATATTAATTAACCAAGATCACATTTATTTTAGAGATAATAATTGAAACGTATAGTTTCCAGTGGTCATATTGACCAATGGTCATATAATAGTCAAAACCCAACATCCTCATTTTATTTATAATCATGTTATCAATGTAGGTTCTGGGGACAGTGGAAGCACGTTGGTGGGTTTTCCCAACTTTAATATTAACGTTAAACAACATTCAATCCGAGATCCATCATGATATAAAACGCCGAATCTTCAGAATAGAATGAAGAATGAAAAGAAATGAAGAGTCTCAGAACCCTTGAGGAGGATCATCATATTTTGATTATAATTAATTTAATTAATGCATAAGAATTACCTCGTTGGAATTCTTTCTTCGTTTATGTGTCCGGTCAGAATTCGGTGATCCGTCGTCGCATCGTAGAATCCAAGTGTAGGATTCCTCTAGCGGCGATCTACAAGTGTGTCACGTAACTCCGGACGTCACCGAAGGGATCTCTGGGTGCTAGCATGGAAGAACCTTCACTTGGGATGTCTGCCATCGACCGCCTTGATCCGGTGGAGGATCTTGCTCTCGTAACATGAGGGCGTTCTTGGTGGAAAGGGAATTCCCTTTTGTCTTGAGAGTATTTCCAAATCCGCTGTGCACAACAATGGATCTAAAAAATGTTGGTGTTGCAAGGATATTTATAATCGGGTATGAGGTTAATAGAGTTATGACAATAAAGAAACACGTTATGAATTTTATTTATTTCATTATCTCTTATTGAAAACCCCCATGTTGAATTATGAATTCCTTGACATGCGCACATGCTGATTATAATAAATACCATTTAATAAAACAATATTAAATCCTCAAAATCCCAACTGGAAAAACTACACAGCGTGTAATAATTAATACATAGCGTGTACTTGTTTTCCATAAAACTACACAGCGTGTATATTTAATATAAATTGCGTGCACATTTATTTTCCAGTTTTTCTCCACCACATTTACTAGACCTTGAGTAATGACTATTTATTTATTAAATAAATGTAGCTGCATTACTCTCTAATAAATATATTATTTCATCCATAATATATTCTCTTGAATAACTAGTGTCAAAATAAATGTGATCATACATCCTTAAATAATTATTAATCCACAGTCGGGAATAAAATTTATTTAACATGTTAAATTAATATTTAACTGAGATACATTGACACACTTAGTGTGTGACCCTCTAGGCCTCTTTCTTAGTGGCATTAGGATGAGCCTGCCTAATGTCCAAGGTTAGCGTCTAGCAACACACCAAGGAACCCATAGAGAAAGAAGTTAACGTTGCAATGACGTGTCACCACCTACTAATGCTTAGCGTATAATATAATCCCTTTGTCTCGATATCTCCAATCAAGGGGGTTGCATGCTAGTGTCATCAACCCATGTGATTTATTATTCTTTCTTTGACTTCCCGGAATTGAACTTTCCCATACCTTACCATGGCTTTGGATTTATTTAGGCTATATCAATTCCATCAGAGGGCCTGAGATATCCACTTCCATTATGGAACGAATGGGAAAAATCCTTTCACGCATTATCGATTAATGCGGTCTTACTCGTGACGCACCCAACATATCCTACCTCTATGCGAACAGTGTGTCGTCACAGTTTTCGTCAATAAATCTAAGTGCGCGAGTTTTAATACCCATTAATAATAATCTTAATGTCTAAGGACCAATACACACGTCTGTAGATAGGAACATCCAATGACACTATGAAATGTGGATTTCCTACTGGCGGGTCTCGTTCTCATAATATCCTCCTAGATATTACCAAGGGCGCACACCATGAGAAGGTTCCTCAATGATTTATGAGTCCTCACCACTAATGACCTGTATTGTTTGTGTCCCACAAATAATATCATCTGACCATAGAACATACATTCAAGAACAGTGTTATGGCACTTCTGGGTTCTCATCATAGCAGGGATCCGCTACGACCCTTTAATGCAACAGCTATCCTTTGGACATTATCACATGACATGTCACACAGAAGAACAATCAATATGTGATAAGGATTTTATTTAATGAATAAAGTACAATGTAGTTGGTTCTAGACCACCAACTCCAACAGACTCGCACTTGGACTAGAGCCAACTGCTAACAACCTTTAACCCGCTATCTCTCACATGATATTCATGCTTCTGCTGCGATAGGCCTTTAGTCATGGGGTCCACCACGTTCTCTTCCATGTACACTCTGATCACTGCAACTTCACCCCTTTGATATAAATCCCTCAAGAGGTGACACTTTCGGAGTATGTTCTTTGTCCGTTGATGTGACCTTGGTTCTTTTGCAAGATCCACCACTACAGTATTATCACAATACAGTGTAATGGGATCTTTACTGCTAGGCACCACATCATGCTCCTGGAAAATTTTCTGAATCAAGACGGCTTCCTTGGCTGCATCAGAAGTCGCTATATACTCGGACTCCGCTGTACAATCGACGACAACTGGCTGCTTTGAACTCTTCTAGCTTACAGCTCCTCCATTGATATAGAAAACATATCCAGATTGCAACTTCAGATCATTCTGATCTGTTTGAAAACCAGCATAAGAATACCCTCTGATGAAAATATCTTCATCTCCTTCATACACCAGGAACATATCCTTAGTTCTTCTCATATAGTTAAGGATAGTCCTAACAGCAGTCCAATGATGTTCTCCGGGATCTTCTTGATATCTACCTACCATGATCAGTGTATAGGAAACATCATGCCTGGTATATAACATGGAACACATGATGGATCCTATAGCCGAATCGTATAGGATCTTGCTCATCCTATCTATCTCCTGTTGTGTTTGGGGACACATTTTCTTAGAAAGACGTAAGCCATGTGACACTGGAACCAATCCACTCTTGGATTTTTCCATACTAAATCGCTTTATTATTTGGTCAATGTATGTACACTTACATAGTCCAAGAAGCCTCTTGGATCTATCACCAATGATCTTGATCCCTAGAATGTAGGTTGCTTCTCCTAAGTCCTTCATGGAGAAACACTTGTTCAACCAGTCCTTAACAGACTGTAAGGCTGGTACATCGTTTCCAATAAGCAATATGTCATCAAAATAAACCACTAGGATGATGACCGCATTCCCATTAAACTGTTTATAAACCCATGGATCACATTAATTCTTAATGAAACCAAATTCCTTTATGGCTTCATCAAATCGAATGTTCCATGACCTGGATTCTTACTTCAATCCATAAATGGATTTATTCAACTTGCAAACCCGTTTGGCTTCGACTGGTGTCACAAACCCTTCTGGTTGTGACATATAGACATCATCCTGAAGGTTCCCGTTACGGAATGCTGTTTTGACATCCATCTACAAAATCTCGTAGTCATGGTAAGCTACTATGGAATGTACGATTCTTATTGATTTAACCATGGAAACTGGAGAGAAGGATTCATCATAGTCAATTTCTTGATGCTGTCTGAATCCTATAGCCAGTAGCCTTGCTTTATAAGTGCTAACTTGACCTTCCATGTCCATCTTTCTTTGGAATACCATTTGAATCCAACAGGCTTTACATCAACTGGATCATTGACCAGAACCCAAACTTGGTTCTGATACATGGAATCCATCTTAGAATTCATAGCTACTAGCCATCTTGCAGTATCTGAGATTTCTACTACTTATTTTTAGGAGATAGGTTCATCATTTTCCAATAAAAATGATTCACCATCCTCGGTGACTATGAAACCAAATCTTTCTGGTTCCCTTATCTCTCTTGAGCTCATATGCAGTACTTGTGTTTCTGGATCCTCTTCCACGGGGACCTTTGGAACTTGTTCCTTTAACAACTCTTGTGTATCTTGAGCATCAACTTCTTTGAATTCAATATTTCTCCCACTATCCTTCTTGAGGATGTGTTCCCTATCAAGAAAGACGGCTTGTCTGGTGATAGCCACTTTCTTGTCTTCATGGTTATATAGGTAATATCCTTTCATTTCCTTGGGATATCCTATAAATATACACTTCGTGCCCTGAGGTGCTAGTTTGATGCCTGATAAGGCCTTAACAAATGGCTCACATCCCCATACACGTGTGTGCGACAAAGTGGGTTTCCTTCCATTCCATAACACAGATGGAATTCCATTTTCCGCTGTAGTTGGTAATCGGTTTAATGTGTATGCTACAGTTTGTAATGAATATCCCAAAAAGGATAGTGGAAGATCCGCATGACTCATCATCAACCTCCCCATGTCCAACAAGGTGTGGTTACTCCTTTCACTAACACCATTCCACTGTCGTGTATATGGAGGAGTGAGCTGAGATAGAATCCCAGACTCCCATAGAAGATCGATGAACTCTTGGTTCAAATATTCTCCACCTCGATCCGATCGAAGCTTCTTTATCTTCTTACCAATCTGATTCTCTACTTCACTCTTGAATTCCTTAAATTTCTCTAAGGAATCTGACTTATACCTCATTAAGTAGACATAGCCATATCTACTCAAATCATCAGTAAAAGTAATGAAGTAAGAATATCCACCTCTAGCTTCTACTGGATATGGTCCACACACATCCTTGTGTACGAATCCTAGAAGCTCTGTGGCCCTTTCACCTTTTCCACAAAAAGGCGGCTTGGTCATTTTTCCTTGTAAACAAGAGTGACATCTATCAAGTGGTTTTAGCTCAGTAGAGTCTAAATAGCCATCTTGGTAGAGCTTTGTCAAATGCTTCTTGTTCACATGACCAAGGCTGTGATTTAATAACTGGGTGATGTATGAGTCATGTGAGTTTGTTTCGATATCGATTGACAACACTTGGTTTTCATAATTCAATACATAAATAAAATTATTTAAATGTGCCATACCATAACATACGTAGTTCTTATAAAAGAGACAACCCTTATTTCCAAATTTGAAAACAAATACATCCATATCCAAAAAAGATACATAAATAATGTTCTTGGTAACACTAGGCACATAATAACGTTTATGTAAAACCAAAATCATCCCAGTCGGCAATGAGAGGTGGTAGTCGCCAATAGAAAACGTAGCCAGCCTTGTGCCATTGGCAGCTCGAAGATCCACCTCTCCTCTGAAGATCTTTCTAAATCTACGTGGTTAATGAATTTGAATACAGATGTGAGCCCCACAAGCTGTATCTAATACCCAATGTGTAGAAATAGAAAGATTGCACTTGATAACAAACGAACCTTTAGCATCCCCACACTTCTGGGAAGAGTTACTCTTCATGTGGCCATGCTTTCCACATGCAAAACCCACTGCCTCCCATTCCTTGACCTGCCTCTGGATCTTCCCCTTCTTGGAGGGATGATCCTCGGGGGCTTCCGATCGTTTATAAGTCTCTGGCCCCTTTTCCTTGTCCTTCCTTTTCTTGTTCACTATAAGGACTACGGGTTTTTCAGGCCCCATGTCCTTATCTACGAGGAGAATCAAGGTCAGATGCTCCGATAGACTCTTCTCATTGCCTCTCATGTTATTGTTGACAATGAAGCTAGAGAAGATCTTTGGCAGTGATGATAGGATGAGATCTGTACACAACTCATCCGGGAATTTAATCCCTAAGATGTCTTGGCATTCAATGTAGCCAATAAGCTTGACTACATGAGGCCTAGCTGGTGCCGACTCTCCATGCTTCGTGGTAAACAATGCATTGGAGATCTCATACCTCCCCTATCTCGCCTTCTATTGGTAGAGATATTTACGGTGAGACATCATGCTATACACATCCATGTTTTCATGTTGCTTCAAGAGCTCATTAGACATGGCCGATAGCATGAAACACTGGACATATGGGGCATCATACATGTGTTTCATGTAGAGAGATAATTCCTTATCACTAGCCTCTTTCCCAGGCACAATTGGAATAGGCTCTTCCAGCACATATAATTTCCTTTCGTGGCGAAGGACGACGCGTAAACGCCTCTGTCACTCTTGGATATTGGTGTCGGTGAGAAGGTTTTCTTTGTCAAGTATGGGGCGCAATGATATGGTTGAAGTCATTTTCTTGCCGTTTCTACAAATTAAGATGAGAAAAGGATTAGTACTTTATTACAAAAATTGATACAAATAAATAAATTAATACTTATTAGTCTCCCACTATTTTATCGAAATCCAATATCTCTCACCATTGACTTCGGAATATTCTGTTGCGTGAATATTATTGTGGCAAGGATCCATATTTCCCTTCTCATTACCCCAAATAGGGTTGGTCAAGCAACTTGAAGGGTTTTAGGTAGGCATTCCAAATGCCAACTACATTAACCCTCAGCTCCTTGATCCGCTGAGTGGACTCCCCAATCCTGAAATTATTTTTGGATTTCCTCAAACTTTGCCTCTTGGTCACACCAAGTCCTGCTGTGGCAGTCAACCCTTGATGTGAACCAAGTCAAGTCAACCCAAAACCTGGAATTAGAATTCCCCGTTAATTGAAAGCACCCCAACTAGGGTTGGTCAAGCACTTTGAACTATTGTTCGATTCTAACCAAGATTATTGAAGGCTATGCCGACTTAATATTTATTTTGAGGGATTTTATCTTTATATGTAAATTTCCATTTTATTATATTTGATTACATGTTTGTTAATATTAAGTGGGATATACATAAGTGATTAACCATGTCTAAGATAATATTTACGTATAAGCCGGTTTTATTTTAGTTCCATCTTGCATGATCGTTTAATTCATTAATTATGTGATCATGACAACACACCAACAAAAAATTTACCATGCAACTGACAGAAATAATATAAATTGTATGATCATGAGATTTTCTATTAGTTATATTATCTTGCGGTTGATAAACTAACCCAAGACCTAGGAGAGAAACACCTTGAACCTTTCGGGTTCATGTTTACAGCATTCCACCTGTCCACCTTTGTATCTCCTTGGATTGGTTTAACCTTGGCTCCTGACTTGAGCCGTCTCCACTAGCTTGGGAGCTCCTTCCTTTACATATTCATTTATCTCACACAAGGTGAGGGGTAAAAGGGGTTTTTTACATAAAAGAATCCTTGGGAGGGTAGGCCCTACATATTAATGAGGAGATGGATCGCAGGCCAACAAATTTAATTTTAATAAATAAATTAAAAGAAACCATTCACATACAAAGGTCTCATTCTAGCTCATGATCATCCATACATGCAATGAAATTTACACATAAATAAAACTAGCATTCAATTCTTTAATCATTCTTGTTTAAGATAAATCATGCTCGAATCAATTAATTATCTTTAAATAATCAATCCTTTTATCTTAAATCCCATTTCTGAATTTCCTTGAGATTCTCATCCATCATAATTTTAAACAAAAATTTCATTTTAAATTATCCTTGTAAGTAAGTTGTACCTTGGAGGCAACATGGTAAATTCCCATTTATTACACAGATGTTAAATTAAACACATATATATAAAACACCTATCACTTGTTGTGCTCCAGCTTTACACCAGCACCATGGTACACATCTCAAGGGTTTGTGTAATATAATAATAAATTTTAATAAATCTTCGTAATTTGGGTGAGTACACGACGTGTAGTTACGACTACACTACGTCTACTATTCTTCATCGTCCATTCGAAGTACACACCCGGGGACAGGGTGTGATAATGTACATCAGAAATTTTCGGAGTACACGGCGTGTACAGTGGGACACATGCTGTGTAGTTTCCGCGTTACATGGTTTCCAGCCGGGCAGGCCGTGTACGGAGTACACGACCCAACCCTAAACCGAAGGGACTACACGCGGTGTTCATTAGACCACACAGTGTGTATTCCGGAAACCGTGTGCCACTTGTTTCTGGTCAACACATGGTGTCTTAAATTCTTAGAATGAATCCAATACACAGCCTGATTTGGCAGATTAGTCAATGCATTGAACCTAGACTACACGGCGTGTACTTCCGAATACACGTCGTGTATTCTGGTGTTATACAGCCAGAAATGTTTGGATCCTCCGGATGAGTTCCTCTATTTTATTTTAATCAAAATTTAAAGAAAAATTCATTTCTGTGAGGTGAACGAGAAACGAGGGAAGAGGAATAGATATCGATATTCAGATTTCCAGAACGATTAAACTTGAACTGAAATAACTAAATTATTAAATGCGTAAATTTCCAACGAAAATCTAAATAATTATAATCAACGATATGACCTCCCTCTGAAACCAATTGTAGGTTCCGGGAACAGCGGAAGCACGTTGGTGGGTTTTCCCAACATTAATTTTAACGTTAAACAACGTTCAATCCGAGATCTATCACGATATAAAATGCCGAATCATTGGAATAGAATGATGAATGAAAAAAAGAAGAGTCCCGAAACCCTTGAGGAGGATCATCATATGTTTATTATAATTAATTTAATTAATGCATAAGAATAACCCCGTTGGAATTCTTTCTTCGTTGATGTGTCCGGTCATGATGCGGTGATCTGTCATTGCGTCGTAGAATCCAAGTGTAGGATTCCTCTAGAGGTGATCCACACGTGTGTCACGTATCTCTGGACGTCACCGAAGGGATCTCCGGGTGCTACCGCAGAAGAAACTTCTCTTGTGATGTCTGCCTTCGACCACCTTCATCCAGTGGAGGATCTTGCTCTCGTTACTTGAGGGAGTTCTTGGTGGAAAGGGAATTCTCTCTTGGCTTGAGAGTATTTCCAAATTTTTTGTGCAAAACAATGGATCTACAAAATGTTGGGGTTGCAAGGATATTTATAATCCGGTTTGAGGTTAATAGAGTTATGAAAATAAATAAATGTGTTACGCATTTTGTTTATTTCATTAACTCTTATTGAAAACCCCCATGTCGAATTATTAATTCCTTGACATGCGCCCACACTAATTATAATAAATATCATTTAATAAAACAATATTAAATCCTCAAAATCCCAACTGGAAAAACTACACGGCGTGTAATATTTAATACATGGCGTTTACTTGTTTTCTATAAAACTACACGACATGTATATTTAATATACACGGAGTGCACTTTTATTTTCCATTTTTCTCCACCACATTTATTAGACCTTGAGTAATGACTATTTATTTCTTAAATAAATGTAACTGAATTAGTCGCAAATAAATATATTATTCCGTCCACAATATATTCTCTCGAATAACTATTGTCAAAATAAATGTGATCAGACATCCTAAAATAATTATTAAACCATAGTCGGGTATAATATTTATTTAACTTTTTAAATTAATATTTAACTAAGATACATGGACACACTTAGTGTGTGACCCTCTAGGCCTCTTTCTCTGTGGAATTAGGCTGAGCCTGCCTAAATTCCATGGTTAGCGTCTAGAAACACGCTAAGTCACCCATAGAGAAAGAAGTTAACGCCGCAATGATGTGTCACCTCCTACGAATGCTTACCATGTAATATAATCCCTTTGTGTCGATATCTCCAATCAAGCGGGTTGCATGCTAGTGTCATCAACCCATGTGCTTGATTATTCATTCTTTGACTTCCCGGAATTGAACTTTCCCATACCTTACCATGGCCATGGATTTATTTAGGTTATATCAATTCCATCAAAGGGCCTGAGATATCTACTTCTGTTATGGAATGGAAGGGACGAATCTTTTCTCGCATTATCTATTAATGCAGTATTACTCTTGACGCACCCAACGAAACCAACCTCACTGCGAACAGTGTGTCATCACATTTTTCATCAATACATCTAAGTGAGCGAGTTGTAATACCCATTAATAATAATCATAAAGTCTAAGGACCAATAAAAAACGTCCGCAGATAGGAACATCCAATGACACTATGAAATGTGGATTTCCTATTGGCGGGTCTCATTCTCATAATATACTCCTGGATATTACCAAGGGCGCAAACCATGGGAAGGTGCCTAAATGTTTAATGAGTCCTCACCCCTAATGATCTGTATTATTTGTGTCCCTCAAATAATATCATCCTACCATAGAACATACATTCAAGAACAGTGTTATGGCACTTCCGGGTTCTCATCATAGCAGGGATCTGCTATGACCCTTTAATGCAACAGCTGTCCATAGGACATTATCACATGACATTTCACGCAGATGAACAACCAATCTGTGATAAGGATTTTATTTAATGAATAAAGTACAAAGTAGTTGGTTCTAGACCACCAACTCCAACAATCAATGGAAATAGTTTTATTGAGTATAAAATAACACAAAAAATTAGGAAACAATATTTATTCAAAATTTCGGGTCGTTACAATCTTCCCCCCTTAAGAAATTGCATCCTTGCAATTTTTAAAATCGGGATTGGAAATTTCATTGAATGTCCCACATCAGAAAAAGAGTCAGTAACACTATTACATTAAAAGAAATAAAGAGAAGTAAAAAGGTCACCCAAGTTAACCCATACTAGGATTCCATGTAGGAAAACATGGACATGGAGGAGAAAAAAAGGATCACGTTCTGAGGGAGAGTGATAGAAAACGTGATTAGGAGAAAGTTAACAATAAAAAAATCACATACTTATGATGGGTTAGACGGTATTTTATTTCCCAGTAGGAAACATTAACAGACATCATTTTTGATTTCCGTTCCTTTTAATAGTTTTGAAGAATTAATTTACTACATAGAATAAAACACAGGGAGATATAAATAACTTCAAGTAGAGTTTCATCATTTAATAAGTCTCTACTAAGACTAATCTTTTCTCCAAATGATGAGCATTCAAAACTACATGGTCTCATCAAAGCACAAGAATCATCTTCTAGAGAATCAAATAATCCACCAAAGATTAAATATCTATTTCTTCTATTATCCCAAAAATATAAAGGGTATGATAAAACAACTCTTCAAAAAGAAAGAATCCCATAGGAAGGGAAACTTCATTAAATCTTCAAAATTCCACGGTATTACCCAAAGTTCATCATAGACCATTCCAGAAAAAATTGTCCTTAAAATTCCTCAAAATAAACCAAACTAAGATTGAAACCCAAATACAAGAAGGATTTGATAACATAGTCTTCCAAAATAAACATCATCGTTTATCTCCAAACAACATCAACCACTCCTAACATCTTATAACAAAAGTAGCTAACCTAAACATATTTTCTCCAAGATAGGTTAATCATTTCAATAGGTAACCTAAATTACTATAAGTCCACCTTAAATTCTTCGATTCCTAAAAATATAAGTCAACCTTTTCTCCTCAAAGAAAATATCGTAGTAATCTATTTACCTCGATCAAATAGGGTTCCCAAAATAGTGAATGTCTTCCAAAATAATAATCATCTTTTAATCCCCTAATCCTATCTATCATATTAATACGACAATCATCACATTTCTTATCACATTGGTTGTTGGGACATGTTCTTCCATTTCCTTCCATTAACTAAGAAAAGAAAGTAAAATTAGGGGCTTAAATACTTAGCCAATAATCATGAAAAAGAACTTAAAGCATAGAAAGATAACTTGTAAAAGAAAAGTATATCCTAACTTGTGATCCCGTAGGTTCCAACCTAGGTTATCCAAGATCATATATTATTATGTGAATATTTATTTTATTTTATCTTGTTCCTTTAATAATGGTTCATACAATGATTATGAATTTTCCAAAGCATATCCGCCGGGAGTGTCATAACCAAGAGTGCAGCAAGGCCTGTTGTCGTGTACCTATTCCCGTTCGAGTCTAGATCAAAGCGGTGTTTTCAGGTTTTACCCCTATGTATATCTATGCCAGGGCCACCTCTACCAGCTCGTATCCAGACATGGATGTATTTTCTTGGCAACCCCTTACTCAATACTCACCAAAATACCAAGAAGATTTCCTATATTTAAACTTTTCTATAGACTTCTTCCTAAAGTTTTCATATCCTAATTCCCACAAATAACAAAACCATCCTTTGATACCAACTATCACATCCCACATTTTTTATCACATAAACTTTCATTAAATTATACAAAATCGAGGATCTTTAAGGTTTAGGGTCTTAGAAACTAGGAACTTATTACACGTGAAAAAGAAACATTCTTCTTAAACACATGAAAGGGTTCTTCATTTTTTTATCCAATGTTCATTACAAAATCACATAACCTGGGAGCATACATCAAAGGAAAGGGTGAGAAAAAGTCCTAGTAAGGAAAACATGGGAAGCATTTTACATGACAAATTGAGATACATCAAAGGTCATGAAAAATAACTTTAAGGCATGAGAAAGTGATCATGAGGCATATCATAATAAAAGTAATGTGTTTCATAAAATGAATATGTGGCTAAAAAATTTAATATTGAAAATCATTTCCATTTCACCAAGGTCCACCCCCAGGGTGTCATTAAACATTTCCAAGGTTATTCACCAAGGCATCGTTAAAAATGGTCATCTCTAGAGATTAAGTCTTTTACCAATGAATTGGAGCACTCTTAGGGTGCACCCTTAATTTGTCTTTATTATCATGTGATACATATATATAATCATCAATCATTTCATAAACAACCCATATAGCATAAATTAAGTGGGGTTCATTTCATAATCATAACGTTTTAAAAACTGTTTTAAAGACATGATCTTTATGTCACTTTAAACCCACGAAAAAGGAAAGTGGTTCTCATTTATGTAAATCCCAGAATTTAAAATAGAACATTTTTGTATGTGTGTGAATACCCCTTTAGAAGGAAGAGCTTTTATTATTCACTAAATAAAATAAAATAATTTGAGAAAAAGAGAGAGACATTTGGCACGAAAATTCTGCAGCATAATGACTATGCTTCGGGGTTTTAGAAAACATAGAAAAGAGAGGGGACATAGGTCACCCACTCATAAATGATCCAAAGAACAGTATAGGGACATAATATAATGGATATAAGAATATGGTAATGATATTTTAAAGACATAATATATGAAATGAAAAACATGGAGGGAAGACAAAAATAAGATTTCTCTTATGAAAATTCGGCAGCCTAACGACGTCACTTAAACTTCAACAAAATGAATTGATGAGTCAAATAGGTTATCTCATCATATGAACATAAAAGATCAGTATGATAGATATATATATCATACCCCAACATAATAAAAAGTATCTTAAAATAATTGACATGAAAGTAGAACTTTGAAAAATGAGAAAGGTGAAAGAATCCCTTAAACATTCGGCATCCTAACGACACCACTTAAATTTCAACAAAAATGAATTGACGAGATAAAATAGGGTCTCTAATAATATGAACATAGAAGATAAGTATTATAGTTATAGATATAATACCCCAAAATAATAAAAAGGAACTTGAAAAACTTGACATTAAAGTAGAACTTTGAAAAATGAGAAAGGTTAAAGAATCCCTTAAAAATTCAGCAGCCTAACGACACCACTTAAACTTCAACAAAAATGAATTGACAAGATCAAATAGGGTCTCTAATCATATAAAAATGGAAGATCTGTATGATAGATATATAGATCATACCCCAAAATAATAAAAAGGAACTTGAATGACTTGACATGAAAGTATAACTTTGAAAAAATGAGAAAGGTTAAAGAATCCCTTAAAAATCCGACAGCCAAATGGCGCCACTTAAACATAAAAAAAATGAATTGATGAGATCAAATAAGTTCTCTCAGCATATGAACATTGAATATCAGTATGATAGATATAGAGATCATACCCCAACACAATAAAAATGAACTTGAAAGACCTGTCATGAAAGTAGAACATTGAAAAATGAGAAAGCTAAAAGAATCCCTTAAAAATCTGGCAGCCTAACGGCGCCACTTAAACATTCTTAAAACGAATTGATGAGAGAAAGAGAGGGTCTCTCCTCATATGAACATTAAAAGGGTATTAGGAGGAATATAAAATAACATCCTCAAACATAAGATCATGGATCATAAAATAAATGACATAAAAGAGATTACTTGAAAAGAAAGAAAGAGGTAGGATCCCTTACCTTAAACGTAACTCTTAAAACTCGAAGGTTGGGACCTTGAGGGCTTGGGGGAACCTTGGGAGGACTCCTTGGGATGTAATGAGACCAGAGATTATTTGGGGGAGAGTTGGGAGTGAAAACTAAAGGAGGGAAGGGTGGGTATTTATATGGAATGTGAGGGGAGAAGGCATTAATGGCCAAGGGACACCTCATTGGTGGTTTTGGGAAAACCATGGGATTGCCGATGGTATTTTCCCATGATATTGGTAACTTGAGACTCTTAATACCTTATCTTACTATTCATAAGTCGACCATATTGATTACATACTTAACACATCATTTAATGAGGTCATTAAACACCCGTAACTTAAAAACTGTATTTTCACTATTCCCTGAAAATTCAACTTTCTCATAAAAATCCCAAAATTTTACCATAACCAAATATCAATGCTCTGATTTCAAAAATGAACCCCATTTTATAAAAATATTTTTCTAAATATTTTTAATTTAATTTTTAAATAAACACACTATTCACTGAGAATTCATTTTTTTGAGAAATATCCCAAAAAATTACCTCAACAAAATATCGATGCTCTGAGTTCAAAAATAAAGCCCATTTTATAAAAATATTTTTCTAAATATTTTTAATTTAATTTTTAATTAAAAAATACTATTCACCTGAAACAACTAATACTTGACTAATAATTTATGAAATCGTTATTTAACCATTTTATAGAATCACATTACTTAATCAAGGTTCCTAAATTATATTAATAATTTCTTTATGTTAGATTACTAATCTATTTGGTCACATTACTAATCCTAAGCAAAAAATCACTATTCATAAATTACGATTCATCAAAAAAATAATTTGATCTTATTAGACTCTAAATTTCGTACTGAACATAATTGTAGAAGACCATTTTTCGAAAATCATTACACATTTTTAATTATTTAAGGTTTACATATACATTTTTTAAAATATCCTTCCTCTAAATTTCATCAAAAATATGCATACTATATTTATCCAGCCATTTGAAAATTCATAAACTTCATCATTAGAAGAAATAAATTTTTTTTATTTAAAACAAAGGATTACACAAGGCAGTTACGGTCTCCTTACATAGCCCCTTATAACCCCAGCATATGACCTAAGTGTAAGGTGTGCTAAGGTGAGAGAATCTTGGGGTGGCTCGGCCAACATTGCACGAGTAGTAATTTCTATCAGTTTGAACTTCTCGTGAAGGTGATTCCATTCTAGCTTCACACGATGAAGTTCATCTTGGGTTTGGTCCAGAGCCAAGCCCAATGGTGCTAGCTCTTTCCCAAGTTTCATTAGATGGTATTCGATTGGCCTGAGACTACTGGATGAGGCCATCAAATCGTCTTTCTATATTAATTAACCAAGATCACTTGTATTTAGAGACTATAATCGAAACGTTTAGTTTCCAGTGGTCATATTGACCAATGGTCATATAACAGTCAAAACCCAACAGTCTCATTTTAATTATACTCATGTTATCAAATGAAACAGTTTTTTTGAGTATAAAATAACACACAAAATTCGGATACAATATTTATTCAAAATTTCGGGTCGTTACATTAATTTTCCAAAGACTAGTCAATAGTTTTTTTTTAATTTTTTGGATCTAAATGGTAAAAAAAGTCATTATAATTACTAGTCATGTAATTCTAAAGGTTGGATTTGGCACTACCTCTCAACTAATGATGCTATGTTTGTACACAACTTTGTCATAGGGTGTGAAAAAGATATTTATTTCCTAGATCAATTCAATATTAGTGGTAACCTCAGGTTGTCTCCATATATGAGTTATAAGTCCATTTTTCATTTATTGGTTATGAAAAAGGGGAGTTTTGTTTTTTGAAAACAATGAATGTATGAAATAAATATTTTGAAGAAGATGATGGTAAAAGTGACCTGGTTAGGGTCAACTTTATAAGGGTAATTTTATCCTAATATCAAATTGTTAAGATCTAAAGGTTCTGAATGCAGTGGAAGTGCTAGTGGGGCATGCCCAACTAAATTTTTTTCCATAATCAATAATTAATTTGAGATTTACATCAATGAATAACACCATGACCAACAAAATTAAAGGAAATATTAATTGACACAATAACAAAAAAAATTAGACACTTGATCATCACATAATAAATATGTAATTAATATATGTAATTAAAGAAGTTCCTTTAAATTAATTCTTTCTTCATTGATGAATTTGAAAATGTCTCTACATATTATTATTGTTTCATCATAGAAAAAAAGTGTATATTTTTTATATTAGTGATCCACACATGTTCCACGAACATCTAAGCATCACTGTAGGAATCTTCATCTGCTAATGTGGAGGATCCTTACATTTGTGTTGCTTGTCCTTGATCACCATGAGAATTACATCCAAGAATAATTCTGAATGATCTCTCTAGAACTGAGAGGATTGGTGTAGGAGGGTCACTCTCCATTCTTGAAATCATTTTAGAGAGGTTCTCTATAGAGATTGAGAAAATTCACCAGAGTGGTTGTGCACAACCAAAACAATGGCTATCATTATGTTGGGAATTAATATAATTAGGTTTAAATAGTGTGAGTGTTAGAAAATAACAATTGCACACAAACCATTATTATATACTTATTTCATGTAGAACCCCATGCCTATAATAGAAATAATAATATTTTTATTTCTTGACATGAACAAGACAATATAATTAATTAAATATTATTACATGAATACATTATTTAAAATTTATTCAAATAATATTTAATATTTAATATTTATCATTGGACCTGTGAACTCAGTCTTCTATTCCCCTATAATATTTATCGGCCTTGAATAATGGTTATTTATTTAATAAACAAACATCATTGCATTATTCACTAATAATTGAATAAATAACATTTTCACTAAATAGAAAATAACTATTTATTATATATTATGCTCACAAAATATTCTATCGAATAACTAGCTGCATAATATATGTGTTAAAGAAAACGTGAATAATTATTAAAACACATACAATAATAATATGTATTCAACATGTTATATAATTAATAGTATTATAATTTAACTGTGGTTCTAGATACATTTTGTGTGTGACCCTCTATGCCTCTTTCACAGGTGAATTCGGTGGGGCAACCCAAATTCTAAGGATAGTGTTTAGCAACACCCATAGAAATATAAAATTAAGAATTTAGTTTTTAAATGACATGAAATCTCAAACAAATTCTTAATGTGTAATATAATCACTTTATCATGATATCTAAAATCAAGCAGGTTTCATGATGGTGTTATCAACCTATATGCTCAATGCATCATTCTATGATTTTTGGAAAATAAACATGATCCAAGAACACCATGACCATGGATTTATTTAGTTTATTTCATTTCCATGAAAGATATTGAGATATCAACATCCATTAAAAAACTTAAGGGGAAAATCCTTTCTCACATCATTTAGTAATGGAATATTACTTGTGATGCACCCAATGTATCCTACCTCACCATGGATATATGCCATCATGATTTTCATCAGTATACCAAAGTACACGATTAATAATATCCATTAATAAAAATATTAAAGTATAAAGATAATTACACATGTTTGAAAATATGAATATCCTACTGGTATCTGGGCATGCAACAGAAGTAAATGGGCTGGGGATCTAAAATTTTTAATCGCCAACGTAATGAAACTTTATCGTCTCTGGCGATTTGATCCCCAGTGGGGTTCAAGGATATCACATGAATTAATTAAGTACAAAGATAAACATTAAAAATTACCTCATTCAGATCGAAGATGTATTTGAAATTTTCCTATCGTCGGAGATAGTTACATGATATATCCATTCTCGAACCCCTTTAAATTGTCCACACACACTTCAAGAGTACATGAAAATTCCAATTGTTTAGTTTCGGGTTCTAGTACAGAGCTTCAATGAGTCCTTCTGCGTCATGATGATCACCACAATCTCATTCCTTTGATTCGTGAAATTGATCAAAGATCAAAACATTTGATGAGATCTTTCTCTCTCTTTGATTGAGGAAACATGACATAAGAGCTCTCAAATTAGTGGGTATGAAAGATACCATGTAAATGAGATCCTCTCTGCTTATATTGTGGGAGTTAATTACCCGAAAAGGGTTCCACATCCACTGTATAAGAAATTACCACTAAATAAGCGATAAATGACATGATATGATGAACTAACTGCATCATAATGTCATTTATGTTTTTATCAAATACTTTTAATATATAATAATTATATTATGTGATAAAATATATCCATTAACTAAACTTGTAATTCTTGAAAATATTAAACAAACCATGAATATTAAAATAATATTCATTCGTATAATATTTTTTCCATGTATTTACTAAATACCCTATGAATAATTTTAACAAATAAATTAAACCCACTTATTCTATACTCGAATAATAATGAAATTATTTATTTTTTGGTGATCATTAATATTTGGAAAACTCTAATACCTCATGTTGGGGTCCACTATGTCCTGTAGACCTATTCACCAAAATATGATAGACACGTGAATGTGCTATTATGTGTAAACCTCTAAAACCTTTTCTCAATAGTAGTCAATACTATTCATATATTAGAAGAGGAGTCTAGAAACCCAACAAGTCTCATAAGAAGATAAGGAAACGTCATAGTAATGACAACCTTTCAAACGAACACACATTGCGCAATATAATCTCTTGATGTCATGATATCTCATAAAGAAGGATGTACAACTTATATCATAATCCATTCTAGATTTATTATTTATTGATCACATTGGACACACTAACATTAAACTACCATGGACATAGATTTATGAAGGCGCTACCATACTAATCAACTAGGTTCAAGATATTAATTCCTCAACTCATAAGTGAAAAATTCTATCTTGATCATTAAATCAATGTAATACTACCAAGGACACACCCAACATAAGCTACGTCACCATGAATTCAATGTCATGGTTTTTTCCTTTCATCAACGTATGTTATCAAATGGTACACATTGATAATGATCTCAAGTCAGGAGACCAATACACACATTCATAGATAATAAAAACCAATGAAACTGAAAACATGTGGTGTTCCTATTGGTGTGGTTGTCCTCATGATATCACCTACTATAGATCACCAAGTTGGAAATTAATTAGGAGAAGTCTCAATAATTATGAGTTCCCAACACTTGATAGTTAGACATCAACTGTGTCCAATAAGCATGATGTGTCTTGACTATATGACATATATTTAAGATTAATGTCACAATATCTCAAGGTTCTCATTATAGTTTGGAAACTGTTATAACCTTTTGATATAAAAAATAATATATCACCATTACAATTTAAATAGTAGAAACAAAAATATCAACACTATAATTGTAAGTGTACATCAGGAATAACTCACTTTATACATGATATGGTAATCGAAAAGTACCATTAAAGTGGGTTCCAGTGAACCCACTATTACAACACTCCCACCTTCACTAGAGACACCTTTTTAGTTATCCATATTATCTCTCACATGATATGATAATTTGTCTACTATGTTATAGCTTTATTCATGGGTCTACCATGTTTCCACTATTTGGAAATTATTCTATTTGCAACTTTATCTCCTTGATTAATACTTTTCAAGAGAAGATATCCTCATGTATATCCTTTTTGGACACTATAAAAACTTCACATCTTGGGTATTACTAGTAGTATAATTATCATAATTTATATTATGATAAAACGTTACCTACTAGGTGTGATTACAAGAATTGAAATAAATCATTGCATATTTTACACTACTTCTTTATCCATCTCATAAGTCGCAATGCACTCTGTATTTGTAGATATAGATACCACTGGCTTGAATAAGCTTCTCATGATCATTAAATTATACTAACTATGATATTATATCATATTTATCTATAAAAATACTAGTTTTACCCCTTATGAATTGTATCCCTTCCTCTCCAAATACTCGGTACATATCTTTTGTACTCTCTCAAGTACAATTAGATAGCGTTAACTGCTTCTCATTAAATTGTCCTAGATATAACTGATATTTTCCTCCCATTAAGTATATATTGGAAATTACATAACAAGGAATATGTCAGATATCCATTTTTGGCACTTATGGAATTATACTCACTTATTTAATATCCTAATATTCTCTAGTCATGTCTTCTTAGAGAGATTTATTCCACGTGACATCAATAATAATTCTCTCTCAAATTGTTAAAACTTTTATTTCTCAATACCTTATCAATATACTAACTTTTGAATTAGTCTAAGAAACCCATCTGATCTACCTCAGTGGATCTCATTCCCTAGAACACATGTTTCTACCTTAACTCAATGTTTAGATAGTTACTTTTATTTTGGCCCTAACTAACTATAAGACAAATATCTATTTTTTATATGTCATCAAACATATTTTAATCGAAAATAGTGTACCTACCACTAACCTCTTATTAATATATAAAAAAATATATTCCCAATGAATATTTTATAATCTTGTTTGATTACTTCAATCCAAATCCTATTTTCAACAAATTTCACCCCTATTTCCATTTTATGGTGTCTCCAACCCTTTCTAGCTAAGTAGTATAGATGCCTTCCAATATTGGTGCTCTTGACATAAAATTCACAATATAATGATCATAGAAAGCATTTATGAAAAGTATAAAATTCTAATGGATTTACACATAACAACTGGGTATTCCCAATTGATCCTTATTGGTAGTACACTTGTACCACCCATGTATAGTCTCACTTGAATACCCACTTTAGTATTCAAAATAATAATCCCTTTCACTTTGATACATGTAATCTATTATTGAATTTTAAATAATTCCTTAAATCGTATCTTGTTTCAATTTACTTATTACTTGTAGAATCGATTACTCTCAATGAATAAAATATAATCGACCACAGTGAATGTAAAACCCTTACCATGGTTTTATTCTTCTTATATAGTATGTGTTTTTTGAATGATCTATTTCCAAAGTCTCTTGTGGAACTTGTTCTAATGTCAACTAGTTGTGCATCTTTGACATTGACTAAACCCAAGTCAATCTTGCTTCTACTATCTCAAATAGTGATTCACACCCTTTTATTGAAATATAGTTTATAACTTGACTTTAAAATTTATATCATATGTATTTATGTAATTAACTTTAAAAATTATAGGATAATTATTTTAGATACACTTGATGTTTTTCTTGATGCATGTTTGTATATATTCATAAAAAACTCTTTGCATCAAAACACATGTTCTTATGACATAATAGATTTATATCACACTATAAATTATATCATATCTATTTTTCATCTTAGTTGATACATGGTTATGGGTAACACCATTATTTTCAACCCATGTATTGAAAAATGGAAGTTTCTATAATGCATATGTGTCTCAATATTGATGATCATTTTACTTACATCATGACTCAATTTTTTTAAGGAAATGTACATTTATGAATTAATCTACACGACATTTTATTGATTAATGTTTTCATGTAATATTCATCCTCGATCCTCCTTAGTCACATCATTACATTGATGCATATAATTAAATGTGAATTTAGGAATTACTCCACACTATATTATAATGATTTATGTATGCATGGCCACGATATTCTTAGGAATTTAGTCCCAAATCAATTAGTATATTATGACCATGCATATACCATACTTCACTTTTATACACCATATCACACTTAAAGTAATGTCATGAAGTATATTAATACATATCTAGCTTACCCATTGAATATTTCATGCTCTCTAGCTAAAATAATTTCGAAATATTTGTGAATAACCTTTATTTAGAAAGGATCCTTTTTCCAAAACTAAATATGTTGATAATACCTAAGCTATTTAAATCCAAATAGTCTTAAATAATATTGGGTACATCCATGTAAACTGCTTAGTTTTACTGAACAAAGACTCATCCTGCCACAACTGGGTACAACTGAGGCTTAATATTTCATATTCGTCAGGTATTACCAATGATCCAGGTATTAATGAAATATTATTTGATTAATAGACACCAAATACAACATTCATCCCAAAACAAAAATAATGTCTCCTTGTGTCCAATGAACAAATAAAATAAATATTCTGGTTATACTCAATAAAAAAGTTTACTAGAACCCTTTACATGGAAATTATATGTTGTGTACTTCTCACCATTGACATAGGAACCACCCTTTATCAACTGCTTGGAGAACACACCTTATTTCTTGTAATGATTCTTTTTCTTACATGGTTACTGTATTTGAATACACATATGTGATAGTCATATTGTATTTAATACCCAACTAGTATAACATAAGCATTATATAAAATGATGAATATTCATGAATATGAAGTGATTACTTGGTTCTTCAATTTAGTTCATTTAATTTAAACTGACATAGATTTATTTCATGATATGTGAATCAAATAACCTCATGTATGAGTAATATCCTTTATTTTTGAAGTATTTATTAATGGTACCTTTGGCATCAAATATGCTATTGGACATTTTTCTTTCGACTTGTTCACCATAAGAACTAAATATTAATCATTATTTACGTTCTTATTTACTTAGTGAACCTTACCCGAAGGTAATAATTGATTTTCTATATCATTTTTTTCTGTAATATTAAACTAAACTAGAGTAATTAGGTGAAAAATATATAATAATTGGAGGTTTTTAAATATCTCGATCCATATTTCAATTTACACATATCCAGTGTAATCATCATTTGATTCATATCTCGCTTCACATTATCCTCACTAGATTCTTAATGACAATACAACACATAATATCATCCATATCCTCGTAAAGTATCCTAAAATCATTGGACATTAATGATATAATTACAATGTAAACATCATGTGTATCATACATGAGTATCCTGTAAGCATCTTTTACACACTTTCTTCTAGAGGTGGATCAATAGGTATTGGGGACTCGAACACCTTGAATTGACTATACCTTAGTATCATGCTTAAGCACCTATAATACTCATGAAATTCATTCTGGATAAGACATTTACTTATTCCAAAATTAATCAATGTTTTATTTTAGTATTTCATGTCATTTTCTACAAAAATAGAATCTAGAAGATGAGTACTTTTATCTTGATAAATGATTAAAAATTTCTAATTAAATCATTAAATGTCTCCCACTATTTTTATAAAACCTATGTATCCCTCAATACTAGATTTATAATAATTTATTATTAAATTATTCTAGTGGAAAAGATACTTGAAACCTCTCCTCATAGTCCAGGATTTAGCTACACCACTACTGGGAGAGTTTCAAGGTAGGCGTGTGATTGAAAACCCATATTAACTCACAACTCCTTGATCTTTTGAGTGAAGTCCTAGCTTATAGGAATTGTGACCTAAATTTCCTCAATGATTTGACTATAAAGTGGTAACAAGATTGATATGGATAATTATTTTCTACCACCTTTAGTTAAGTCAACCTATCACTGTCACTAGAACTCCCTATTAGAGATCTCTTAAACATGCATATGCATAAAATAATAAACAATAAATAATGGAAATAAATTACCTGGATGTTCTTGAACATCTAATATTTGTTAATCAATTTAAACTTTGTGAATTAACCATGACTTAGGGGCATAATAACTGACTCATATCTTGATTCATATCACAGCTCTCCCCTGGTCCAATGTTTTCACTTCTCATATACGATGTCGCCTCATCTTGGTGTGATCCACATCTTATATCATCATCATTAATTGTAAAAATGTACTCATATATAAGAGAGGGGGTCTCGGGAAGTAAAAAGTACATACTGATAATATAATGAATGCACAAACCCTTATACATATTAAATTGATGTTTTTGATGCCGTACATCAAGGTAACACATCACACATGGGTTTTCCACGCATTTTTTCTTTCTAAAGGCGGGAGGCCTCCGCCATTCTGGTTGGTGATGTTATCTCCATGATCTAAATGAGATGATGGGATGTTGGTTCCACCTTCCATGGATTTCTTCATGGATCTCATTTCCTATTCCAAATCACCCTCATATATTTGATTCATGTTTGTGAAACTCATTCCAAATTCCATCTCAAGGAATACAATGGTTAATTAAACAGATTTTGTCTTGACATGGAAACAACCATTGGTTAGAGTAGATAGTGACATTGATCATTTATATGCATCTATGGATGTTGGGCTTGTTGGGAATATGTAACGTCTTCCCCTATTATAGGGAATCTAATTTTTAAGGTATTTTGAGCATGGAACCCAAGGCATCAAATGTCATCCATGAGGTAATTAATATTAGGGTCATATGCATCTATGGATTTTTATCCTATAAATCCCTTGTTTATTGTATGAGGTATATGTTTTGTTCATATGGGATATAGGTTTAATGTCTTATAGGGAAAGGTGGGTCACAAGTTTAACGTCTTATGAGGATAGTTGGTTCATAGGGTTAACATATTATAGGGACATGTAGGTCATTGTTTTAATGTCTTGTGGGAACATGTTGGTGGTTAGGTGTGTCTCGAGGGTGGAATATTTCACACTTGGGATTTGGATAGGTGTGTCCCTAATGGGGAAGATTTTATATTAGGGATTTGGTTAGTTATGTCCCTAGGGGATAAGATTTCAGACTTGGTATTTAGTTAAGTGTTTACCTAGGGTGGAAGATTTCACACTTTGTATTTGGTTATGTGCGTCCCTAGCGGGGAAGATTTGACACTTGGTATTTCATGGTAATGTTAAGAGTGTCAGGATTACACCTCAAGGAGGTATCCCATTCTTTTTGGGATTTCAGGATTGAACCTCATGGATGCATCATACATACCCTATATAAGAGTCAAGGATCAAAACCCACGTAGTTTGATTCTACCATTTAAGGTCACATGGCACAACTGGTTCATGCAGTTTAATGTCTCATGGTAAGGTTTCTCATTCCATGGAAGGAGTGTCAATGATGGATGGTGTGGAAATTACTCATGGAATCTTCCCAAAGGAGGAACATCATCCCATAGTGGTGAAGGATGGTGTGGGGCTTATGCATGTGGACTGCTCAAAGTGGCAGGATCATCCCATGTTTAGGGAGAATGTGGAATCACATTATGAAAATATATGAGGAATCCCATGATAATAACATGGGGTTAGGCTATGTAACATCCCACCCCTCCTCATTGGATCGATTCGAGCTAAAAATGCTACTTGTCCTTAAGTGACATCCCCAAGATGCCAAAGGCTGGCAATAAATTCCAAGGGATTCAATGTAATTAGGGGAAAATTATATCTTTGAATGTAAAACAACACAACCAACATACCATAACAAACATAATTCTAAATAACACATGATAAAAATTTATAAAACTAAAAGTAGAATAAAAAAACCAAAATACAAATAAATTACCGCAATGAAAGACTGCTAACATTAGAGAAAATAATGGAAAACAAAACAAAATATTTCTATGACTCTAAAGACATATATTCATGATCCAAATCTTCTCCATGATCAAGTTTCACAAAGCACCACTAGAGAAGTGTGATGATTTACCTTTACCCGCATCTCAATAAATAATATCTCCAAAAGCACTAACATGCCAATGCACGGGGTGTGTAATGAATCTCAGTAGGTTTTCCCAAAATGAATTCCCTACTCATGCTACTCAGATAGAACATTTTATCACATACATATAAAATAATTTATATAATAAAATTTATATAATAAAATTTATATAAAAAAATTTAAATCGTTTATAAAAAACCCAAGAAATTTCATACCAAGAAAATATTTTCCAACCAATTCAATTTCCAATGAAAACTAACGAACAATTCGTTAAACCATTTCACATTCCTATTCAGAATACCAATTTCTATGATTTACAACACACCCACAAATGCATGTTTCTTTGAAATTTCCATAATCATGAGTGGTTTCTCATCTAATTACATTATTCCCCAATGTCACATTCCCATTATTCAGGGTCACATCCATTTGTACCCTAATGGTACACACCCCTTATTTAGGGTCATGTTGGTCATGAACTCACACAAAACCATGTATGCCAAAACTATTTCAACAAAAAATAAATTTCATTAAAAATCTTTCCAATAATCCATTTCATAAATCATACAACGATATATTTTAAAATCAACATTTTAAAATCAAGAAACCAAAGCTCTTTGCACAATCAAAACAACAAATCCAAAATCCATCACTAAAGAAGGTTTATACTATGATTTTTACAATAATTTCACAATTATTTAAAAACAATATCAATTTCAAATAAATGCATCAAGTTCTAAATATAAGAGTTAATAGTGAATCCACCTACCTCAAAAATTATGAAGAAAACGATGAATGACATTATTTCCCAACAAAAACCAGGTTGAATATTTACAAAACCACCTTAGATCTCTTTCTATAACATCAATATAGGCAAATACTATCATGATTTACATCAACACTTATAGATATATCCATAGTGGACTAAATATAAGAAATTGAGAGAAGGAAGAATGTATATCTAAGGAAGAATAAGGAAAACCAAAAAAATAGAGACTTACTAAAGTAATTAGGGTTCAACGCACCATGAAATTCCATCATATCACTTATGGATCTAGGGTAAAAGACTCCATAGACATTTGGATGAATACATATCATGTTAGGTTCAAATATAAAGAAAAAAGAGGCATTAGAAGAAAAAAGAGTGATATTATAAAAAAAATGGATCTAACTTTTTTAACTGTGCAGGATTGGATCACACGATTTGTCAAACCGTGCACCAACTATACACTAGACTCTGCCTCAAGGAGCACCACACATGGATGGATCTCACAGTTATAAAAACTATACACCAACCATGTTTTCCCCTCAGTTTCATTTTGCACAGTTACACCATAGGGGTTGCATGGTTTGGAAACACCGTACACATAAACCATGTGCCTACAAAGAATCATGTTTTTCATCTTGCACGGTTTACTGTAGGAGTTTCATGATTTCTAATAACTATTCTCAAACCATGAACTTTTAGAAAATTTCTCCAAACCCTCCCAAACTTCACCCAAACACTTTACATACTTAAAAATCATAATGAAATTGTTACTTACTTGAAACCAAGGGTGATATGGGATACATTTTAACATCTTGTGTTGAGGATATTTCCATGTAGTTTATTTTCGACTATGATGTTGGTATATACATGTTTACTTCATACAACTCAGACATCAGAGAGAATTACAATTGGGGAGAAAATTCCCAATTGGAAGAGGAAGATCTGACAAAAGGCCTCTCTACTAAGAAAGGTTAGAAGTTTACCTTGATTATTCCACCTTTGGGAATTACATGTATACTAATCATGTACCTATGGGTGGGGAATGTCATAAACAGAACTGTGGAGGGGTGAAAATCAAGAGTTATAATGTTAGCGTGTTTATTCTTAGGATAAAGAGGAATTAGGGTGCCTGTGTTTAGGATAAATTTTAAATTTAATGGTCTAGGTTGTGATTTAAATATTAAAGGTGGAAATGAGGGTTGGTGATACTAGTTGCACAAGAAATTTGGCTTCAGATGAATATTTCTAAATGGGTATATGGTCCTTCTGCACTCATCGGTTGTGAAAGGGTGTTGTCTTAAAAGAGGCACCATAGAGAGGCTTGGTGGATGGGATTTGTGAAGTTTGAGGTTTCATAAATGTTGAGGGATTCATGAAGGACAAGGGTCACATGAAAGATCATATTTCACAAAATAGGGTGGCCCTGACTCAGAGTGAATTCTTTGTTCCGAAGGGGTTTTTTTCATAAAGGATAATTTTCTCATGAAACCCTAAGAGCTGCAAAGGGATTTTTTCTTATGCAAAGTCCATGGACCTTCAAAAAAGGCATCTCCACCATGGTTTGGGATTCTAAAAAACTCATGGGAGACAGTTTCTCACATGATGAAAACCATCGTAAATCCATCACCTCTTCAATTCATATAGGTACAAATTTTACTAATTCAGAGCTTTGGACATGATCCCAAAGGTCACGACCCCCAAAAGTCAGATATCTTGAGGTATTTATAGTCCCAATGGAGGAAGGGGCATCAATTTCATTGAATATAGGGTTTATTATGAAATATCATGACCTTTGTGACAAAAGGGGGTTTCATGAATGAATATATACAATGTAGAGGTAACCACCTAAACATCTATATAGCTGGATGACTTACATGAAATAGAGATATGATGCATGAAGGTTATCACCTCAAAATCAATGTGGATAGTGAGATTCACTAGCTACCATTGTTTGTTAAGATTTTTAAATTCATGATATTAGACCCTTATGTGGGGTTTTATGTTGTTTTCGCCTATATTTGATTTGACCTTGTTGTTCCTTCCTTGACCACTCCCATGAAACTTATATTTTAGCATCTATAAATACCACCCCCCCAGAATTGGATCTGATGAGGGAGAGGAGGGTCAGATTGTGAGGTGAAACCACTAAAAATTAGTGATTTTCCATCTATGTTTAAAAAAATAGGCATAAACCTATGACAACAAATAGAGGTGAGGGTCTATGAGGGGAGCACCATATTTTAATTAAATATAGGACAATGATATATTTCTATGAAACTAATGAATTTTGTAAGTGCACTTGTGATTTTAAAACTCACCAGTCATTAAACATACATCTTCTGCAAATAATACTTTCCTGAATATAATTATCTGAGTTTGTGAACTTTCATGAACTCAACCTTTGTGAACTGACCTATGAAAATTGTCCATTGCAAATCATATTCAAAAAAATTTCAAAGCCATGAGAAATGGATATTTATGGTGCTGATGCTGCTGTGACTTGACGAACGTAGATGGACAAGAATCACATGATTGAGGAGAGATTTCGGAGAGAGTCAGGTCATGATATACCCAATGTACTACTAATATAGGATCAATAAGAATGCCTGTTGTAAAAAATGGTTCCATTGTATGTTTTTGGGATGATGGATAAATGTGTTCATCCCCAATGCCAATCGAGATGAACCCACTTATTGGTTCAAGATTACGCTTGGGAAGTACCAATGGCATGTGGTTATTTGAGGTCACATCATGAAGGACCACAAATTTATCACCACTCAAACCTTTTGGAACCATGTGAATAATGCAAATAGGGAGGCATATCCATATTAATGGAGGCCAAAATCATCTTCGAGGGTAAGAATTATTTTGGATGCCAAGTAAAATTCGAAGAACTCGAATGGTGTGGTAGGTGACTAGCACTAAAGAGTTAATCGGATTATCAAGTGAAAACCTAAATTGTTTCATAGTTTTACATCATGCTATGAGGATGAAGGGTGTGTAGTTTAACATCATGAGTTAAGTAAATTGAACATGTAGATTAGCATCTTATGGTGAGGACAATGCATCATACAGTTTAACATTTCATGATTAGGACTTCTGTAGCATAATTTAGCTTCTTGTGTCTAGGATGTGTTATCCTATAGGAATAAATGTTGTTTTATTAGGGTAGTTTGATGTAAAAACATGAAACAAAATAGGTGTAACCTCATATTGGATCTCGTGAGGCAATGGGAACTAAAAATGAGCTGTAACGTTTTCCTAAACTGATGGATTCAATGAGAACAACCTTGTGTTTACTGAGGCCCATGGTGGATCCTTCTTGATTTGTACTTTTTTTACACCCTATGTTTTTCCCATGTCATAATAGTGACCTGGAGGTTGGTATTAGGACTTTGGATTAGGTTTCCCTTATGAGTTTTCGACTTGATAGTCAAATGTGCTTCCTGCCTAGGGTAGTTTAAGGCCATACTAGTCAGACCAATGAGTCACAAATAGTTTAAGGTTGTAATTCTTATACCCACAGTTATAGGTAGTTTTAGGTCAAAATTATTGGACCAAGGGGTTGAAAATAGTGTAAGGTTATAATTCTTGGACCAAGGGATGCATATAATTTAAGGTCATAACACTTGGACCAAGGGGCTGAAAATAGTTTAAGGTCATAATACTTTGACCAGGGGTTGTAGATAGTTTAATGCCATAATACTTGGACCAAGGGGTTAAAAATAGTATATGGTCCTGATTCTTAGACCAGGGTTTGTGGATAGTTTAAGGTCACAACACATATAATAAGGGGTTTCAAATAGTTTAAGGTCGTAATGCTTGGAATAGGGGGGCATGTTTTGAAGGTGTGTGTGTGGAATAGAGGAGGGTTAACCCAATGTGAATTGAGGGCCAAGGATGCCCAATGTCACACATAATATTTTTGAGATAATTATCACATAGTTTAAGGTTTTGACTCTTGTAATTGAGATCCTAGTTTAAGGTTTTAGATTTTAGACCAAATGTGACGGTATAAATTTAAGGATCACTCATGCATCTCAACCTTGTTTAGGGATATTAATCCCTAACTCTTATGCCCACATGATCCATGTTTTATGCAATAAACAAGCAGTGGTATGGAGTCACCATTGTTTACAGGGGAGAAAACGATAAGGGTAAAAAGTGATTGACATGAGGATGTCCCTAAATGATTCATCTTATTAATTCACCATACACAAGTGCATGAAAAAATAATGCACATGGGGGTGGGATTCCCACCAGAGTAGAGGGAAATGGAAGAGAAAGTAAATCATTACCTCCAAGGCTCAGATGGTGAAAATTGGATGAATTATGTGTAGGTAAAAATTAGTGAATGTGTTGGAAACATAGGTACCACACCCACAATAGTCTAGTATGGGGAGAAAAAATATGGGATCAACCGTTGACCTTATTCAAAACAAAGGAACTTCAATATATTACCAGGGATCCTTCAAGGCATGCACCCAGGATAGTAGGTGAGCAAGAGTGGATAAAAACCATTATTGTTAGGGGGATAGTTATATTTAGGTTATAATGAGTATCCAAATTGATGAAAGAACAATGTGTGAAAATAGAAGTGGGGAATGTCTTAGGGGGAGGTTGAGTGCCCTGGGAACTATCCCAACATCTGCTTGAACACATTATATGATAGGGTAAAGATCCCAAAATGGGTTAGTGGTGGGTTTGGTCCCAAGATAAAATATCCAAGCATCACCACATACCCCATGGAAATGGGAATCAATCCACACATAATTCGTAAAAAAATGCATGGTAGTAGACCGAGGCTGGAGGGGTGACATCCTCTCTAGAGGGGACATCAAATCATCTCATATTTGTCATATGAGTCATCTTATGTTCATCGCATGGATTAAGACCATATTTTAATGTCATGTTATGAGGAAATTAATTTTGGTTCATCTCACATTTTTCATGTGAGGCATATCATATTTTTATGGGGTAAGGCTACAATTTAACATCGTGTGTTGAGGACATTGATTTCTTCCATCTCGTATTTATCACATGAGGCATCCTAGGTTTTTATGGTGTAAGTCTACATTTTAATATCATGTGATAAATATTTTTTTTGGTTCATATCATACATATTATATGAGACATCTTATGTTCATTACAAAGGGTAAGGATATAGTTTAATGTTGTGTTCTAGGGATTTTGTGTTTTTTCATCCCATATTTGACATATAAGGCATCCCAATTTTATAAAAGGTAAGTATACTATTTGAAAAATGTTATGAAGATATTGGGATTTTTAATATAGATTCATATATCTCAAATTGATGTTGATGTTAGTTTACGGTCCTAGAACTCGGACCAAAGGGTGTGGGTGTTCTAAAGATGATTGTGTAGTGTGAAAGAGTAAAAAACTGATGTGAAAAGATGGATAAAGATACAATTTCCACACAAAACATCTATGAAAAACTGCACCCAAGCTAACATCATGATTATGAGGTAGTAAAAACCCCATGATGAGTTGACAACAGGGGGCTAGATCCAATATATGAGATCTGCGTGTCACTATGTATCCCATGGGAATGAGAATCAAGCCATATGTAGTTCTGAAACACATCATGGAAGAAGACCCACACTGTTAGAGTGGTTTCCCTATGAGAAAATGATTCCATGTAAAAGAGAATGGTAATTGGTTTATTGAAACACCAAGGATGAAGAAAACTACAAAAATGGGATAGATTAATATAGTTTATGGTCATAAGTTTTGGACATGAAGGGAAGTAGTTACTTTCAGGATGTTCGGGTGGTGCAGAAGAGTTAAAACGTAATGTAGATAAAGGGATAAGTATTTCCTACACCACAAAAAAATCGTGAAACTAGTTGTACATAGTTTAGAGTCATGAGTCCTAGACCGGAGGATGCCCCCAAAAATTTGGTTGGTGTTCATGGTGGGGCCGAGATGTTGGATTCATACATCCATACATATCCGTTCAGGTATGGGAATTAATCCATACATAGTTTTTGAACTTGATGTGGTAGGAAACCAACATCAAAGGGGTGATGTCCTCTCTTGTGAGGACATTGAATTATCTCATATTTATCATATGTGGCATCTTATATTCGTCGCATAGGGTAAGGATGTAGTTTAATGTCACGTGCTGAGGGAATTGATTTTGGTTCATCTCACAATTTTCCTGTGAGGAATCCCGTATTTTTATGGGTTAAGGATATATTTTAATGTCATGTGTTGAGGATATTGATTCTTTAAATCCAATATTTTTCATATGAGGTATCCCATGTTTGTATAGGGTAAGGCTACAATTTAACATTATGTGATGAGGATCTTTTTTTTGTCTCACACTTATTATTTGAGGAATTCTATATGCATTTAATAGGGTAAGGCTTCCGTTCTATGTCATGTATATAGTAATTGGATTTTGGTCATCCTATATTAGTCATATGATGCATCTCAGGTTTATATGGGGTATGGCTACAATTTAACATCATGTGCTGAGGATGTTGGGATTTATAGTTTAGATTCAAACTACTCAGACTGAAGTTGCTACTAGTTTCATATAATACATATCAGATCAAAGGGTAAGCTACTAGTTTAAGGTCACAGAGCTTGGACCATGATGTGATATAGTTTATGGTCATAGATCCTTGATCTTGAGTCTCACATGAAGTATTGTTTGAGACAAATGGCATTGGTGAAAGGTGTGATATACTCCCCATCCATGGATATTGAAGAGAAAGATCCATTGGAATAGATATTATCAATGATGTAAGGTCTTTCCTATTCGGGTTCCATCTTCAAAAACTTTTTGATGGGTACCATCAGTGCTCTAAGAGCTAGTACCATGTAAAATTGAAGGAAGGGATAAAGGTGTAACTAATTGTTCAATGCTCTCACTACCCTATTCTGAAGCCTCTCTAATTAGTGTAGGGATTAGATCCTATTTTTCTTGATACCTTTAAACTATAATATATGGAATTATATTATTTTTTAGATTATTATGGTCATAATAAACGATTCAGAGTGATGGAAACTGAACCTTAATAAGTAAAATTTCCTCTTTAGGGATAAATTAAGACCAATAATAATATCTTGATACCATGCGTCATTGTTGGTGTAAATTTCTAACAATAAAAAAATTATCATAGGATGACCTATGTAAGAGTGCAAGAGATAATCCCTAGTCATACCCTGTTGAATTTAATTTTGTTGAGCCTTCTACTGGTTATACTTTTGGAGGCACAATTGAAATTCATCTACCAAAATTTTGAAACCTAATCCGCTAAGAGAATGGATTCATCTAGTAAATCGACGTATAGGGGAAGTTCCTTAGGGGTTGGGTACGTGGACAGAAAGTTTACCAGTGTGTGAACCTTAACAAATTTCTATGGGAAAAAATAGATTTAGAACTATTGGATGATTACCTCCCAGTATTCCTATCACCTTTTCAGTATAGGGCAGTTGAGGATATAACTTAGTGGGCTGGCTTCTGACAGTAGTGGTATCTCATGGTACCACAAATAATGTCATAAAATCTACACTATGAATTCCATCATGATAAATGGGGGAGTATTTAGCCTACATGTTGAGAAAATATAGGAAGTTCTCTAACCACTCATTATTATTTTTGGGATAGAATAGAACCAATGGATCATTATAGGGTGGTTATATAAAGGAACATAGGGTTTTCTAAGACATGTGGTATCCGAACTGGTGGTTGTAGCGTATACTGCTTAATATCCTCAAAGGAAGTTCGGAAGTCCTCATCCCACTGGTAAATGGTTCAATTTTCCATAATCTTTGATAAAGGATTAAAATTACCATCCATATTTGTAATAAATCAGTGAATAAATGATAAGTGTCCTTGGAGGTCCCGTAACTCTTAGAGGTTGTGTGAAGATGGAATTTAGTTGATAGACTTAATTTTCTCTAGGTCGATCTATATTTATTTATATCTAACAATGAAGTTGAGAAATTTTCTAGCGTTGAACCTGTATTATCACATCAAAGGTTTCATCTTCAAGTGGTTGGAATAGAGAAATATAAACACTCTCTCAATATATTTGAGATGGTCCTAGAATTGGTGAGATTTAACCAAAAAATCATTCACATAACATTCTACCAGCACCCTGAGGAGTGGTTTAAAGATACGCTGCAAAATACACTGGTATGTGGCTCTAGCATTATTCAAACTGAAAGGCATCACCAAATAGGAAAAGGTTCCATGGGGTTCCCTAAAGGAAGTATAATCATCATCCTTGGGTGCCATTAAGATCTGATTGTACCTGTAAAATCCTTCCATGAAGAAGAGGGATTGGAACCCAGGTATATCATCAATCAACAGTTCTATCACCATAATGGTAAATTAATCCTTCATATAACGAATGTTGAGGTCCTAGAAGTAAATTTAGACCCATGGTTTGTCAATTATTATTCCCCACCGGGACAATATTGGCTATCCACATGGGGTATTAGACTTTCCTAATGATTTTTTTCTTAATAAGAATGTCAAATTTGGACTTGACCATGACACTATGAGAGGGGTGCACCATTCTAGGAGGATGTTTGAACTCGCAGTGAATCATTGGGAGTCCAAGGCGATGGATGAAAATCTAGGGATAAAGGCCTAGAATATCAATATAACTCCAAGAAAACACATCATGTTTCTACTACATGAAGGGCACATACTTTTGTTTATCCTCTGGTGAAACTGCTGCACTGATCAGTGTCAGCCTCATATATTTTTCAGTGATAAGTTTTACATAATTAATATCTTCAACAGTGGTGGATAAACCCTCTTCAAATTTAGTAGTGTCTTATAAATATTCTTCATTGTATTAGATACAAGAGTCGGAGGGAGGAAATAGGTTTCTGGACATTTTAGGCCCAGGTATGGCATCATAACCTGATATGTTGGGGGAACATCATTCAATTGGGAGCTCTTTATCTATGAAGACCATAATGAAAAATAATGAAAAGATAATACAATGTGGTTTCCAACCATGAGGTCCAGTCTTTATATCAAATTAATGATGATATGTTGACTTCTATCATTTCAACCCTACCTTGTGAATCATATAAGAGTGTTGTAGATTGGTGGGCATGGGAAAATATTCTTGATAAATTACAGGGGTGGGGTCTTCAAGTATTGGTTGGGCTTATCCCTTGTAGGAGTATAATGTCAAGCCCCAATCTTGTAATTTCATTTGTTTTATTATTTTATTTGATTCAGTTCATTTATATGATGTTTTGTTTGATTTATCGATTTGAATTTTTATGTTTTGGAGGTTTCAGGTGATTTTTTAGCCTGTGCATGGTTTGGGTGTAAAACTTGTGGCATGTTATGATATATGGAATTTTCAATTCAAATTCATCTTGAATGGTTTGAACATGGGTTGGAAAAAACAATGTGAGGTTAATGGAAAATCGTGTGGCATGAGTGTTGGTTTATGGGACATAGTGCACGACCTGCACAAGGTTAGAGGAAACTATACGACAAGAATACGATAAGTTCTATAGTTTAGACATTGTAATTTTTCATGGTTGGTGCATGGTTTGGGAAACTGTGCAGCCAAAATGTGTGGGGTTCCCCTTCTCTCTAGTAGGGTGTGCACGGCTGGAGCACAGTTTTTCAAACAGTGCAGCCAAACTGTATGAGTTTCCTAGATCATTAGAAGTGTGAAATTACTCTTTTCCCCTCCACTTTTTTGACCACAATTCGGTATTCTCCTCCATTTCTCGACCTTGGTGCACCAAGGGTCTACAGGAAACCCTCTTACCTTGATACCCTTCCTCCATTGAAGCTATTTGAATGTTATTAGGTAATTTTCTTTGAGTTTCTGGTTGATTTACTCCTATCCTTTCCCTTTTCTATTTGTTTATTTGCATTTTCTTGGTGTTTTCTCTCTTTAATAAACTATAAGGGTCAATGTTGATGTGTGATTTGATTTATTTTGTTTTAGGGTTTGTGTATTTTCTCTTGGGGTGTATTATTCCTTCTCTAAAAGTTTTGTCATATTCACACATCATTGATGTAGGTGTTTCCGTCAATTTCCATTCCGACACATTAAATTGATGCTTGAACGGTCCTTGAGTGTTTTCAAAATTTTATAATCTTTCTTTTGATGTGTTAGTATAAATTGTTTTGGTAATTTCATGAAATAAATGGGTGAAAATTTGTTTTCAAAGGGGTTATTTAATCATTCCATTATGTAAACGCACACAAGGTATTTGCTAAAATGTTAATTGATCTTTGAAAGTGAAATTGGGTGATTTGGGTGGTGTTTACCCTTAGTTATGTTTTGGTATTGTGGTTGGGATATGAAATGGGTTTTGTATGTGAAAATTTGCGACTCTTGGGGTTTGACATTTATGTATGGCTTATTTTTTTTGTGGTAAAGAAAATGGTTTTCTTTAAAAAGGGGTTTTGTTTGATTTCGTGGATATGTGAATTGTGAAACTGGATGTTGGGACATCTATATGTACATAGGCGGTACAAAGGGATGGGAAAATAAATGATAATGGTCCTTAAACCTTGGTTTTTCATAGGTTTTTCCTCCATTCCCTCTTTCTATTTCCTAAAATGATTCCTTGATTTCAAAATTATGTATTGGTGTTTCAAGTTGATTTAGACGTGACTTCAAATGCGTTCTATAAAGCTTGTACCATTTGGAAATTTCAGATACATTTTGGTGAATAATTTTCATAAATGCTTGTTTGGAATTTTGAAATGTGTCTTAGTGAATTACTAGAATGAGGTCCCATTTGGAAAGTTTTGTGTTGATTAATGTTTTATCTTTAGATTAGAAGTTGTTTTGGTTTTAAAATGTAAATTCCCATTTGGAATTGTGCACGTGAATGTGGTGCTTCATATTGAATTTGTACATTTTTGCGAAATAGTGTTGTAAATATATTAAAATTTGAAATGTTAAAGGCCATGTTAGAACATTGTGTCATCTCTAAAAAGTTTTGTTAATGTGATTTATTGTGAAGGCCCGATTGGTAACTTGTGATGTTTTGGAAATTGGTTTTGGAAAACATGTGATGTATGGGCCCTGTGGGAATCTTGGTATGTTTGGAAAATAAATTGAAAGCTTGGGTAACATGAAGGACCAGTTATTTTTTTAAAATGTTTGGGAAAGTGGTTTTTGAAACTCAAATGATGCGATGACATGATTGGAACTTGTGAATGGCTTGTTGTGATATTGTAATCTCAATGGAGGATTCCTCAAAGAGCGGGTCATCACATAGGTGGTGTTAGTGTTTGGGCTAGGCAAGCATGGTGGCAGTGGGTTCAGTTGAGCCATGCATGTGAGGACCTTCCCACTCACCATGTTCTATTATCATGGGATTGCTAAGCATCATCAAGAGGTTCAAGTGATGATTTATTGTTGAACCCGATTATATGGGTTATTCCCGTTGTATTTTCTAAGATTCTAGGTGGGATGTGCCACTAGATTTTCTAGTTTAGAGTGGCTAGTTGATTATTTATTGTTGATATACACCATACACCGACATGTGAGACTGAACTGAGTATGTTGAGGGATTTATTCTAGATATGTTTAATAAATGCCCATCATCTATTATATGTATGTTCTATTTATTTTTATTACATATGGATATTATCCCTACTAGTTTATGTCTACTTGTTTTGATTCGTTTACTTTCAACATATCCCCATTTTGGTCACTTGGTATGAATTTTGTATTTGGACTTCAGTTTTGAACTAGGTTGTGTAATGCGAAACCATTTTTTAAAAGGAAAGCTGCGCGTGTTGTTTCAAAAAGAGAATTTGTGGAAAGTTTTGTTTTGTTGAATAAAATTATTAAAATATTATTTTCTGTATCTATTTTAAACTAGGGTTTTTGAACTATTTTGAGGAATAAAATTCAGGTATTATATAGTGATTTCCTATTGAGTTGTTTAATCTCACACCATAATTGTCCCACTCGACAGCAGTAGACCTGAGTTGTTTTATAGGTTCGTGTTTTTTGTTCATGTGCTTGACTTTATAGTAGGTAGGTCTTATAGTATGTGGTTACCAAGAGGTCCTGTGGAGATCATATCAGCATTGTTTAGATTTAGCTTTGTATTCAGTTTGGTTATGTTCATCAGCTGCTATATTTTGATTTCTTTGTGTATTTATTTATGTTCAGTTGATGTTTTTTCTATGCGTCCAGTTTTGGTGTTTTGATCTTGGTTGTTTATTAGTCTAAATAATTCCCATTGGAATATTTTGATTATCGAAACTAGTTTCTAGTCCATGAGGATCAGGAACACCCTTTGGGCCTTGTCTCGGATCGAGTTGGATTATGGGTTGGATGGAATCCCTGTTTGGTTTATGAAAAAATGGTATCAGAGCAACCCTTTGTTATTTTTGTTGTCAGGTAGTTTGGATATTAGGACAGTTGGGACTTGATTTATAGGTATAAGAAGGACTTCACATACCCTTTCATGTTATGTTTCTTGAGTTTCTTGGGGTAGTTTGAGATTTTATTCTTTGTTTTTTTCTGTTTTGGTTTGTGTGGATAGGGGATGACAATGAAAGTGAGCTAGTATGGTGTGGTGGTCCGACATAGAGTAGTGACCAATTTGAAGCACAACCACATAACTCAATATCTTCCTAGTTGTTGGCTTTTTCTAGGGACATAGACCATTTACCATGTCACTGGGTGATGCATGAATTCTAGGTCCCAATTCTGGATGTTTTTGTTTGATTTGTGTTTTTATTTTTACTTCATTGGTGTGAGTGGAATTTCAAAGTGAAAATGGTTTCTAGAGAAGTAGTTTTAAAAGGGGGTTTTAAAGGGAAGACTATTTTTTGAGAAATGATTTTTGATAGAAAAATTAATTGAGATTATATTATGTTTTGAAAGTGGTATTTTGAGTTTGAATATTTGATTTAAAAATTGATTTTTGTTATTAAGAAAGAGGCCTTAGAAGAAAGAGTGTTTGAAATTATAATGTAAGTGGTGGTTTTTGAAAGATGGATCTTGGTTTTTTCTGCGATGTTTGGATTATGAGCCTATTTGTTTTGGTTGAAGTGTTCTTTTTGTTGAGTTTCAGGTTAATGCTGATTCTGGTTTTATATTGCTTGTGTTGTTCGAAATATGCTTCACAGAATGGTCCCCAATGTTCATAGTGGGTCTCATCCTGTTAATAGTTCCTCTAAATTATTTCCTATCTTCATGATGATTGAGATTTGTTGAAGGTCATGGAATTGCATGAGGAAGTTGAGAGTGTCTTCAGGTTGTTGGGAACTCCCTATGCTGTAAGAGTCCATGTTGTTCTCGGTTTGTTTGAGGTTCTATATTTAGATTAGTAGAATATTATCATCTTAACATCATTGCAAGTTGTTATATCTTGGAAATTATTTAAACCACTTTCATCTGATGATTCATACTATAGGAGGTGAAGATAAAGAAAGTGGTGGAGCTATTGGATGTTCAGAAAGGCCAGCGGACAATGAAAGATTATGTTTACACCTTCAAGGAACCAGTTTCCATTTCTCCACAGGTAGCATCGCAAGATCTGTTGAAATATCCCCTTTTCTCTTGGGGTCTTTGTCCTGAGAGCATGGAGTGATCCCTCTCATTTAAGGATCTTTTCGTTGAGAAATTGGTGGATGAGGCATTCTTATCTGAGTTGGTTCCCAAAGTGTAGTTGGTGGATGTTCACACCCATGAAGGTTTCTCATCTGGTGAGAGGT
The DNA here is from genome assembly GCA_963277665.1 of Viscum album. Lineage (NCBI taxonomy): Eukaryota > Viridiplantae > Streptophyta > Magnoliopsida > Santalales > Viscaceae > Viscum > Viscum album. The sequence continues at coordinate 1,506,433,225 of OY728162.1, read as the reverse complement.
GTGTGCGAGAGGAACCTATTTTTGAAAATCCTCTTTCATCAGTTTTATCTTCTCATTCGTCATATCATTCTCATGTAAGCTTTCAGTGCGGTCAGTTTGGGCACTCAAATCTACCTTGTCGCAATCTTTTCAAGGCATGTCATCATTGTGGCCATTTGGGTCATCTAGAGAAGTTTTTTAATATGTGTTTCCTATTAAATAGGCCTTGATTGGAGGGAATTATCTCATGACCGTGAGGTAGTAGATTCTTCAAGACATCAAGGCTCCAACCATAGGCCCCAATGTGATGCTTTTCATACAGTTAGGATATCACTGGGGGTGTGGGAAATCTTGGCCCAGTTTTTGTCTCCAATATATAGTATATGGTTTAAGATACTTGTTGTAGTTCTCCTTGATTTTTTATGTTCTTCATTGTCTTAAGAGGATTAGTGTTTTTCTCTTATGTGATATGAATAGTTGTTCCTTTAAAATTCTTGTATTTAATTAGCTATTCTCTCTCATGTGTGTTTATCCTTTTTGGTTGATGGGTTATGGTTTATGGGTTTTTTGTTTGGTAGATGCTTGTATCTCATGGAAATGATGAAATATGGTTTTGTTCATTGATTGGTTTGAATATCTTCCGTGAATTCCCCTTTTTGCATGGGAGGTTTTTAGTTTGTGTTTAGAGTTCCTTTATTGGTTGGCCCATTGTTGCATTGCTGATAATTCTTGGTTTTAGTGGTGGTGTTGTTTAGGATATGTAGAGAAATTTGGGAGAGTTTATCTTGTGTGTGTGGGGTGGGGTGTCCTACGTTGGTCAATCTAATGATGGTATTATTGAGCATTTCAATATAGGGCATGTTAGTCGAGTTCTTGTGGGGGGGGAGTGAACCCTCCTCCTTTTTATTATTCCTTTCATTATGGTCTCTCTTAGTGTTGATTGGGTGTTACTTTTGGAGTGACAGGTCACCCCAAGGTTTGTTGTTCCATTCAGCTTTGTTTGGGAATTGGATTGAGCTTTGATCCTTGTGTGGTTGGGTGACTTTCTGTGGTAAGAATGTTTTTGTGGTGGGGTGAATTGTCACACCATGATCATGGAATTTATTTCATATTATTCTTTTCATAGATTTGGTTCTTTTGGATGAGGTTTAGGTTGAGTTCCCAGTATTGGACTTTTATTTTTTGTAGGATTCATGTGAGTTTTTAACCTTTTCATGGTTTGGGTGTTAATCATGTGTCCAGTTAAGAAAGAGGACACTTTCATTTCAAATTCTTCTTGAACAGTTTGACTTGCACAATTTTAGCATGTCTTTGAACAAATTGTGTGAGGTCAAGGGAAAAATGTGTGGCTTGAGGGATGTTTTCCGGGGAATGGCACATAACCTTTTCACAGTTAGAGTAAACTGTTCATTAAGTGTGCAAGGTGTAACGCCCCAACCCCAGTAACCTAGAGTCGGTACATTATTACATAAAATTGGCATGATCAGAAAAGAACACATCTCTATAGACCATTTAGTTTAGTTGCCTTGGAATAAATATTCATACATAAGTTCAATATTACACCTTGAAGGGAAATACAACACAAATATGTTTCATTAGAAACATACAAGCCTCCTATATTATGCATGCAGGTCACTCATAACTAACTTCTTCATATCCTTGGAAAATGAAACATAAGAAAATGGGTGACCTCAAATGCTCAGTAAGGGTAAGTAATTCAGTGGAAAATGACATAAATATTAATCATGGTAAATAATTGAAACCACATGCCTTTACCAATAATAAACATGAATAATTTTATGGAATGAATATGAGCTGATTAAATAATTCCATAATAAATCATAATCTTGGATATTCCACTAGTCGAATGACCACTTGAACCATTAATATTATTTCCAAAATGAGGGAATGTATAATTCCGGACATTCTGAAATATTTTGTCAAGAACTCGGCCAAGACATCTAAAAATGATTAAGGCCTCGGCCAAAACCACAAATCAAATTGGGAAAGGGCCTTGGCCAATTCCAGGTCTAGTTGTCTCAAGATACCTACCGATGCATTGTGGAGCTATAGAGGGATCCACCCGTCACTTACTATGTCCAATACATTCCTCATATGAAAAGGCTAAAACATAACATAAACATTCGTATAAGAACTAGGATACGAAATGTAAATACATTAACCATAAACCATGAATGGTATAAAAGTAACACATCCATAGTCAAACATATCACAAAACCGTCGATACAATATGGAATATTTGTATAATAATAAATCAACTTCAAACAAGATTAAAATCCATCAAACAATGTTGACATAGATGAAAATGATTTGTAATATTCTTTGAGAGAAATATCCCTTTTTTATGAAACCATTTAAAAGTCACACAATTTAGAAAGGAAGACATTTAAATACATTTTTGAATCAATGTTTCCAATACGACATTGATAATTTTGAAAGTAATTAACATTTTAAAACATTCATGTCCATTTAAATAAATCCTTAAAACCATTTTTAAAACATGGACATTAATGAGAATGGTTTATAAGAATTATTATTTAAAACATTTAAAATGATGTTATAGTAAAATTTCTTTAAAATAATCCCTTTGAAATATATTTTATGAAAAAAGGACATGGATAATAAATATGTCCCAGTAGATACTTACGTAAAATAATCATTGATAATAATGAGATTTTGAAATTAACCCCTACCAATTTGATAAATTATGAATCATACAACCCATGAAAGAAGTACCATACAATTATGATGTAAATATACATTAATTATAGTGTATTACACAAAGAATACAATTATGGTCAATACATACACCACACAAAGTGAAATATTGGTGACATAGTGTGAATATCACGAGAGTAAGGAGTGAGATGAAAACCCCTTACCTTGTACCTTTACTTGGTTGAGGGTAGGTTAACCTACAATATAATGGTGAAATAATTGTTATTAAATTATACAAGAATCATATACATTAATATAATATCATATTTGATCTTTTTACATTACTTTGTTAATAATTTCATAAGATTATCGTCGTTTCAGGTGTTAAATTACTCGTTTTATTTTATATGTATTATTAAATAAGCCTTGTTTGTTATGGATAGGTTGTATCTTATTCATATCAAGAATTATATTGAGTCCTTAAACATTATTTTTAATCATAAAATGAAAATTAGTCTTGAATAGATATGATGGGGAATGAATCTCATCGCATTCATGGAGACGGTAGTCTGTTCGTACGCACGAGCGACAATATCATTATTTTGATATTAAAATAATATATAATGGGATGGATTATCATATATACAGAATCATTATCATGTTATATTTATTATTTACATGAATTATACATCATTATTATACCCATCTAATTAATAATTCATTGAATAACAATTACACCATGATGTAGAGACAGTAGGTCGTACGTACGCACATATGGTGACTTTTCATTCAAATGATGGATAGAATACTGAATATAGTTGTATCATATTTATAATGACATCAAATTATATAGAAGATACTGGATTTATTATTTTATAATGTAAACAAAAAATAAATAAGATGTTTAAGAAGAAAGGAACGTGAAAAATGGTGGGGAAAACATTACCTCTTCTTCGGGTTCTTCCTTTTGATTCGATCAAAAGGGATCCCTAGGTTGGATTTATGACTAAAGTAATTATTCTAGGATTAAGGGAGGATATTTTAGAGGGTATTTTGGCAACGTTTTTCCGAATCAAAAGGCTTTTAAGGTATGAATAATTGGATATAAGTGGTGTCCTTTTATAAGGAGGAGGAGGGGCTCTTTTGGAAAACATTAAATTATTAACATATAATAAATTTATATTCGTTTTATAATGGCTACAAAGTAGAATATTCAATGTCTAAGGTGGTTATGGGTCTAAATACTTTCATCCAATAAATATTATACAGGTTTGGGTCAATATATTAACCTTATCATTTATATTTAACTCTTAGTTAAATAGTTTGACATTTACCATGTCACTTTGTATTTTTATATTATATAATTAATAAACATACTATATACATCAAAGAGACCCCCAAGTGGTCCATTAATGATAAACAAATAATTATTTAAGTCCTTTGGCCGAAAACTAAATTTTTAGGAATAGAATAAGAATTAATAATATAATATTTGTTTTAAAAACTCTTTTATGTCAATTTTGAAACTATTTAATAATAGATTTTTGTTAAAGTCTTAAAAACATTATTAAATAGAACCAAATTCATTTAAGGAAATATATTATGTCATATTAACCAATAAAATTAATGTATTTCATCAAATCTTCCAATTTATATTTATTTTAACATTTATAATACAAATTATTTGATTCTTGCATTAATAACGAAACATTATGCATCATTATTGTATCATAAATAAATTTAATTATTAAATTTCTAAAAATTATAAATAAACTACCATTATGTAGGAAATAGTTTTTTCTTTATAATGAATATTTATAGTCGAAAGTCCATCATATATAACCCTATGTAATAATTGTTTTGCTAAAATATATATTCTTATGTCATTTTTCCATTTACTTTAACATAATTAATATAAAGAGTCATTATCACTTACAAGTGGCTCCTTGGGGTCCCAAAATCGACCAAAAGATGCCCATGGTCGGACATGAATCATCCAATAGGGTTAGGACACAATTTAGGGTAATTTAGTTTTATTATAATAATATATGTTACGCTTATTTACTGGATCTACCCTTTAACCATGGTAAATAAAATATTTACTCAAATAATTATTCAAAATGTCAAAAAATAAAAGTTACCTATTTACAAAATATGGACCTCCTGATTATAAATATGGAATCCATTTTTATAAATTAAAAACACATAAGTGGCAGAAATTAATTTAAAATTAATTATCGTTTTCGAAAGAAAAAAACATGTTTTTAACAAATAATAACTATCAAAAGATTGACAAATTCTTATGTCAAGTATAAATTTGAAATTTTGTCCAATGACCAAAATTTTATTAAATGATAATATTATAATATAATTATACTTTAATTTCACTTAAATGTATAATTTATCACAATTAATTATTTCCATTGAAAAAGTTTTTTTAATTCAAAATTTTTTAATTTTCACTATTCATCAAAATATGAAAGTTATCAGAAAAGTTCCAAAATTTCACCCTAAGAAAATTTTAATATTAATAATCAAAAAATGAAGTCTACTTTACCAAATTAAAAACATAAACTTTTCATTTATTAATTTAAAATTAATACCCGCTATTAAAACCAAAAGGCGTATTTTTAGGAAATAATAATTATCCAAAGTTTGACACTTGTTTATGTCAAATTTCAAAGTGAAGTTACATACAATGACCATCATTGGATTAAATGGTAAAAATATAATCTATTTATACTTACATACCATTATAATGTATAACTTATCAATATAAATTATTTTGATTAAACAAATTGTTTACAGTTAAAATATAGTATTTTTCACTATTCACCCAAATATAAAAGTTATCAGAAAAACACCAAAACATTATTGATACTAAATTCATATGTTCTGATTCTAAATAGGATGTTTATTTTGTCAAATTTAATATATAAACGTTTAAATATTGGATTTAAAATGGATTTTCCATTAAAAGGAGGTAAACATCCATTTTTTGAAAAATATTTCATTTATCTGAAAAAATGTATTTGTTCTTAAATTATGTATAAGAAACTCATAATAAGGATTCTAAAATTATAAGGATTATATAAAGTCCAAGAATAAGTTAATACTATTCATAACTGCTTTTGAACGGCTTGTTTGGTACGTCATGGTGCGCTAGAACTCACTGTCGCGTGTAGTGAAAGTTATTGAATTACTTTGAAGAAATAATGTACTATGAAATATTGGGTTGTTACATTATTCCCTCCTTCAATAAATTGCACCCTCTCAATTTGATATTATTTTTCGAAAATATATGGTTGAAAATATGAAATACTTTTGGGAAAACCCACATAGAAAGTTAGGTTAATAAAATTTAGTCTTAATAAGAGGAAAAGGGAAATGAAAGGGTCACCAACAAATTATCGTCTCGATTAGGAGAACATTGTTGAAAATTAGAGACATATAATTGGAGGAAAAATGTAAATATTTATAGTTAGTTATTGAGGTCATCAATCACAAACAAGTGTAAAATTGAGGGCCTTAAATTCATCATTCTATTATGATTTAAAATACCATTAGTTCAACAAAACATATAGTATTAGGATAATTTTTTTTAAGATCCCTTCACTAATGTATAAGATTTAATTTCTTCATTTAATAAGAGAAGAAGAAAAATATATACTTGACAAGTAGAGTCTCATCCTTTAACTATGTTCTACCACAAACTCATCTTTCACTCTAAAAGATAATAGAACTTAAAAATAATATTCTATTTATCATATTCGTATAGGGTTCAAAAAATATGAATTTATAATTCATCTAGCAGAACCATTAACAAAACTATATTATTCAATCATGGAGATCACGTGGGTTAGTGGTAGGTGATACACCCTTGTCATCCTTCATTTGTGGGTTCAAGTCTCGTGGCCTTGCCGGACATGATGGGTTGCCGCCTGACATCCATGTTGTCTTTTTTATAGAAATCCAAAAATAATATCAAACTAGACTTATCCAAAATACTTCTGTCCAAACTCACAGTCCATAATTTATAAGGTAGGTAAACACAATGAAGATCCTGTTTTGCATGTAATAGCATGTGAACACAATTATTATGTGTTATTTTAAAACACTACAACATCCTGAAATACCATAAAACCTTATTGATTACATTCATGGTCCCTTATTACTTATAGAATACTAGATATACTACTTCTATCCAAACATGTTGTAAACTCCAACAATGATGGAGTATACAAATCATTAATTAGTTCCAAGTTAGTTAATAATATTCAATATAATTTATCCAAATCAATCATGTTTTATTCCAAAATCACTACCTCGGTATCAGAACCATATTGTGGTTTATCTTTCTCTCAACCATATATTTTCCAAAAATTTAACCTGCTATTAAGTCACATTTCATTGTTCCACACAATCTAAAATCCTTAATGAAATAGTACTGCAATACAATACTTATATACTCCATAATTCTTATAACCATTACATTTATGATACAACACTCAAATGACATAATTCTCTTATAACAACATAAGAACTCTAATCATTCCTCCTCATCTGTGGTCGTATCAAAACATGATTATTATCTAATAGTATCATTTCAGGCATACTCTGATGATTTGGAAATTTGTTTACATAGTGTCCCAACTCCTTGAAGATGAAGCATTGTAAATTTGAAACCTTTTTCTTATCCTTGTAGTCACCTGCATGGTGTGCTTTTTCTCCACACTTATAACAAACTCCCATTCCTTTCAGGCAAGTTACATGGTGTTTCTTCACACAATTATCACATATGGGAAAATTCTTCTTTTCCCTCTTCCCTTTATACATATTTCTATCTTCCATCCTTTTCGTCTATTACTTCCCTTCAAAGCCATAAGACTCAGAGAATTATTTACTTATCTTATTAACACATGATACTATTTCTGCATATGTTAAAAACAAATGGGAGACTATTTCCCTTATAAATGTTGGCTTAATATCATGAAAGAAATGATCCTTCTTACTCTTTGGATCATACGTATTGCTGGAGTTCACATTCCTTCTACTGGGCGCCATTTCTAAAAAATAGCATAAACAAGATCAGTTTATGAATTGCAATGAAGAATTCCAAACATGTAATACACCTAACGTAAATTGAACTGTTTATAAATATAATCCATAATCAAAAAAAAAATTCATTGATAATGTATATACTCATAAACCCTTCATAATTTTTTGTAAAGAAAATGAGAATTATCCTAAGCATATCCCCCAGGAGTGTCGAAACAAAGTGTGCAGCAAGGCCCGTTGTCGTGCACCAGTTCTTGTTTCACTCTAGCTCAAAGCAGTGTCTTCATGTTTTAATCCTAGGTACATCTGTGCCAGAGCTGCCTCTACCTGCTTGTATGTTGATAGGGATGTAATGCTCAGAAAACTCATCAAATCACTACAATACCAAAATTCTAGGATGGTCTTATATACTAATACTCAAAATCCATCTTTGTTCTATGTGTTCTAATCAGAGTTTATCTAAATCTAGTTTCCAAGGTATGTACTGAACTTCCTCTGATACCAACTTTAACACCCTGACACTAGTTACCCAGAGTCGGTTCGTTATTACATAAAATTGGCATGATCACAAAATATCATGTCTCGAAAGACCGATTAGTTTAGTAGCCTTGGATTCAAGATTCATACATATGTTCATCTTTACATCTTGAATAGAAATACAACAAAAATATATTTCATTAGAAACATCCAAGCCTCCTAGAATATGCCTGAAGGTCACCCATAACTAACATCTGCATATCTTTGGAAAATGAAACATAAGATAAGGGGTGAGCTCAAACCCTTAGTAAGGGAATGTAATATGGGGGGAAATGACATATATATTAAGCATGGTAAATAATTGAAACCACATGCCTTTACCAATAATAAACAAGAATACTATTATGGAATGAATATGAGTTGAGTAAATAATTCCATAATAAAACATAATCATGGGTATTCTTCTAGTAGAATGACCACATGAACCATCAATTTTACTTCCAAAATGAGGGAATGTATAATACCGGACATTCGAAAACATTTTTTCAGGCCTCGACTTAGACGTCTAAAAATGATTAATTCCTCGGCCAAAACCATAAATCAAATTGGGAAAGGGCCTCAGCCAATTCCACGTCTCGTTGTCTCATGAGACCTACCGATGCATCGAGGATCTATAGCAGGCGCCACCCATCACTTACTATTTCCAATACATTCATCATATGAAAATTTTGAAACATAACATAAACATTTGTATGAGAACTTGGATACGAAATGTCAATACATTAACCATAAACCATGAATGGTATAAAAGTAACACTTCTACAATCAAACATATCTCAAAACCTTCGATACAATATGGAATATTTGTATCATAACAAATCAACATCAAACAAGTTTAAAATCCATCAATGGATGATGACATAGATGAAAATGATTCGTAAAACTCTTGAAGAGAAATATCCCTTTTTCATTAAAAAATTTAACAGTCGCACAATTTATAAAGGAATACATTTAAATACAATTTGGAATCAATTTTTCCCATACCACTTTGAAACATTTCAATAAAATTATCATTTTAAAACATTCATGTCCAGTTAAATAAATCGTTAAAACTATTTTGAAAACATGGACATTATTGAGAATCGTTTAGAAGAATAATCATTTAAAACATTTAAAATGATGTTTTAGTAAAATTACCTTAAAATAATCCATTTGAAAACTATTTTATGAAACATGGATATGTCTAATAAATATGTCTCGGTAGATACTTACGTAACACAATCTCGGATAATAATGTGATTGTGAAATTGGCCATTACCAAATTGGTAACTTATAAAACATAGACCCCATGAAAGAAGTACCATACAATGAAGATGTAAATATACATAAATTAAAATGTATTACACAAATAATACAATTATGGTCAGTATATACACCACACAAAAGGAAATAGTGGCGACATAGCATGATTCTCACGAGAATAAGGAGTGAGATGAAAACCCCTTACCCTGTAAATTTCCTTGGTTGAGGGAAGGTTAACCTCTTGTATAATGGTCAATTAATTTTTATTAAATTATAAAATAATCATATACATTAATATGATATCATATATGATCTTTTAACATTCCTTTGTTAATAATATCTTAGTATTATCGTTTTTTCAGGTGTTAACTTACTTGTTTTATTTTATATGTTTTGTTAAATAAGCCATTTTTGATATTGATCGGTTGTGTATTATTCATATAAATAATGATATCAAGTCCTTAAAAATTATTTTTACTCATCAAATGAAAATTAGTCTTGAATAAATACGATGTGTAATGAATCTAATCACGTTCGTGGAGACGGTAGTCCGTTCATACACACGAGCAACAATAGCATTATTTTGATATTAAAATAATATATAATTGGATGGTATATCATATATAAAGAATCATTATCATTTTATATTTATTATTTACATGAATTACACATCATTATTATACCCATCCAAATAATAATGCTTTGAAAAACAATTACACCACGACGTGGAGACGGAAGGCTGTACGTACGCACCAATGGTGACATGTCATTCAAAGGATTGATAAAATACTGAATATAGTTGTACCATATTTATAATAACATCAAAGTATATATACGATACTGGATTTATTATTTTATAATGGAAACAACAAATAAAGAAGATGTTGAAGAATAAAGGACTTGAAAAATGGTGGTGAAAACATTACCTCTTCTTCGGGTTCTTCCTTTTGATTTGATCAAAAGGGATCATTATGTTGGCTTTATGAATAATGTAAGGCTTCTATGATAAAGGGAGGATAGTTTATAGGTTATTGGGGTAGAGTTTGGCTGATCAAAGATTCTTTGAAGGAATGAAGAATTTGGTAGATGTTGTGTCCTTTTATAAGGGGGGTGAGGGGCTCTTTAGGAAAAATGTAAAGTAATAATTTATAATAAATTCATTTTAGGTTTATAATGGACCCAAATTCGATTATTAAAATTATAAGGTGGGTATGGGTCTAGATCCTTTCATAAAATATATTTTAGGGAGGTTTGGGTCACTATATTAACCGTATCTTTTATATTTATCTCTCAGTTAAATAGTTTCACATTTACCATGTCACTTTGTATTTTTATATTATATAGTTAATAAACATAATATATACATCCAAGAGACCCCAAAGTGGACCATTAATGATAGAAATATAATTATTTATGTATATTGGCCTAAAATTATATTCTTAGGAATAAAATATGAATTAATAATATAATATTTATTTTAAAAACTCTTTTATGTCAATTTTGACACTGTTTAATAATTGATTTTTGTTAAAGTCATAAAAAAATTATTAATTCAAAAAATATTCATTTATGAAATCCTATCATGTCATATTAACCAATAAAATTCAATTATGGCATCAAAACTATCAAATTATATTTATTTTAACATTTATATTACCAATTATTTGATTCTTTCATTAATCAGGAAAATCCTCCATTATTACTGTGTCATAAATAAATTTAATTTATTAAATTTCCAAAAATTATAAATAAAATACAATTATTTATTAAATCTTATTATCTTTATAATTAATATTTATAGTCTAAAATCCAACATATATAACACTATGTAAAAATTATTTTCATAAAAGATATATGCTTTTGTAATTTTTTCATTTACTTTAACTTAATTAATATAAAGTGTGATTATCATTTACATGTGGCTCGATGGGGTTCCAAAATCGACCCAAAGATGCCCATGGTCAGACATGTATCAACCAATAGGGTTTGGACACGTTTTAGGGTGATTTAGTATTATTATAATATTAGTGTTTACCATTATTTACAGGATTTACCGTTTAACCATGGTAAATAAAATATTTACTAAAGTAATTAATCAAAATGTCTAAAAATAAAAGTTACCTATTTACACAATTCAGACCTCTTGATTATAAATATGGAATCTATTTTTCTAAATTCAAAACACATAAGTGGAAGAAATTAAATTAAAATTAATTCCCGTTGTCAAAACAAAAAGCGTGTTTTTCACACATAATAACTATCAAAAGATTGACACTTTCTTATGTCCAGTTGAAATTTGGAATTATGTCCCATGAAAAAAATTGTATTAAATGGTAAAATTATAATCTAATTATAATTTATAATCACTCAAATAAATAATTTATCACTAATAATTATTTTGATTAAAAAGTTATTTTTAATTAGAATTTAGTAGTTTTCACTATTCATCAAAATATAAAAGTTATCAAAAAAGTACCAAAATTTCACCCTAATCTATTTTTGATATTCTGAATCCAAAAATTATGTCTATTTTACTAAATTAAAAAACATCAAATTTTCATTTATTAATTTAAAATTAATTCCCGCTATTAGAACCAAAAGGAGTATTTTTAAGAAATAATAACTATCAAATGTTTGACACTTGTTTATGTCCAATTTCAATGTGAAATTACTTAAAATTACCATAATAGGATTAAATGGTAAAAATATAATCTATTTATACTTCCATACCATTAAAATTTATAATTTAACAATATAAATTATTTTGATTAAAAATGTTGTTTGCAGTTAAAATATAGTATTTTTCACTATTCACCCAAATATGAAAGTTATTAGAAAAACACCAAAACATTATTGAAACTAAATTCTTATGTCCTGATATAAAGATGAAGTTTATTTTTTCAAATTTAATAAATAAAAGTTTCAAATATTGGATTTGAAATTGCTTTTCTATTAAAAGGCGTTAAAATTGCATTTTTTTTGAAAAATAGTTATTTTATCTGAAAAAATGTATTTATTCTTAAATTATGTATAAGAAACTCATAATATGGATTCTAAAATTATAATTATTATATAAAATTCATAATTTCATTAATACTATTCATAACAGATTTTGAATGGCTTGTTTTGTAAGTCATGGTGCGCTAGAACACAATGTTGAGTGTAGTGAATGTTATTGAATTACTTTGAAGAAATAACGTACTATGAAATCATGGGGTGTTACATTCTTCCATCCTTCAATAAATTGTGTCCTCGCAATTTGAAATTATATTTCCAAAATAAAAGGTTGAAAATAGAAAATACCTTTGGAAAAACCCACATCCGAAAATTATGTTAATAAAATTTAGTCTTAATAAGAGGAAAAAGGAAATGAAAGTGTCGCCACCAAATTGTGATCTCGATTAGGAGAACATTGGTGGAAATTATTGACATATAATTAGAGGAAAAACATAAATATTTATAGTTAGTGATTGAGGTCATCAATCACAAACAAGTTTAAAATTTAGGGCCTTAAATTCATCAATCTATGATGATTTAAAATACCATTGGTTCAAAAAAACATATTGTATTAGGATAACACATTTTGTTTTTTAATATCCATTCACTAATGTATAATAATTAATTCTTCATTGAAAAATAGAAGAGGAAAAATATATACTTGGCACGTAGAGTCTCATCCTTTAAATAAGTTCTACCACAAACTCATACTTCACTCTGAAAGATAATATAACATAAAAATAATATTCTGTTTATCATATTTGTATAGGGTTCAAAATAAAATGAATTTATAATTCATCTAGAAGAAACATTAAGAAAACTACATTATTCAATCTAGTATATCACGTGGGTCAGTGGTATGTGATACACCCCTGTCGCCCTTCAGTTGTGGGTTCAAGTCTCACGACCTTGCCGGACGTGACAGGTTGTCACCGACCTCCGGGTTGTCCTTTTTATGGAAATCCAAAAATAATCTCAAACTAGACATATCCAAAATAATTATGTCCAAACTCACAGTCCAAAATTAGAAGGTAGGTCCACACAATGAATATCCTTTTTTCCATGTAATAGTATGTGAACACCTTCATCATGTATTCTTTTAAAACACTGTAACATCCTGAAATACCATAAAACCTTATTGATTACATTCATGATACCTTATTACTTATAGAATACTGGATTTAATCCTTCTATACAAAAATGTTGTAAACTTCAACAATGAAGGAATATACTAATCATAAATCAGTTTCAAGCTAGTCAATAATATCTAATATAATTAATCTAAATCAATCATTTATTATTCCAAAATCACTACCTCGGTATCAGAACCATATTATTTTTTATCTTTCTTTCAACCATATATTTTCTAAAAATTTAACCTGCTATTGAGTCACTTTTCTTTGTTCCAGACAATCTCAATTCCTTAATAAAATAGCACTGCATTACAAACCTTATATAATCCATAATTATTATAACCAGTACATTGTTGATACAACACTCAAATGACATAATTCTCTAATAACAACATAAGAACTCTAATCATTCCTCCTCATCTGTGGTAGTATCATAACTTGATTATTATCCAATATCATCATTTGGGGAATACTCTGATGATTTGGAAATTGGTTCAAGTAGTGTCCCAACTCCTTGTAGATGAAGCATTGTACATTTGAAACCTTTTTCTCACCCTTGCAGTCACGTACATGATGTCCTTTTTCTCCACACTTATAAAAAACTCTCATTCCTTTCAAGCAAGTTCTAGGGTGTTTCTTCCCACAGTTATCACATATGGGAAACTTTTTCCTTTCCCTCTTCCCTTTATACATCTATCTCTCCTCCATCCTTTTCTTCTCTTGCTTCCCTTCCAAACCATAGGACTCAGAGAATTATTTACATAACTTATTAACACATGATACTATTTATTCATATGTTGAGAATACATGATAGATTGTTTCCCATCAAAATGTTGGCTTAATACGGTGAATGAAATGATACTTCTTAATCTTTGTATCATATGTATTTTTGGAGTTCACATTCCCTCTACTACGCGCCATTTCTATACAATAGCATAAACTAGGTCAGTTTCGGAATTTCAATGAATAATTCCAAACATGTAAAATACTTAATGTTGATTTAACAGTTTATGGATATAATAAATATTCATAAAAATGTTTTCATTGAAGAAGTATATACTCATAAACACTTCATAATGGTTTGTAAAGAAAATGAGAATTATCCTAAGAATATTCCCCAGCAGTGTCGTAACGAAGAGTGCATCAAGGCCTGTTGTCATGCACCAGTTCCCGTTCGAGTCTAGCTCAAATCTGTGTTTTCAGGTTTTCATCCTAGGTACATCAGTGCCAAAGCTGCCTCTACCTGTTCATATCTAGACACGGATGTATTTCTCGGAAAACTCACCAAATCTTGACAATACCAAAATTCTAGGTTGTTCTTCTATACTAATCCTCAAATTCCATCTTAGGTCTATGTTCTATAATCAAAGTTTATCTAAATATAGTTTCCAAGGTTTTTACTAAACTTCCTCTGATACCAACTGTAACACCCCGACCATAGTTACCCAGAGTTGGTGCATTATTACATAACATTAGCATGAACCTAAAAGATCAAGTATCTAAAGAACGATTTGTTTAGTAGCCTTGGAATCAAGATTCATACAGAAGTTCAACTTTAGAGCTTAAAGAGAAATAAAACACAAATATATTTCATTAGAAACTTCCAATCCTCCTAGATTTTTCATGCAGGTCACTCATAACTAACTTCTTCATATCCTAGGAAAATGAATCATAAGAAAAGGGTTTAGCTCTAACTCTCAGTAAGGGTGAGTAATACAGCTGGAAATGACATAAATATTAAGCATGGTAAATATTTGAAACCACATGCCTTTACCAATAATAAACAAGAATAATTTTATGGCAATAATACGAGCTGAGTAAATAATGCCATAATACAACATAATCATGGGTATTCTACTAGTCGAATGACCATATGAACAATCAATTTTATTTCCAAAATGAGGGAATGTATAATGACGGACATTCTGAAATTTCTTTTCAAGGCCTCGGTGAAGAAGTATAAAAATGATTAAGGTCTTGGACAAAACCATAAATCAAATTTGGAAAGGGCCTTGGCCAATTCCATGTCTAGTTGTCTCAGGAGACCAACCAATGCATAGAGGAGCTATAGTAGGCTCCACCCGTATCTTACTATGTCCAATACATTCCTCATATGAAAATGTTGAAACATAACATAAACATTTGTATAATAACTAGGATACGAAATATCAATACTTTAACCATAAACCATGAATGGTATAAAAGTAACACATCCACAGTCAAATATATCACAAAACCACCGATACAATATGGAATATTTGTATAATAATAAATCAACTTCAATCTAGTTTAAAATCTATCAAAGGATGTCGACATTGATGAAAAGGATTCATAAAACTTTTTTAGAGAAATATCCCTTTTTCATGAAAACATTTAAAAGTGAAAAAATTTAGAAAGTACGACATTTAAATACATTTTTGAATCAAATTGTCCCATACCACATTGAAACATTTGAAAGTAATTACCAATTTGAAACATTCATGTCAATTTAAATAAACACATATAACCATTTCGAAAACATGGACATTAATGAGAATGGTTTAGAAGATTAAATAATTAAAACATTTAAAATGATGTTTCAGTAAAAGTACCTTAAAATAATACCTTTGAATACTATTTGATGAAACATAGACATGGATAATAAATATTTCCCAGTAGATACTTACGTAAAACAATATCGGATAATAATAAGATTGTGAAATTATCCCCTACCAATTTGGTAACTTATGAAAAATACACCCCTTGAAAGAAGTACCATACAATGAAGATGTAAATACACATTAATTAAGGTGTATTACAAAATTAATACAATTATGGTCAGTACATATACCACACTAAAGCAAATAGTGGCGACATAACATGAATCTCACAAGAATAAGGAGTGAGATGAAAACCCCATACCATGTACATTTCTTTGGTTGTGGGTAGGTTAACCTCCTGTATAATGGTTAAATAATTTTTATTAAATTATAAAATAATCATATACATTAATATGATTTCATATATAATCTTTTAACATTGCTTTGTTAATAATATCTTAGTATTATCATCATTTCAGGTGTTAACTTACTCATTTTATTTTATATATTTGGTTAAATAAGCCATGATTGTTATGAATAGGTTGTATGTTATTCATATATAGAATTATATCACGTCCTTAAACATTATTTTTAATCATCAAATGAGAATTAGTCTAGAAAAGATACGATGGGGAATGAATCTCATCACGTTCGTGGAGACGGTAGTCTGTTCGTATGCACGAGCGACAAAATCATTATTTTAATATTAAAATAATATATAATTGGATGGTATATCATATATACAGAATCATTATCATGTTATATTTATTATTTACATTAATTACACATCATTATTATACCCATTCAAATAATAATGCATTGAATAACAATTACACCACGACGTGGAGATGGAAGGACGTACATATGCAGGTATGGTGACATGTCATTCAAAGGATGGATAGAATACTGAATATAGTTGTACCATATTTATAATAAAATAACAGTATATAGAAGATACTGGAGTTATTATTTTATAATGGAAACAACAATGAATGAAAAAGTTGACGAAGAAAGGAACTTGAAAAATGGTGGTGAAAAGATTACCTCTTCTTCGGGTTCTTCCTTTTGATTTGATCAAAAGGGATCCATAGATTGGCTATCTACCCAAAGTTAGGCTTCTAGGATTAAGGGAGGATTTTTTAGAGGGTATTTGGTCAGGGTTTGGAAGAATAAAAAGGCTTTGAAGGTATGCATAATTTTTTATAAGTGGTGTCCTTTTATAAGGGGGAGGAGGGACTCTTTAGAAAATACTTAAAGTATTAATTTATAATAAATTCATATTCTATTTATAATGGCTCAAAAGTGGATTATTCAAATTATATGGTGGGTATAGGTCGAAATAATTTCATCCAATAGATTTTATACAGGATTGTGTCACTATAATAACCTTATCATTTATACTTAACTTTTAGTTAGATAGTTTGACATTTACAATTTCATGTTGTATTTTTATATTATATAGTTAATAAACATACTATATACATACAAGAGAACCCTAAGTGGTCCATTAATGATAAAACTATTATTATTTATGTCTTTTGGACAAACCTAAGATTTTTACGGATAGAATGTGAATTAATAATATAATATTTGTTTTATAAACTCTTTTATGTCAATTTTGAGACTATTTAATAATAGATATTTGTTAAAGTCTTAACAACATTATTAATTCTAACCAAGTTAATTTAATTCATTATTACAATGTCATATTAACCAAAACAAATTCATGGATTTCATCAAAATGTTCATGTTATATATATTTTAACATTTATAATACAAATTATTTGATTCTTACATTAATAATTAAAATACTACATCATTATTGTGTCATAAATAAATTTTATTATTAAACGTCTAAAAATTATAAATAAAATTCCATTATGTAGGAAAGAGTTTTATCTCTCTAATCAATATTTATAGTCGAAACTCCAACATATATAACCCAATTTAAAAATTGTTTTTCTAAAAGATATATGCTTATGCCATTTTTGCAATTACTTCAACTTAATTAATATAATGTGTCATTATCACTTACAAGTGGCTTCTTGGGGTCCCCAAATTGACCCAAAGATGACCAGGGTCAGACATTTATCAACCAATAGCGTTAGGTCACGTTTTAGGGTAATTTAGTATTATTATAATATTAGGTTTTACCCTTATTTACCGGATTTACCCTTTAACCATGGTAAATAAAAAATACACTGAAGTAATTAATCAAATGTATAAAAATAAAAGTTATATATTTACACAATTTGGACCTCCTGATTATAAATATGGAATCCTTTTTAGAAAATCGAAATACATAAGTGGAAGAAATTAATTTAAAATTAATTCGTCTTGTCGAAACATAAAGCGTGTTTTTACCAAATACTAACTTTCAAAAGATTGACAATTTCTTATGTCTAATTTAGATTTGAAATTATATAAAATGAAATTTTTTTTATTAAATGGTAAAATTATAATCTAAATATATTTTAAAATCACTCAAATTGATAATTTATCACTATTAATTATTTCGATTAAAAAAGAAGTTTTTAATTAAAATTTAGTAATTTTCACTATTCATCAAAATATGAAAGTTATCAGAAAAGTACCAAAATTTCACCCTAATCTAATTTGGATATTCAGAATCCAAAAATGATGTCTATTTTACCATATAAAAAACATAAACGTTTCATTTATTAATTTAAAATTAATTTCCGCTATTAAAACCTAATGGCGTATTTTTAAGAAATAATAACTATCAAAAGTTCGACACTTGATTATGTCCAATTTCAATGTGAAATTACTTACAATGACCATCATTGGATTAATTGGTAAAAATATAATCTATTTATACTTCCATAACAATAAAATGTATAATTTAACAATATATATTATTTTGATTAAAAAAGTTGTGTTCAGTTAATATATAGTACTTTTCACTATTCAATCAAATATGAATGTTATGAGAAAAACACCAAAAAATTATTGAAAATAAATTCTTATGTCCCAATTCTATAGAAGAAGTTTATTTTTTCAAATTTAATATATAAAAGTTTCAAATATTGGATTTAAAAGGCTTAGACATTAAGTGGCGATAAAATTGCATTTTCAAAAAAAAATACTTCTTTTATCTGAAAAAATGTATTTGTTCTTACATTATGTCTAAGAAACTCGTAATATGGATTCTAAAATTATAAGGATTATATAACATTTAAAATTATGTTAATACTATTCAAAACTGCTTTGGAATGACTTGTTTGGTAAGTCATGGTGCGCTTGAACTCGGTGTTGCATGTAGTGAAAGTTATTGAATTACTTTGAAGAAATAACATACTATGAAATCACTGGGTAATACAAAAGGGGTTATGTAGTTTCGGTAGTGTAATTTTACACAATTGGCGCACAGTTTTGGAAACCATGCGGCTAGCCAGTGTAAGTTTCCCCTTCTCTTCAATAGGGTGCACACATTTGGTGCACAATTGGTCAAACCATGTGACCAAACTGTGTGAGTTTCTCAAGTCATTTAAAGTGTAAAATACCTCTTTTTACCCTTTAATATTTTAACCCCAATTTTGGATTCTCCTCCCTTTCTTAACCAAGGCACACTAGGGGGCTCCAGAAAATCCTCCCCCCTTGCTCCCCATATTTTATTGAAGCTCTTTGAAGGTTCTTAGGTAAGTTTCATTGGGTTTTTGTTGATATCCTCTTATCCTATTCCTTCTCTCTTGGTTTCTTGGTATTTTCTTGGTGGGTTCTCCCTTAATAAAACCCTAAGGGTTAGGTTTGATGTGTGAATTGATTTCTTTTGATGTTAGGATGCACAGATTGTCTCTTGGGGTGTATTCTTTCTTCTCCCAACATATCATCACATTCACATGTCATTGAGGTAGGTGTTTCCATCCATTTCATTTCTAAAACATTCCATTGATGCTTTATCATTCCTTGATTGTTTTCAAAATGTTATAATCTTTCTTGTGATGTGTTAGTATATTTTTTATTGTATTTTCATGATGGAAATGGTTGAGAAATGGTTTTCTATGGGGTTCTTTAATCATGCCATTATGTAAATCCACACGAGGTATTTTCTAAATTGTTAATTGATCATTGAAAGTGAAATATGGTGATTTGAGTGGTGTGTACACTTGGTTATGTTTTTGTATTTTGGATGGGCTATAAAATTGGTATTGTATGTTGAAATTGGTGACTCTTGTGGTTTGATGTTTATGTATGTATTTTAGTGTTTGGTGGTAAAGCAAATAGAGTTTCATTAAAAATGGGTTTTGGGTGATTTTATGGATATTTAAAGTGTGTCATTAAATGTTGTCACGTCCATATGTGAACGTGGTAAAGATAGGGATGGATAATCAAATGATAACGGTTCTTGAGAATGCTGTTTTCCTTAAAACATGGGTCTTTAAAGGCATCCCCTCTATTACCTCTTTCTTTTTCTTAAAATGGTTCCTTGATTTAGAAATAGTGTATGGTATTTTTAACAATATTTAAATATGACTTAAAATGTGTTCTCTAAATATTTTCCTATTTTTCATTTTGAGATCTTTTTTAGTGAATAATTGGTATAATGTTTTCTTTGTAATTTTGAAATGTGTCTTGGTGAATAATTGGTATGAGGGACTGTTTGGATTTTTTGTGTGTTGTTTCACATTTTTACTTTGTCTTGGAAGTGGTTTTGGATTTAAAATGTAAAGACTCATTTGGTATTGTGCACATGAAAGTGGTGTTTCATATTTAATTTGGAAATCTTTGGGAAATGGTGATGTAAATGTATTAGAATTGGAAATGTTAAATGCCTGATTGGAACTTTGTGTTTTCTTTGAAAAGTAGGTTTTGATGTGAAATGGTGTGAAGACCTGATTGGAACCTTGTGATATTTTGGAAATTGAATTTAGAACTCATGTGATGTATGGGACCAGTGGGAATCTTGCAATGTTTGGAAAATAGATCGAAATATTGGGTAACATGAAGGCCCAATTGGTATTTTAAAATATTTAGGAAAGTGCCTTTTGAAACTCAAATGATGTGGTATACTGATTGGAACTTGTGAATGGCTTGTTGTGATAAGGGAGCCTTTATAGAGGAATCACTTTGCAGAAGGGAATCACATAGGTGGTGTCAGAGTGTGGGATAGGAAAGCATGGTGGCAGTGAGTTCAGTTGAGTCATGCATATGTGGACCTTACCACTCACCATGTACTATTATCACTGGATTCATGGTAATCATCTATGGGGTCGAGTGATGGTTTCTTGTTGAGCCTGATTGAAAAAGTTGTACCCCCATGATTTGTTGATATTCTAGGTGGGACGAACCATAGGATTGGCTAGTTTAGAGCAGTCATTTGGTTATTCACTATGGATCTACACCATATGCCTGAAGGTGAGTCCGAACTGAGTATTCATAGAGATTTACTTTAGAGTTGTTTATAAAATTTCCATGATCTACTATCTGTATGTTCTTTTTATTTCTGTTTCATCTGGATATATCCATACTAGTTTATGTATAATTTTATGTGATTCTATTACTTTGTCATAGACCCTTTTTGGTCATTCGGTATGGCCATTGTATTTGGACTTGGGTTTTGAAATGGGTTGTGGAAAGTGAAAACATTTTTGAAAAGGAATGTTGTGTGTGTTGTTTTAAAAATGTAATTTGTTGAAAGATGTGGTTGGTTGCTTAAAATTATTAAAATCCTATTTTATATGTATTTTAAGGTAGTGTTTGTGGAATTTTTTGGGAATGGAAATTCATGGATTATTTGGTGATTACATACTGAGTTATTTAATCTCAAACCATACTTGTGCCACTCGATGTTAGTAGACCTGAGCTATTTTGCAGTTCCAGGGTTCTAGTTCATGTGTTTTAATTTGGAGTAGGTTGGTCTTGCGGTAGGTGGTGACCAGGAGGTCATGTGGAGAAAATGCCAGCATGGTTCAGATTTAGTTTTGTATTCATTTTAGTTATGTTCAACATATATTGTATTTGTGTTTCTTTGTGTATTTATTTATGTTCATTTAATCGTTTTTTTGTGTGTTCAGTTTTTGTATTTTTATCCTTTATTAGGATAAATAATTCCCAATGGTTTATTTTGATGTCTGACACTAGTTTCTAGCCTATGAGGATCAGGAATTCCCTTTGGACCTTGTCTCTAGCTGGGTCGGGTGTCTGGTTGGATGGAATCCTGGTTTGGTTCAAGACATATGAGGTAATATGTGAGAACTATTTATTCTTGGGGAATACAAAACAACTTACTAGATCCAGTGTTGTGGGTTCTAATTGATATATTTGTTGGAATAGTTATCTTTCAAGTCTGACCAAGGATAATTTATAGTGGTTTTCAGAACATTAGGGGTGTTAGTATAATCAACCTCATTAATGTATGGATATTTTACATTCATTTTGTAATACCCGACATTTAGATAATAGGACTCACAAGAGTCGAATAGAGAAACATTTCCCTAGAGTACCCCTACTTGACCATCAAAGGAGTATTTGAGACACTGTTTGTATGAAGAAGGGACCATTGCATGCATATAGAGCCAGGACCATTCAAATAGGTTGTTGTAGGATATATCCTATAAGACCAGCATAAATTCAGTGCTTTCCACCAAACTATTGAATTGAGTCTACAATTGAATATTTCCACATGACTTTTTCTCGCTCTTGTCATATCTATGAATTATCACGTTAGAGAAGATCATATTCTCTTATGTGATCCCCAAATTGTTGATTTTTTACATTAGGATGAAACTGATCCCAGATCCAATATCAACTAGGAAGTGGGGGACTTACACACCGTTGAATTAGCTAGTGATATACAAAAGTAGTATATTCCCCTAAATGGTTTCACCCTCATTTTATTTGAAAAATTAAACAATGGACCGACACCTCTCTTGATCAGCATCCGTTACATAATAGGCCTCACTAAAAGCTACCTCAGTTAAAAACTGAAGGGTGATATTCAAATCATAGATGATGGTTTTAGGAATTTCTTTTGAAAAGTATAGAGCCTTGAGGATTTAGAGTCTTGCGTGTATGCTGATGAGGTTCTTCATCACAACATACATCCCAGTGAGGGGTATGATTTTCCTATAGAAGGACATTCTTTAACAGGGAGCATAGCTGGCATCATTGGTTGAGGCACCAGGTCCTAACATGTTATGGATATATTCTTCAATTTATTTTCATGATTTATTTCAATTTATAATGTTTGGGTACTAGACGGATCGGGTTAGGCCCTGGCTAGGCATAGTTGTTCATGGTGTGGTCACAATTGGGTCACATGGTCAACCAATATAGCCAGCTATGGAGGAACACCTTGAAACATTGCTTGGGAGGGATATACTTATTGATCCTTACATGAGTCCTACTATCTGGTTTCAATATCATGAATAACCTGACTCAAACTGATATCCCACAAATTTTTCTAGCCTGAAACACTAGTCTGAACATTCTTTTTGCTGGTGTTTCCTCTACCTGTCATCTGACAACATCAGGAAAAGGTGCCTAAAGGGTTCACAAAGTATTCCTCATCAATGATAATTTTGTAATGATCCATTAGTTCAATATATTTCATAGAGGTGTATTCTTACTCTTAAATTAGTGGGATATACAAGGGATGGACATGCTCTAGACACATCTCCTAATTCAGGGGGCATGGGGTCTCTAAGTGTGAAACATGGTTTCAACACTGGTGGGGAATCTGATTGCTATTATGATGGAAATGGCTAATCTTTTGAGAATTGGACGTCTATGAAATTGACGTGGACATGGTTTCTATAGTAGTTTTAGAAAGTATAGGAGGTTCTAGTTTTTGTAAGTTATCATGAATAATTACATGGGCTTGAGTGACTGCCATATGACCCAACCAAAAATTTTACTTTTGCGTTACTTGAATGGGATCCGTCATCCCCTCATCAGAGTCTCCACGGTCA
Organism: Viscum album; assembly: GCA_963277665.1. Taxonomy (NCBI): domain Eukaryota; kingdom Viridiplantae; phylum Streptophyta; class Magnoliopsida; order Santalales; family Viscaceae; genus Viscum; species Viscum album. Next base: position 1,506,409,090 of record OY728162.1, on the reverse strand, counting down.
ACATCAGGGTCATCAGATACATGTTCCACTTATTTTGGGACATCACCCAATTTGACTAAGATACAAATTACTTGGTCCTAGAGCCAATCCTTAATGGCAAATAATTTTTTCATGTTGTGTCCAAGGATCCTATTATATGGACAATTATTGGTGTAATCAGTGAGTTCGACCTCTTGGGGTCTCTTTCATTTTGGCAGCTTTAGAATCCATTTTTTCTAGGGCACAAATGAAATGACCTGGTACTTGTGCATCCATGAAGGAGTAATTCCCATTACTTATGTTTGAAAATGGAGCTCTGGGTGCTTATTTATATCAAGGGACTGAGGAAATGTTATCTTTATGAGTCTATTATTTTTCCTGATGAGGCTACACTAGGCAAGGCTAAGCCTGGTGGGGATTTAGTTGGTGGGGCTTATCTAGTAAAGGGTCCAGTAATTGGGCTGACTCAAGATCCTCTTCATGCACAACAAAATCTATCTCTACATTTATGGGCCTTCTCGGGGGAGTTGTAAGGGGTAATGGGTGTGACTGTTGCTTGATCCATTATAAGGATTCTTCCAAATGTTGTTCCGTTTTAGACAACTAGTGAAATCTATTGGGATAGTTTAGATAAATGAGGGTAGGGACCAACTCATCTTTGACATTATCTACACACATAGTGAGTAGTTTTTTTTGAGAAAGTGGAATTTCAAATGGGTATGTGAGTACCTTCCATTGGTAAATGAAGTCATCAACTCACTCATTGGGACTCATTTTACATTTGGAGAGTTTCATGACACTAGTGTTTCTTGAGGTGGAGTTGAACTAATAGAGTAACTATCTGTGGAGATTTTCCTATCCAAAAATGGATCCCAAAACAAGTTGTCTATACAACATGAATGTAGGTCGTTCTAGGGTTTAGAAAAAACATCAGAGTTTGGTAGATTCATGTTGTTTTGTAGTCTGAAACATGGGGAAACACCATGAGATAAAGTGGGTAACGTGTTGCAGTAGATCACCTATACAATTGAACATGGTGAAAATTGTGATAATGAATTTTGGTGGTGGGTATATTTGGCCTACCAATGTAAGATATAACTTTCCATCAGGAGGAATTAACTCCAATTTTGTCTCTATTGCCTCAAGGAGGGTGGTGAGAGAATCTGTCACATCAACCTGTTGAGTACTTGTGATCACCAGTGATATGAATATCTCATTGGTTTGGGAAGATTTGTGGCCTTGATATTTAGGAAGATATCCATGCTAATCAAATAGAGTGGGTGAGTCATATCACAGTCACTTTACATGGCCCCCAACTTCTTCCATTAATGGTTAAAATATCGATGGTTGTCTAAGAAGGAATGAGCACCCAACTGGGGGGAGATATGGGGTACCTTTTGGTATTTTCATGGATTGGGCGTTGTTTGGACATAATATCTATAGTATTCCTCTTGTATTCCTCTATATCCTAGGGAAATGTGCCTATTCTAGCATCTGAATCAGTCTACAGTGTATTGTAGGATGGACTAGTAATCTCTATTGACCCTAAATGTATTGATATATCAGTGGGAAGGTGAAAATGTATAATTGGAGGGACTCCCAGGGCCTAATGTCGTCCTCTTTTGATGAGTGCAGGTACTTATCGAAGGATCTGCCTGGAACTACACCACGCCTTGGGTTAGGTTCTCCCTATCACGCCCCATGTTGATGGCATGAATTTTCTGATCATTGGGAGAGTCAATAGTGAATATCTTCATCATCGTGGTGGTCAGAGAGGAACCTTCACTATCAATGGTTAGGCCAGATTAATGGTCCCATTGTATCCATGGGATATGGATGAAATATAGGGTAGTATACTGCCCCATCCTCTAATATGAACATTTTAAGATGCCTCTTCCATAACCCAAAAGATAACGGTGTGTCTATTAACATAGGTCTATTGAATATTATTTTGATAAAAATATGATTTAGGTCACTGAGATACTAGTATCACTGTGATCTCAAACCTTTTTCACTGTTGGTTAATGGAATCAAGGAGATCGTGGGTTCCTAGGAAGTTCAGCTAACAACCATGGAGGTGGTTGAATATCACCCAAATATTATAGTAAGAAAACATCATTCTCCTTAGTGAGAGTCACTAGGATAAAAAAGTTCAGGTTTATTTTTTCCATAATACGAATGATAGCTGGTTGGTTTCCAAGAGTCCCCACAAGTCCCCTTGTTAATCACTAGGATGGTGATCATTCTCTTGGTCAGCCCAAATCCCAATCGGTACAGGGTGAGAAACCGATGAAGGTACTAATGTAGACCAGCTTTTCTACAAATAAACTAGAAGAGGGGGTTCCACTTGGGCCAAACGTTGACTATATATTGGAATGTATCTTGAAGGTGGATCCAAATTCAATACCATAACCATATAGTGTTAGAGTTGGTGCCCTAAAACTAACCATTATATACTTTATGATAACAAAGTATTCATTTTTTGAATATTAAGTAACTACTTATTAAATCATTATTTTTCTTATATGTGACATAGTATGTGATAATTTCCCAAGAGTAGTTTTCGTAGTAAAAGGTCACAACAGTTACCCACTATGATGAGAACCCGGAAGTGCTATGGCCTTATTCATAAATATATGTTCTATAGCCAGAGGATATCATTTGAAGGGACACAAATGATATAGGATATCAGGGGTGGGGAATCATTGGAATTTGAAGAACCTTCTCACGGTGTATCCCCTTGGTAATATCAACTAAGATATTATGAGAACGAGACCCAGCAATAAGAAATCCACATTTATAAGTGTCATTGGATGTTCCTATCTATAGATTTTTGAATTGGTCCTTAGACTTTATGATTATTATTAACGGAGATTATGAGTCATTTACATTTATGTATTTATAAAAAACATGAAAATAGATGTTCATGATGAGCTTGGATACATTGGGTGCGTAACGAGTAATATTATATTACTGAATAATGCGAGAAAGGATTTATCCCTTCTATTCATTAATGGATGTTAATATCTCAGACCCTTTTATATAAATGATATAGCCTAAATAAATCCATGTCCATGGTGTTCTCTAGGAATGTTCTATTTTTGAAAAGTCACATAAAGAGATATCAAGCACATTGGTTGATGGAACTAGCATGAAACCTGATCGATTGGAGATATTGTGATAAAGTGATTATATTACCTGGTAAGTGTTAATTTGAGGTGGAATGTCATTGCTGCATTAACTTCTTTCTCTATAAGTGCCTTGGTGTGTTTATAGTCACTAAACATAGAATTTAGGCAGGTTTGCCAAATTCCATTGAGAAGGAGGCCTAGAAGGTCACAGACTAAGTGTATCCAGAATCCTAGTTAAATAATTCATTATTTTACAAGTTGAATAAATGTTATTCCCAAATGTGGTTTAATAATTATTCATGTATTCCTGATCACATTTATTCCATCATTAGTTATTCGAGAGAATATATTGTGAGTGGAATATTTAATAAATATTTATTTAGTATTTTGGGGAATATAATATTTATTTATTTATCAGTGAATAATGGAATGATATTTATTTAATAAATAAATAGTCATTATTCAAGGTGCGATAAATATTGTGGAGGATCACAGGATTGAGTTTAAGGGTCGAGTGATAAATAATAATATTAAATATTATATAATTAAATAATATTTAATTATAATAATTTGAAAGCCAAGCTCCTACCAAGAAATAATAATATTACTATTATTATTTGACATGGTGATTTGTTGAGATTAAATAAAATAATAACAGCCTTGTGCAATTATTTTATTCTAACCCTATAAATATAAATACCCAATTATAACATTTCTCTAATACGCCAATTCAGTTTTGCATAAAATTTTTGGAGAAAACCTCAAAAGTCTACAGAGTTCTTCTTTCTCCATGAATGATCTTAAGAATGAGATCTATCCCCCTCTAATAGATCAAGGAGAACTCTTTGGAAGCGGTTATCAATGTGATAGAAGGTGGAAAACACAAGTGAAAGGATCTTCCATTTTAGACCTCAGAGACTCCCTTGATGACATCTGGAGATTCATGAAACACTTGTGGATCACCGCTAGATGATATCTACCCTTGATCTCTACAACACAACGACAGTGCACTACAGATATGTGTTCGGACACATCAATGAAGAAAGAATAACCATGGTGTAAATTATTATTTAATTAAATTAATTATAAAAAATATATGTTAGTATTTTCTCTTAGGTATTGAGTTTCTATTTCATTATATTATTTTTTGATTCAATTCTAATGATCATGTAATTGATCATTACATAGATCATGGATTGATCATTGATTATGGAAAAAGAAATGTTGGGCACCATCCCTCCTGCACTTCCACTGTGCCTGGAACCTTCAAATTGTATCAAAGAAGGAATATTATTGTTTATCATTATTTATGATTTGTTGGTTACTTAAGCATTAATAATTTGGTTTTTCAATTCATGTTTAATCAATGTTTTAATCTGAATTACAAGATCTATTTCTTCCTCCATCGTTTCTCACAGATCTAAAAAAATGATAATTTTTATTATTAAAATAAAATAAAAAATCTCATCTAGAGAAGACAAGGATTATGACCTAAAAACACAACAATACATGTCATGTAACCAGAGTTACATGTCGCGTAGTTGTGATAAATTCACCATGATTTAATTCATAAATTACTCAACAAGTTTGCATTAATGACATATGATGTAGTTAATTCTTGAACCGCATATTGATTGGGATATACAGGCACACATTAAATCAATGTACATGCTATGTTGTCCAGTGGACATGGTTTTTAGTCCCTTCAGGTCAGGGCCAGTCGATGTATTCCATACACAACCTCCTGACCGGTGACCATGTAACACAGAGTCAACACATTGTGTGGCCCATTGGACATGATGTGTACTCCATGAATTCAGAAGTATCCCTCACACACTGAGTCCCAAGGCATGTACTTTGGATAGATGGTGAAGTACGTACACATCATGTAGATCGAATCTACAAGGAATATACTTTTACCAAATTATTGAAATTTTAAACTTTAATATCTATATAATGTTTAGATCTTCAAATCATGTATAAGTCGTATTACAAGTTGTTACTCTAAGTACATTGAAGCATAACACGTGGTCAAAAAAATCAGGTGATTCTTGTAATCATACATGAATTACACGTTATGATAGTATGTGTAAATCGTGTATACCATATGTCATAAGGGTAAAATAATACACGATTATAATACATGTTGGGTATTTTCAGATGGGTATTCACTGTGTTACCTCTAAGGTAAATTTATGTACAGGGTAAATTTTAAATGAATTTATTAATTCGATTACAATTATAATAGATGAGAATATCAAGGAAATTCAGAAAAGGATTATGATAAAAGGATTGATTAATTAAAAATAATAATTAATTGATTCAAGCATGATTTATCTTAAATAGGAATGATTAAATAATTGAATGCTAGTTTTATTAAATGCGTAATTTTTTGCATGCATGTGGATGATCATGAGCTAGACGAGACTATTGTATGTGAGTGGTTTTATTTTAATTTATTATTAACTGAAATTGTTTCCATGAGTTCCATATATCCTCATTAATATGTAGGGTCTACATTCCCATGGTTTATTTTATGTAAGCCCCATTTTAATCATCACCTGCATGTGAGTAAAAGAATATGTAATGAATGGATCTCCCATGCTAGTGAAAGCAGTTCAAGTTACGAGCCAAGGAAAAACCAATCAAATCATGATACAAATGTGTATAGGTGAAAAGATATAAACATAATCCTCAGATTAGTTCAATGTTTTTCTCCCCTAGTTCAGCAGTTAGTTTATCAACTGCAAGATAAAATAACCATTATAACAAACTCATGATCATACCCTTTATTTTATTTCTATCAGATGTATTGTTATTCATTATGGATGTTATTTCATGATCACATAATCAATGAATTAACAAGCATGAAAGATGGAACTAAAATAATCTAGCTTATGTGTAAATATTATCTAAGACATGGTTAATCACTTATGTAATCCCACTTAATATTAAAAATTATGTGAAAATAATAATTGGAAATTTATACAAAAAGGATAAAATCCCTTAATAAAATATTAAGTCTGTATAGCTTTGCATTACTTCGGCTAGAATCTAACCATAGTTCAATGTGATTGACCAGCCAATTTGGGGTTCATTACATTATCAAGAAATTATAATTTGAGGTTTTGGGTTGACTAAACTTGGTTGAAATCAAGTGTTGACTGCTAATGTAGGACTTGGTGTAACTAAGAGGCAAAGGTTGAGGAAATCCAAAATACGGATTTTAGGATTGGGGAGTCCACTCAGTGGAACACAGTTTTATGAGTTAATGCAGTTGGCATTGGGAATTCCAACCTAAAACCATTCAAGTTTCTTGACCAACCAAGGTTGGGGTAATGAGAAGAAAATATTGATCATTTCCACTATAATGTCCAAGAAATATGATATTTCGAAGCCATTGGTGATGGATATTGGTTTTCAATAAAATAGTTGGAAACTAATAAATAATTATTTATTTATCTAAATTTATCAGATAATGTAATAAATCATTGCTCATCTTATTTATAGAAATGTAAATAAAACTGAAATAAAAAATATCATTATGATCCATACTTGAGAAATAAAATATTTTCACTGGAACTAATTTTGGGACTGACAAAGGTGCCTATGGGTCATCCTTTGATGTGATAGGAAATTGTACATGCTGGAAGATCCTTTTCCAGTTGCACCGGAAAATGAGTTGAGTGATGAAGAGCTATCTCTCTATGAGAAACATATGAATGGTTCTAAAAATGTTTAGTGATTTATGATATAATCTATATCCAATGAGATTTTAAATAAACATGAGGATGTGGATTCCTATAGCATGATATCTCACATTTGGGATCTCTATCAAGAGAAGTCAAAACAAGAGGGATATGAGATCTAAAATGTATTTCTCATGACTATGCTTGGAGAGTTTGTGCCAGATTGGACTCATGTAGTCAAGCTTATTGACTACATTGAACACCTATTCATATTTGGGATTGAAATCCTGAATGAGTTGCATATATATCTCATACTTTCATCAATTCCCAAGTCCTTATCAAGTTTTATTGTGAATTATAATATGAGAAAACTGTGAAGAGTTTTTCAAAACTTCTAACCTTAATTCTCCAAGTAGATAAGGGCATGGGGCGTGAGATACCCACAATCCTTATTTTGAATAGGAAAATGAAGGACAAGGAAAAGGGGCCTAAGATATATAAACAATATAAAGACCCTAAGAATCATCTTACCAAGAAGAATAAGTTCTAGAGGTAGGTAATGGAAAAGGAGGAAGAATGTTTTGCATGTGGCAAGTCAGGCCACTGGAAGAGGAACTACACCTCGAGGAAAGGGGAAGCAAAATGTGTATTCATTATATAGTGAAATATTTCCATTTATACAAATTAGTTATTATATATAGCTTATGGTTCTCACATCTATATCCAAATATAGGAACCAATTAGATTTTAGAAAATTTACAGAGGGGAGGTGGATCTGTGAGCTTCCAATGGTGTGCGGCTGGATGCTCATTCCATTAGTGACTACCACCTTTCATTGCCGATGGGAATGATTTTAGTTTTACATGATTGTTATCATGTACATACTGTTACCAAAAACATAATTTATGTAACAAGTTTATATAAAAATGGGTTTATTTTAGATTTCTAAAATAAAAGTTGTTTATTTTATAATGAAAACATATGTTATGATATGGAAGATTTAAATAACGGTCTATATGTATTAAATTATGAAAAACTAGTGTTGGAAATCGATAACGAATCATGTTCACATGACTCATATTACACCCTGTTGTGGTATCACCATCATGGTCATGTAAACAAGAAGCGTTTCATGAAGCTATTTCAAATTGGTTATTTGGAATCTTCAGAGTTAAAACCACTTGATAGATGTCACACTTATTTACAAGGAAAATGACCAAACCACCATTTGGTGGACAGGTAAAAAGGGACATAGACCATCTAGGATTGGTAAACACTAATGTGTGTAGATAATTTCTAGTAGAAACTTGATGTAGGTATTCTTACTTCATAACTTTTACTTATTACTTGAGTATATATGGGTATATTTTCTTGATGACGTATAAGTCAGAATCCTTTGAGAAATTCATGTAATTCAAGAATTAAGTAGAGAATCAGCTTGTTAAGAAGATAAAGAAGCTTCAATCAGATCGAGGTGGTGAATATCATAACTAAGAGTTCATTGACATTTTATGGGAATTTGAGATACTATCTCAACTCACCCCACCCAATACACCACAGTGGAATAGTGTTAGTGAAAGGAGGAACAATAACTTGTTGGGGATAGAAAGTTCAACAACGAGTCATGTAGATATTTCGTTATCCTTTTGGGGATATGCATTATAAACTATAGTATACACATTAAAACAAGTAACAGCTAAATAAGAAAATGGAATTACCTTCGAGCTATGGAGTGAAAGGAAACATGTTTTGTTACATACACATGTATGGGGTTGCGAGGAATTTGTTATGGATTTCTCAGGAACAAAATAGAACCCCGGGGCACGAAGTGTATCTTTATAGGGTATACTAAGGAAACAAAGCTATACTACCTATAAAATTCCTTAGACAAGAAAGTGATTATCATTGGATAAGATGTCCTTCTTGAGAGGGATCACATCTTCAAAACGGATAGTGGGAGAAAGATTGACTTCGATGAAGTGTATGCTCAAAATGCAAAGGAGTTGGTACAGGAACAAGTTCGACATGTCCCTATGGAATAAGAAGTTCCTAAAAAAATTACTAAGTAGGATTTTAAGAGAGGTAAGGGAACTAGAGTGATATGAATTTATAGTCACCGAGGATGTTGACTCATTATTGTTGGACAGTGATGAACCACTATTATAAAAGGAGGTAGTAGAGAGCTCAAAAGCTACAAGATGGCTAGAATCTATGAATTTTGAGATGGATTCCATGTATCGAAACCAAGTTTGGGTTCATGCCAATTCTCTTGTTGATGTAAATCCTGTTGGGTGTAAATGGTAATTCAAGAGAAAACTAGACATGTAAGGTAAATTTAGTACCTATAAATAAATGCTAGTGGCTAAAGGGTTTAAATAACATCAAGTAATTGACTACAATGTACCCATTTCACCGGTTTCTATGTTTAAATCCATTATAATCATACTTTAAAAAGTAGCTTACCCTGACTGTGATATTTGAATGATGGATGTCAAAACTAAATTCCTTATTGGGAACCTTTAGGAAGATGTCTACAGGACACAACCAGAAGTTTTTTTGACTCCATGTGATGCAAAAAGTATTTTCAAGTTATAGTGATCCAAATATAAATTGAAGAAAGTATCCAGGTCATGGAACATTCGATTAAATGAAGCCATAAAAGAATTTGGTTTCATTAAGAATGAATGTGAGCCATGTGTTTATAAAATGTTTAGTGGGAATGTGGTCATTATCTTAGTACTATATGTTTATGACATATTACTTATCAGAAACAACATACCATTCTTACAGTCAGTTATGGACTGGTTCAACAAATTCTTATCTATGAATGAATTGGATGAAGAAACCTATATTCTAGGGATCAAAATCACTCATGATAGATCCAAGAGGCTTCTTGGACTACGGAAAAGTGTATACGTTGACTAGATACTAAAGAGATTTATTATAGAACAATCCAAGAGGGGATTGGTTCCAGTGTCACCTGAATTACATATCTATAAAAAAATGTGTCCCTATACATAACAGAAGAAAGATAGAATGAGTAATATCACAAAAACTTTAGTGATAGGGTCAATCATGTATTCCATGTTATGTACTAGACTTTATGTTTCCTATGAATAGATCATGGTAGGAAGATAACAAATAGTTCCAAGAGAAAAACAATGTACTACTGTTAAGGCTATACTTAAGTATTTGAGAAGAACAAAGGATATGTTCCTGGTGTATATAGGTGATTATGAGATGTTTATCAGAGGTTATACTGATTCTGGTTTTTAGAGAGATCAAAATTATCTGAAGTCACAATTAGGATATGTTTTTTGTCTAAATAGAGGATTTGTGACCTAGAAGAGTTCAATGAAGCTAGTTGTTGCTAATCTATAGAAGAGTTTGAGTATAAAGAATCTTATAATGCATCCAAGGAATTTGTTTGGATTCAGATATTTTTCCATGAGCTTGATGTGGTACCTAGTAGTAAAGACCATATCACATTTTATTGTGAGGATAATACAATGGTGAATCTTGTAAAATAGACAAGGTCACATCAACAAAAAAAAATTAATCCAAAAGTATCATCTTTTATGGTTTTTTCAATAGAGGGGTGAAGTTGTAGTGAGAATCGTATACATGTACGAAAATGTGGTGGACTCCTTGACTCAAGTTCTATCTCACCATAAGCATGAGTATCATGTAAGAGATAGTGAACTGAAAGTTGTTCGAAGTTGGATATAGTGTAAGTGGTAGTCTCTTGGAGTTGGTTCCCTTGAACCAACTTCAATACACTTTATGATAAACATTTATTAATTTTTTTAATATTTATTAACTAATTATCACATCATGATCATTCTTATATGTGACATTGTATGTGATAATTTCGCAAAAGTATATTTCTCACTAAAAGGTCATAGCAGTTCCCCACATTGATGAGAACCCAAAAGTGATATGACAGTATTCTTAAATATATGTTCTATTGCCAGATGATATCATTTTAAGGGACACAAATGATTCAAGATATTAGGGGTCGATACTCATAGGACTTTGAGTCACCTTCTCATGGTGTGTTCCCTTGGTAATATGTAATAGGATATTATTAGAATGAGACTGAAAATATGAAATACACATTTATAAGTGTCATTGGATGTTTGTATCAATGGATATGTGTATTGGTCCTTAGGCTTTATGATTATTATTAATGTATATTATGAGTTATATACCTTGATGTATTGAAAAAAAACAACGATGATATATGTTCATAGTGAGATAGGATACTTTGGGTGCATTACGAGTAATATTTCATTAATAAAGAATATAAGAAAAGATTTACCCCTTCTGTTCATTAGCATAAGTTAATATTGTATGCCCATTCATGGATATGATATAGCCTAAATAAATCCATGTCCATGGTTTTCTATAGGTATGTTCTGTTTCTGGAATGTCAAAAAATGAGATATTGAGCACATAGGTTGATGGATCTAGCATGCAACCTACATGATAGGAGATATTGTGATGAAGAGATTATATTACATGGTATGAATTAGTATGAGGTGGCATGTCATTGTGGCATTAAATTATTATTCTATGAATTCCTTTGCATGTTTTAAGATACTAAACATGGACTTTAGGTAAATTATAATCGATAATGGCTACTCTTTATCAATGTTTTTTAACACTGGTAAATGGTATCCATGTGTTCACCGTGTTATAAAGCTATTAAATTAGACTACCATTTATTTTTTTAATGTTATTTTGTACAATATTCTTGGAATTATAATGGAGGTATTCTTAACTATGAGATTCCTTTTAAAAATGGCCTAGATGTAGTTATAGGATGTGTTTTATATCGTTCACATAGTAAACAGATTGAGAATTTACGTCTCTTTTACATATCATCATATTTTTATTGTATTTAGAATGCAAGGAATGGTCTTCAATTTAATGGTAATAAGGCATTTCTTAATGAATGTATTTCATGATTGCATAAGGATATGAACATTACTATAGGTATTTGGAAGGAATCGATGGATAATATTTTATTTGATATGATGATCACAAAAAATCATTGTGTTCCTCGGATTAAAAGGAAGATAAAATGTTTTTTAGAAACAAATCGATCGTCACTTATTATTTTCTTAATCTTTTAATTAAAATTATTCTAACATAATATGTGTTTTCAAAAAAAGCATTGATAATATATACTAATGGTGATTTTTTTCTCTAGATTAATAATAAGTTGTACTAATTTATACTTGGAGGATCATGAGGCCACTAAAGGAAGGTACATCAACTAAGTGTCCCTTCTTACTCAGTATTTTCTTCCATGAAACCATGTTTAATGATATAATATGTCCTTGATAGATTGTCGAGGAACCTATTCCTTATATAATTGACGGGTCAAAAGTAGTGAAGGAAAAAATAAAGAGATATATTTATAAGGGAATGTTTTATTTTTAACTTTAATAAATAATTTTTTTTTCGAAAACAAAAAATTTTAATTCATTTTTTACACTTATAAGAAATATTAAAATGCTCATGTTCATGTTAATTTTTTACATCCATGTTGAGAGTATTTTAACAATTATAAATTATATTGAAAACATATTTAAATTATCATATTAAATTTACTTATGTTTTTGTTAATATAGGTTTACAATAAGCATCTTATTTATATTTTCATCTCTTGTTTTTATTTTTATGTATTACATTGATCTATATTGTTATTATATATGTGATTTTTTTTATTTTTGAGAGTGTTGTTCAATGTTAATAAAGTTGAATAATATTTATCTCTCTTAGTTATGAATATCAATCATAAGTGTTATAATTTTTTTTATTAATTTCTTCAAATATTGATTTTTTCTATTAATCATTCTAGAGTTTTTCTATCCTATGGTCTGATATCATAAATTTAATAATTTTCCATATTTACATTTAAAAATTTGAAAATATGTATCAAATTCTGAATATTTATTTCTAACAAGATTATTTTTAAATTATCCAAACCATATTAATTTAAATTTACATTCAAATTATTTAAACAAAAAATTAAAATGGGTATGATCACATAAGCATTAATGCACATAATATCCATTCACTAAAAATTAAAAAAAAATTATAACTGGCCATAGTTAGCTATTTTGTTTTTGAAACTACCATGTCCCATTTGAATGAACATGTGAAATACTAGTTTAATTTAATTGGGATAATTTAACATGGCTAGGATATTTATTTTTTGTGATGTTAACTTGTTTAATATGTTATAATGCAATATATGTTGTATAATTTAAAGGTTAACAAATTAGTGGGTCTTGTTTGGAATAACTCCATCATAAATGATTTTGATCGATTCAATAAATTTAATTTAATGAGTCGAGTTATTATTTAACAAAAATGGATCTTCAAGTCTTTTAACTTGACATGAAATCAACATATGAATTAAAATTATTATTTTTTCTAATTCCCATGTGTATTACTAATTGGAGTTGGCATTGAGAGAATTTTTTGGTTTTTATTTTCATTTGTAATTTTGAATATATTTCATTAAATTTATATACAATGATGGTTTTTTCTATTATTATCATGGTTATCATAATTTTTAATATTTAATTTATTATTTTACATGTATTTAATGTTTCAAATAACAGTTATCCCAAAATTGTTTTTATATTATTTTAAAAAATAAAATATAAATATAATTCCAAAGGGATTTTCCCTATTGATCAAACATTCAATTAAAAGTTGACATGGATAGGTGTTTGTGTCTTTAAGAATGGATTTAAGTTAGTTCGATAATTCTTACATGATTAAAAATAATCCATGATTAAATAATATAAATTCTTAAAACAATGTCATTAATCTTGGGATATAAAAACAATAATTTTCTCCCCACATTCAATCACAAGCCTTATCACAACTTAATATTTTTTCCTCAATTTTTCTTATCCTTTTTAGTCTCTCATTGTTTGTAATGTTTCATGTTTTTTGAATATATTTAATTAGATTTTTTAATATAAATAAATAACAATAATCATAAAATGAAAACAATTTTTTTTTGTTTTGTAACAAGATTATGGTGGAAATTAGAAATATGGTTTTAATCTTGAATGATATATAAAAAATCATAGATATTTCCAATGAATTATAAGGTTAATTTGATATAAAATTTATTCTATCATTGTGATATAATCCAATACCTCCAATTCGGATCTCTATCCCTATCCCTAGTCCTGATTGATACCCCTAAATCCCTATGGTGACATTGGTATCCCACTCCCTCCCTTAGACAAACATCCCTCCCTCCCTACGATATTGAATTTATTTCCCCTTTTGATCTGCATATCCCACATGTTCTATCCCCCTTCATTGTCCATCAATCCTCTAATGAGTGTTGAGTGATAATCCTTTATGATGACCAGGTTTTCAGGAATTTCCCCTTAGTAAAGGGAGAAATCAAGTGTGACTACTGAAGCCTGAATTCAATTACTCATATATTGATGACTAACACCACGGGTATATACTCATATACAGATGAATCAGTATCCTTTAATATAAACCAATATAACAATGTAAATTTTATTAAGTGATATAAAATAAAATTTCACTATCCATAATAAATATTAGAGAACAAATGCATGAAATAAATTACAAAAAATGACAATCTAAAAGAAAAATAAAAAATCAATCACTCCAATCCACATGTCATAATAAATCCAAATTCATAAGATCTCCTTAATCTAAATCTCCATGTTCTTAAATTAGTGTGACACACACCTTCAATGAAATGATTTTATAAATCTATAAAATAATATATAACAATAGGGGAGAGTATACAACTATACTTAGTAGGTTCTTCATACAACCTCTCTCATATATTGTGAGAAATAGTAATAATGAATCAATGAATAATATATATGTATCTATGTGAACACATGCATTAATATTCATTATTATGTATATAACACCATGGAATCAATTTTTTTGTATTATTTTATATAATTATAGATTTTATTGGAATTAGTGAAGTTTGAGTTTGATTTTTTCAAAATTTTAAAATATTTTGTCAGTCACATGGTTAGGACATGGTTTAAATATAGTTAGTATTAATCTTGTAACCTTATTTAAATATGAGGAACCTCCCATGGTTGGTACACAGTTAAGGTAAACCATACGTGTTAATATTATGTGTGGTGAGATATTATCCTAGTGGATTGTGCATGGTTAATGCATGATTTGGTAAACTATGTGCTCTTACCGTACAAAAGTTCATAGGTGGTCCAGTGACTCTCGTATAGTTGGTACATGGTTTGTTAAACTGTGTAACCAAATCTTACAGCATACCCATAAATTAAAATTTTTGTTTTACCGTTTTATTCTCACTCAATTTAAGCCATATTTTGCTTATTTATTACCACTTGATGTGGAACCTTCTAGAGGTACAGCTTCCATATGACACATCTTCTCCCTCTACATGGAAAGGTGCATTTAGTGGTGGTTTTCAAAACTAATGTTAAATTCTTCATTTAAGAATTTTAGTGGTGGGTTTAAACAAATATTCATAATTTTCAGTGGTTAATTAAAAACTAATATAATTTAGCGGTGGTTTCAAAATAATTTTGGTAATTCATAGCGATTTATTACAAATAGATACAATTTAGTAGTGGTTAAAATCATTTATAAATATGATTTTTTATTTTTTATTTAATTTTAGTAGCATTTTTCGAATAATCACCAGAAATTTAATATTAATTAATTGAAATTTTAATTACTTGTTAATAATTATTAATTAATTAATTAAAATTTGTAATTGTTATTATTTATTATTTATAAATATTAATTATTTATAAAATGTAATTGAAATGTATTTTTAATTGTTAATTAAAAAATTTAATCAATTATTCATTATTATATTGTAATTATTAATTATTAGTTAATTATAGTTATTTACTAATACGAAATTCTAAATTCTAAATTCATAATTCATAATTTTGAATTGTTAATTATTAATTATGAATTATCTATCATTAATTATAAAATAACAATTATTTATATTTATTTATTAAATGTTATTTAAAGTTTATAATACTTTTCAATTATTAGTTATTTATCATTAATGAATTTTTGTTTTTTAATTACTATTTTAATGAATTTATTATTATTAATAATTGATTTTTAATTAGAAATTATAAATAAATAATAATTGTTAATAATTATCAATTCATTATGAATTTGTAATTTTATATTGTATTTTATTTGTCCAATAGGTCAAATGATATATATTGAAATATTATTACCTATATGTTCATTTAGTAGAGTGGTTAGTACTTATAGAGTTAAGCTAGAAGGAGTGAGTAGTTTAAGTATGAGTGACCTACTAAGAAGCTGACGTGTAATGTAAAAAAAATATTAAAACAAGTTGGTCAAATAACATGTATTGACGTATTAATACATTTCATGGAGTGGTTTGTACCTAGAGACTTAAGTGATAATGAGTGAGGTTATTGTAAATATAAGTGACCATATAAGAAGTTGGTGTTCCCGGTATAAAAAAATATTAAAATAATTAGAAAATAAATAAAATATATTAAATTAGTAAAAAATATATTATAAATACCTTAAAAAATATAAAAAATATATTTATAATTATGATTAAAAAAATATTCCAGTTTTAAAAAAACATTTAAATAAAAATATGCTTCTCATTATTGAACATTATAATAAACTACGGTGGAATAACAACTACTAAATTATTCATGAATGTTTTAAAAATCATCCTGAAATGATTCCCAATGCAAAATGTTTTGATTCTTTTTAGAAATCATTGTGAATCATTTAATAGTGGTTTAAATTACAATGGAATACCATTTTTCATATAATAGTTGTGTTTTATTTGGTTATTTCTCTTTGGATGTCATGGATTCTCCATGGTAAATATATCATTTCCTATCCTATTCCACTATATTTACCTTTTCCCCTATTTTTATTTCTTCTTCCACATTCCATAAGGTAATGGTGGCCAAACACTAGTTATTTGCCTAAACCATTTGGTTCTTGGTTCATAGGTGGTACTAATCAATCCTTATTTCTTTCCCTTCTCACATATAATGGTTTTTTGTTATCTACAAAAAAATTAGGTATGTATTTCTATGAAATTTATTCTATTTTCCATATTGTATAATGTCTACAATTTATAGTCTATTTATTAAAGAATATAATTATACATGAATTGTTTAAAGTGATTAAAATTGATAATATGATTATTATTGTTTCATTTTATGACATAAATATTATTTTTAATTGTTTTCTAAGATTTAGACACCTAGAATCATTTTCACTCACTCATCATATTTGTAAAAATTATTACCAGGATTTCACTATAATAATTAGAAACTATGGTGGTGTTTTGGATTTCCAAGTGGTATTATAATGTTTTCTAAATAAAATTCATTATACATTGATGGTATGTTTTATGATTTTGAAGGATAGTTTGGAAATAAATTTAATGGTTATTGGGTTTTGATATCTTTATAATCATTAATGGTTATTTACATGATCATTTAACTTTATACAATTGTATTGATAATTCAATTGGTGTTTTTATATTTATGTAATATAATATAAATAAATTTTTAAAGCATAAATTTAATAATTAATTTTCATCTTAGTTTTAAATGGTTTTGTTATAAAATGTTTATCTTTATTTGGTTCTTCAAAAAGGGTATTTTATGGTTTCATTATTAGGTTAAACCTTAAAGGCCCATCTAGAAAGTGTTTTAAGGAAATTATTTGAATGAAACTCTTTATTATGTAGAATAAATTTGTAATGAATGTATCCTTATTTGATAATGGTTTCTTTCATGGGTACCCCATGTGATTATGTAGGAAACTAGGAAAGTACATACTAGTTATTGATGTCTCTCTACCTAGTCAGCTCTAGATTATATTTCTAGTTATGAAACCACTAAAACATGTACCATTATAAGATCCACCACTAGCATAAAATTTGAAATGAATTTAGGCTTATTTGATATTGGTTTCCCTTCATGGGAACCTCACGTGATTAGTTAGGAACCTAGGACGAGTACCTACTAGTTATTGATTCTACTCTACCTATTCTACTCTTGATTATATTTATAGTTCTGACAATACTCTAACTAGTTAATTTATAAGATCCCCCACTAACAAAGTATTCTTCTTTGGCCATTGTTTATACCTATTAGTTTAGGATGCCAATTTAGCTAGATGTTTTCATAGAGATGAATATTGTAATATCCAAGGTTTTTCTTGAGGTACAGATCTCTCTTTTCAGGTAAATGTTGTTGCTTTCCTTTTTGGATTAGATCCTAGGCTAGGACATTGTCCAGTTGGGTTGTGTTTGGAAATGAAAGGTAAAAAAGGATGAAATCTAGCTGTAGGCTAGGTACACATCGTGTACTTGGACTACATGCCTTGTATATCCAGTACACACCATGTACTATCCTGCCATAACGTGTAACCAGTCTGGCTCAGGAAAAAATAAAATGGTAGTACACACTATGTTCTTGAGGTACAAATTGTGTACTTGCCCAGCATGGTTTATTTATAAAAGAGGAAGTAGCCTAAATTTTTATGCATAGAACTATTTCTCCCATTATTGGAACCCAAAAACCACTTAAAATAGTTTTCAGATATAGAATCTGTCTGGACTTTGATTCCGGAACCTTTGATCACATTGGGACCACTTCAGTATGTACTCGATTCATTTTTAGTCGTTCTTGATTCTTTAGAACATTGTCTATGCTATTTGGATTTAGTCTCATATTCCCTAAAATGATGTTCTTTGTCCGTTCTTCAGATTCCTTCCAAACTAGGATGAATTAGGACTTGATACTTGATGAGTTGTCTAATACCGAGGTGAGGTAAGCGATCTATAATTTATTTTGGATTTTCAAGTGATTTTCGGGCATTCATTCTCTTCGCCACCCGTTGAACTTTCTGACGAGGCCTCATTTGTGAGAGTGTTGCTTAACATAGCTGTAGTCAGACCTAGTGAGGATGCCTGTAGGATCCGTTTCTGTGTGTTGACACTCGTTGGTCATTTCAAGGTCACCCATGGGGTGAGAATTAAGGAAATATGCTACTTATTATTGTTTAAACCACCCAAGGGGTTCATGTTTGTGCTTTCCTAGTTAGAGGAATCCCATATATTCCTTGATAGCTTGAGTAGATTTTTTAAAAGATGTACTGCTTCCTTGATTAATGAATATCATGTTATTCCTTGTATATTTTGATAGTTTGGAATGTTAGATGTATAATATGGGTGAGTATACCTATTTGAATCGACTAATGGAATGTTAAATGATTTATATGGGAGGGTAGGCCCATATTCAGGTTTTGATAAATGGTTTGCAAGAATGGGTAAACTCATGGATTGTGCATGTGGATGTGTGTGGGTATAGTCACATGGAATGTTTGTTTAATTTGAATTCATGATTGTTTTAATGAATGAATCTGAAGCATGGTAATGGACACTTTGGGTTGACTCTTCCCCTTGGGTCTTGACTCCGTAGGATGCCTCGGGACATGCTACCCCAGCGATCCAGATTTCTTGGGCTCGCTTAGGGATTGATAATGCCAGGCTCCTATGACCCCAACCATGGCCTAATCTAGTTTCTACCGTGGAATCCCATGGGACTCAATGGAATTCCTTGGGTATGATCCTTGGATCTGGCCCTCAGTGGTCTAGAATTTTTACATCGATGCCTTGGTCTGCTGACACCTTGGATCCAGCCCTTGAGGTCTGATTTTCACTATACGGCAATGTTGTGGGATTCTACACTTTACTATATGGTGTGCTTGTGGGATATTTGACTTCACTATATGGCATTGTTGTGGGATAACTGACTTCATTATACAATGTGGTTTTGGTTACATGATACAGATAGATGTATGACATGGTTGTTTGACTTGCTTGTTTATTTTGTTATAACTACCTTATTAGGAGGTGACTCTCTTATGTAGGTAGCCTCAAGAGATGTTTGGTTTTACTTATTTCTCTAGACTAATGTCATGGTCATACACACTTACTTTACTGGTTTCATTACACTTTCTAGCACTTTTATAGAATTGCTGTTATAACTGTATAGACCTGGGTGTTTACCTACTGGTATATTTACCTCACACCCTATTTGGGCCTCCTTGAGGACCCAAACAGATTATATGGTTGTAGGTGATGACGGGGGAAAGTGACCTAGAATAGTTTGCTGATTATGGTTTTGGAGGAGGGGAGAATATGACCAAGATGAGGCTTGCGATGCTAGGATACCTTTTTTGTATTTTTTTTGGGATACCTGTATATATTGTATATCCATGTACTTGTTTGTATTCTTTCTAGATAATTGTACCATATGAATCATTTTGTATATGAGAATATTCATGTTATTGATATGTATTCTTATCTTTCCTTATCTTCATTTGATTATTTATTTATTCACATATGCAATTTATTATATGTTTTACTTCTATTGTGATACTCTGGTAATGAGGGAATAGTCTCCCCACTGACTCACACAAGCCCATGCTACTAGTCATAATCCTCTAGAGTTTGGGGAGATGCGCTTGAGGCCATTTGGCCAATTGGGCTTGGGGAACCATAGGGTGGCATCCAGGTCAATGATGTTACAAAGTAGTATAAGAAGAGTTTTTTTTTGGTTTGACTTACTGTTTGGAGAAACTAGACAGGGATAGGAAGGAAATGGATTTTGGTGATAAATTGTACTCTGGTGTAGATACCCCGTGTATAGGGAAAATCCAAATTTCCTCGAATTGAGTTCTAATTTTCTAGATTTTGAATACAACAGTTGATTTTATTTTACCGTTTTGTGACACACATGATTTCTGTTATTACTATTGATGCATTTTTGGGTTCTATTTTAATTTCAACCCGATGAGACGAGGGTGTTCCATCTCATGCATCATATAGAAACTTATTAGAATCATATTCCACACATTATTCCTTTCCATCTAGGATGAATTAGATATTTCATTTTTTTGTGGTAGTTGATGTGATAGATGTGCCTATTGTTGTGTTAGTTGGTTGTATTAGATAAGGTGTGATGTCATCTTTCAATTTATAAGGACTATGAGACCTTATGAATTGTGAAACTAAGCACTTGTGAAATTTAAATGTTAAATTAACTTTATATGTATGGTTTTAATGGGAGATATGTTTTGGGTTAAGGAGGTGTTATGGGCCCTCATGGATTCGGGAATTGGTAAACACCTGGTGAAATTTCCGGGGTAACTACATGTGAACATGAATAGTAAATAGATACTTGAACTAGACCTGGATTTTGAGTGGTAAAGAGTCATATATTCAAGGGGTTCGTTGGGTTTTCATTATACAATCCAAGATTTAGTAGTTGGTAGTGGGTTTGACTTGGTTTCTAGAAAGATTTAGGCATGTCCTATGCTTTGAGATTTGTGCTTTGATGTTGTTATTTCTTGAGGCATGTGTTTGAAATTATAGAGAAATTCCACCATGATGACCTCCATTAGTACGCTGCGAGGGAGGTGATGGCCATACTTTAGAGATAGTGGACCACATGCTACCGATTGATCCCCCTATAGTGCCAGTTACGGAACCTTAAGCTGTTTCAGACATAGGTACTGAGGAATAGTTCCATAAGGGATTATTTTCACATATTCATATGTTACAGTGAGTACCACAACCAACCTTGACTATGGATAAGAAAACAAAGGTTTTCCAGAAGCATCATCCTTCTACCTTTTTAGGGGATAACAGACCACAGGATGCAGAGCTATGGCTAGTTACCACGTTATAAATTTTTGAGCATCTACATATGGCTCTAGAGAGGAGGGTCAAGCTCGTAACTTACATGTTACGTGGAGTGATTAAGCGCTGGTGAAACATATTGAACTAGGATAATGGGTTGTGGAAGAAGGGTTGGGATGAATTCCAAAACCACATCTATGACTACTTATACCCCATGACTCTTTGAGAAAATAGGGATACTGAGTTCATACATCTAGAGAAGGGTGAGATGATGGTTATGGAGTACTCTTCATGCTTTATAGAAGTGCAACATTTTTCACTGATATTTCTTATTGATGAGATATCGGGGGAGAGGCACTTTGAGGAAGGTCTCAGACATGCTATCAGGTCTCATTGCAACACGTTTAGGTTTCCTTATATCACTGATATTGTGAATTAGGCACTGATTACATATTGGAACCTGAGGGAAGCTGGGGGCACAAAAAATGGGACTGTTGTTTGTCACCCTAGTGGATCTATTTCTTCAATCAGGAAGTTCCATTTTTAGGCTTCCCATGACGTGAGTTCTAGTAAGGCTATGGGTGATGCAATGTTGTCATATTTCCATTAGTGTGGTAGGCGAGGCCACGTGAAAAATTAGTGCAATCCCAACCCAGTTGAATGCCGAACTTTTGGTAGGATGAGGCACATGCAACGGTTTTGTAGGACCTACCCTCCAGCTGTGAGTGGTAGGTGGTTAGCTCCAACATAATGTTCAGGAGTATAGTCTTCAGCTCTGCATCAGGCTGGGAGCTAGAGCAGTGTAGGCTAGTCCGTTCAGGGTAGTGGTTGTCATGGCCGTGGTAGCCATACCCCGGGTTCTCAGAGATAGAAGGGTGGATTAGCTCTGGGTATCCAGGCAGGGTCACAAGGCCATGGTGCATGCCAGACATATATAGTGAAAAAGGCCTAATAGCTTCAGGATTCTGGACCATCTATGGTGAGATGTACGGTCATAGTAGCTTCTACTATTGCATCTGCTCTTTTCGATACATGTGCCTCTCTTATTTTTATCTCTAAACGAGTGGTAAAAATAATTGGGCTTGTAGTTTTTATTTAATAAGTTATCTTGACACTAGAAACATTGTTGGGAGTTAGAACAGGTGATTTAATCAAGTGTATGGAGTGTCCCCTTGAGGTTGGTTGGTTTCACTCCCTCTAGATTTTATATGTCCCCAAGATGACGAGGTTTGATGTCATTCTCAGAATGGACTGGCTCATGGATTATCGAATATACATTAACTGCTATCACCGTAGGGTGACATTCAAATATCTAGAGGGTGAAGTGTTTATTCACAATGGTGAATGGGATGTCCAGCTCTGTAGAGCTGGACCTGAGGATCATGGTCTTGGCATGATGAAAACCTATATTGCTAGTTTTTTTCTAGATTATCAGGGAGTGAGTCAGGCGGAATTTCTTCCATTGTTTGGCACTCTAGGGATGTTTTTCTAGATGAATTTTATAGTTTACCTCCTAAAAGAGGGGTGGAGTTCTCTATTGAGATAGTGTCAAGAGCTATTCCGGTATCCATTCCCCCTTACTGGATGGCTGTGAAGGATTTACTGGAGCTCAAGAGACAACTGAAGGATGTGGAGGAAAATGGGTTTTTTTAGAACCAGTACTTCTCTATGGGGTTCACTGGTCATTTTTGCGAAAAATGAATATCGAACTCTTAGGTTATGCATGAATTATTAGAAACTAAACTAGATGACGGTTAAAAATCAATATCATTTTCCATAGTTAGATGACCTGTTTGATTAACTTCGTGGAGATCAAGTGTTCATGAAGATCGACTTGAGTTCAGGATATCACCCGCTGCATGTTCCCCCTACAAACATACTTCGTAAAACCTTTTATAGCAGTTATGGGTTATATGAGTATCTCTTTATTCCATTCGATCTCACAAAAAACTAGCAGTTTTGAGGGCTTTGATGAAATGAGTATTCCATCCTTACTTGGATTCTGTTGTTGTGGTTTTCATGGAAGATATCTTGGTTTATTCTCAAAATCCACATGACCATGTCAACCATCTTGATATTGTTTTTAATACACTGAGAGATAATCATTTATATTATAATCTCACAAAGTCCCAATTTAGGATGGATGAGATTCACTTCCTAGGTCACATTATCTCAGAGACATGAGTGTTAGTGGACCCATAAATGGTGAGAGCTGTGGTTTCCTGGGAATATCCCAAGAACCTTTTTGACATAAAAAGTTTCTTGGGGGAAGCTGGCTACTATTTGGGTTTTCTACAGGACTTATCATGGTTAGCGGTGCTGTTGAAGGGACTAACTAAGAAGTGTTTGATGTTTATATAGTTATAATATTGTGAGGTTGCCCTTCCGGAGCTGAAAGTGAGGATGACATCAACACCAGTCCTGATACTTCTAAAGCAGGGCAAGAGCTACACAATGTACTATGACGCTTCAGGTATTGGGTTGGGGGTAGTGATAATGTTTGGAGATCGAGTCCTGGAATACGAGTATTAGCAGTTGAGGCCTCACAAGAATAACAACCAGACGCATGATCTCGAGTTAGCTTCAGTTGTTCATGAATTATACAATTAGAGGAACTATTTATAGGGAGAGTGTTTTGTGGTGTACACGAATCACAAAATCTTCAACTATATCTTTATGCAGCATGATCTGAATTTGAAGCAATGAAGGTGGGTGGATTACCTAATGTACATTAGATTTTAGCTTTCCTACATGCCTAACAAGGACAATGCATTGGCCAATGCACTGAGTAGGAGGACTCAGATACATATTGTATAGTAGTCTAATAGCAACTAAATTATTATTTTTTTGTTTTTTGAGATACATCTGTAATTTCATGACAGATCGGGGTATGACTTTATTTCATATATTGTTATCACCTCTACCCTATTGGATAGAGTTAGTATAATGAAACTATCATATTCTGAAGGCATATTTCTACGGGAAAAGGTGGAAGGTGGGGACCCTCCCCCTTGTTGGGTGGTAGGAGATGATGAGATCCTGCGCATCCATGGACGTGTCGGGCTTCAAGTGGACATACGTAAGTAGATAATGTAGGAGTTTAATGCTTCATCTTGGGTAGTACAGCTCCAGGTCACCGAGATGTACCGTGACATGTGATGATAGTAATGGTGTTTGGGAATGAAGCGTGAGGTACCTGGTTTTGTTATTAAGTCTTCCACTTATCAGTAGGTGAAGGCAGAACATCAATGTCCAGTTCGGATTTTATAATAGTTAACTATCCCATAGTGGAAATGGGATGATGTCACGATGGATTTTGTGACTCTTTTACCAAGGTCACTCAGAGGTAATGATGCTGGGTGGGTGGTGGTTGATAGGCTTTTGAAAATTGCACATTTCTTTCTGATCATGGAGACCTTAAATGTTGATTATCTTAGAAAGTTGTACTTCTGAGAGGTGGTATGACTACATGGGATCCCATGCACTATCATTTCTGATTGGGATTCCGGCTTTACATATCATTTCTGGTAGATTTTTCAGAGGGTGTTGGGTATACAGGTTCTTTTAAGCACAATATACCACTCTTTGACTGATGTTCAGTCAGAGCGTATGATACAGGTGCTTGAGTACATGTTGCGAGCATACATCCTAGATTTTGAGGAATCGTGGGAGAGGAACATTCCCCTAGTTGAGTTCTCCTACAATAATAGTTATTAGAAGATGATAAAAATATCACCTTATGAGGCTTTATATGGTAGGCTATGTCGTCCTCCCCGATTCTAGTTTGGGGAAGGAGATACAACTTTACTGGGACCAAGTATTGTGCATGAGACTTCTGAGCAGGACCATATGATTCAAAAGAGGATGGTTACTACACATTCTTGTCATAAATCATACGCAGATCACCAAAGATGACCGTTATAGATCAAAGTTGGGGATTAGGGTTTCTTAAATGTTTCATTGAGGTTGGTAAATAGGCAGATCTGGAGACAGGGTAAACATTCATCGAGATATGTTGGGCCATTTGATATTCTAATGAGAGTCGGGTAGGGTGCCTATCGGTTACCTATCAGCTGCAGTTACCTCTGAGGTTCCGAATCATACATGACGTCTTCCATATATCATAGCTGCACCACTATAACTCAGACCCTTATCATGTTTTTTAGCATGAGGAGGTTGAGCTTCAGGTTGATGCATCCTTTGAGGAGCATCTGATTCGTATCATTAACAGGATCACAAAGGTTATCTGAGGCCGATCAGTTCCTCTAGTACGAGTGTTATGGAATCATATCCGATTATAGTATGAGACATGGGAGATGGTGGCCAACATACATTCTTTGTTTCTAGAGTTGTTTTCAGATGAATCATGACCACCAATCAAAGACTAATTCATGGATGAATTTCTATAAGGGGAAAAGATTGTAAGATCCTGGGTTTTTCTTGAGGTAAAGATCTATCTCTTTGAGTTAATGTTGTTTATTTTATTTTTGGTGTAGACCTTAGGTCGGGCTATGGTACGATTGGGTTGTTTTAGGGAATGAAATGGAAAACACGCTGAAATATATATGTAGGTTAGATTCACATCCTGTACTTGGACTACACGCTGTGTACTAGCCCATCATGACAGGTAGCCAGTCTGGATCAGAAAAAAATAAAAGAGTAGTACACACTGTGCACTTGAGGTACATGACATGTACTTTCCTAGCGGGGTTTTTTTTATAAAAGTGGAAGTGGCCTCAATTTTTTACTCACAAAACTATTTCTCCCATTTTTGGAACCCAAAAACCACATAAACTAGTTTTTCAGATATATAAGTTGTCCAGACTCCGATTCAAGCACCTTCATTCACATTGAAACCAAATCATTAAGTAATCAATTCCTTTTTAGTCATTCATGATTCTTCAAAACAACAACTGTGCTATTTGGATTTAGGCCCATTTTCGCTAATATCCCATTCTTCATCTATTCTTCAAATTTCCCCCAAACCATGAAGAATCGGGACTTGATAATGGATGAGTTGTCTACTATCGAGGATAGGTAGGTGTTCTATACTTCCTTTCAGCTTTTAAAATTCTTTTCAGGTGTTTATCCATTTCTTCTCCCATCATACTTTTTGGTGTGTCCTTGTTTATGAGTGAGTTGATTGCCGTAGCTATAGTTAGACCTAGTGAGGATGCCCGTATGATCCGTTTAGGTGTGTTGACGCCCATTTCTCATTTCAAGGCCACCCAAGGGGTGAACCATATGAAAATATGCTACTTCTTCCTATTTAAATCACCCAAGGGGTTCATGCTTGTGCCTTCCATGTTAGAGGAATCCATTAGATTCCTTGATAGCTTAAGTAGCTTGTTTAGGAGATGTACTGCCTCCTTGATTATTGAATATCATGTTATACCATGTATATTTTGATAGTTTGGAATTTTAAATGGATAATATGGTTTGCTATACCTATATTATTTGACTAATGCCATGTTAAATGGTTTATATGGGAGGGTAGGCCCATATACTTATTTTAATAAATGGTTTTCATGAGTGGGAATACTCATGGCTTGTGCAGGTTGATGTGAGTGGGTATACTCACATGGAATGTTTGTTTAATTTGAATTCATTAATGTTGGAATTAATGAATTAGGAACGCAGTACTGGATGCATTGTGTTGACTCTTCCCCTTGGGTATTTATTCCA
This sequence comes from Viscum album, assembly GCA_963277665.1. Lineage (NCBI taxonomy): Eukaryota > Viridiplantae > Streptophyta > Magnoliopsida > Santalales > Viscaceae > Viscum > Viscum album. The sequence goes on along the minus strand of OY728162.1, from coordinate 1,506,381,842 downwards.
TAGGATGCCTCATGACTTTCTACCTCATGGGTTTGGTTTGCTTGGGATCATGTAGGAGTTTCTATTTCCATTCTTCCAGGACCCCAACTGGTGCCTAATTGAGTTTCCACCAGGGATGCCCATGGGAATCAATGGGATACCTTGGAAAAGCTCCTTGGATTTGGCCCTCTGTGGTCTAGAATTTTTACATGGATGCCTTGGTCTGCTGACACCTTGGATTATGACATTGAGGTCTTTTTTTCACTATACGGTGAGGCCGTGGGATTATACACTTCATTATATAGTGTGGTCGTGGGATAATTGACTTAACTATATGACAAAATCATGGGATTAATGAATTATTTATACAACATGGATGTGGTTTCATGATACAAATGGATGTACGACATGGACGTGTAACTTGCTTAATTACATTGTTATAGATGCCTTGTTAGAAGGTGACCCTCTTTTACCGGTAGCCTTGAAGGAAGTTTGGTTTTACTTATTAGAGTAGACTTAATCCATGGGCATACACACTTACTTTACTAGTTTTTTACACTTTCTAGAACATTTGTAGAATTGATGTTAGTAGACCTAGGTGGTTGGCTACTGGGATATTTATCTCACACATTATTTGGGCCTCCTTGGAGACCCAAACATATTATATAGTTGTAGGTGATGATAGGGGTAAGAACCCTAGTACAGGTTTTGATTGCAACTTTAGAGAAGGGGAACATAGGACCAAGCTGAGGCTTGTGATGCTGGGATACCCTTTGGGTCTTGTGTTCTTTTTGGGATACTTGTACTGTATTGTATTTCCATGTACCTATTTGTATTCTTTCAAGATACTTGCACCATATGCATCATTTTGTATATGAGACACTTCATGTTATTGATATACATTTCTGTCTTGCCTTATCATTAATTGACTGCTTATTTATTCACTTTCACTATTTATTATATGTTTGACTTCTACTGTGATACACTGGTAATGAGGACATAGTCTCCCCACTAACTCACATAGGACCTCAATACTAGTCGGCACCCTTTGGCATTTGGGGAGATGCTCTTGAGGCCATGTGGCCAACTAGTCTTGGGGAACCATAGGGTGGCATCCGGGTCCAAGACAATACAAATATGATTTTTTTGGATATGCATCATTAGTTATGGCTCCCTATAACCAAAATACATTTTACATTTAATTACAATAATATTAATAATATATTTTCAGATGATGTTTTTTAATTATTCCTTAAATTTATTTTATAATTTTATTTTGAGTATTTATTGTATTAAAATGTTATAATAGTTCCCCTCTAAAATTAATATCTATAGATGTTATGAAAATATCCTTAAACATATATCATATAGTCTAGATATCATATATATAGTGGGACACACATGTTGTTAGAATATCAGGTGTTGGAGTCTTATAAGGCACTAGGACTTCGTCTCGTGAAGTTTGAACTTGGAGATCTCTAAGAAGGTTGGTCATGAAGTTAGACCCACCAGTAGGAATTATAGTTGTATTATATATCATTGGATATTTTTTATCGGTGAACATGTGTGATAGTCCTTATAATAGTGATTATTATTCATATAGATCATTAATCACATATTTTTATGCATGGATGAAAACCATGATGGCATATTCTCATGATGAGGCAAGATATATTGGGTGCATCATAAGTGATATGAAATTAATTAAATAGTACATGAAAGGATTTAACCTTTTTGAATAAATATAATAATATATCATTGAATATTTGAATGAAATTAAACTATATAAATAAATCCATGGATATGGTAATTCATTGACGAGTTCATTTTAGAACTTCAATGAAAGTTTAATCATGTTTGTATGGTGATGACACAAGTATACACCCTTCTTAATGAGATATCAAGATGAAGAGATTATATTACATAGTATAATTCATTGAAATGTTTTTGTTATTGTGATATTAACTTCTTTTTCTATGAGTGTATTGACATGTTGCTAAATACTGATCTTAGAAGTTTGGTATGTTCACCTAATTCCACTGAGAAAGTGACCTATAGGATCACACAATAAATGTATCCATAATCTCATTAAATTCTATTGAATTTAATATTAAGAATAAATATTAGACTTTCCTCATCGAATAATAATTATTCAATTAAAGTTGATAGTATAAATTCAATTATGAAATATTCTAGTTTTGAATAGTGAGTTAAATTTTATATATTCTTTATTATTCATAAGGTGATAAATAAATATTTATTTATCCACAAATTTAAGGAATGGATTAATACAAATATTTAATTAGTTATGTTAATGTTGAAATAAATATGTTTTAATGGGTCTGGTGAATACAATATTTATTTATTGAATGAGTGAATAATATTTATTTAATTAAATATTTTATTACTCAATGATTTCATAAATAACATGGAGGGTTGATGCGTTGAGTTAATGGCCCATTGGAAGTGATATATTGTATTTAATATCATTTAAATTGATATCTATTTATTTATTTACAAAATGTATTGAGTAAGCACATGTCATGGGATATAATAATAATAATAATAATAATAATATTATTATTATTATTATTACTATTATTATTTGACATGGGAATTATTTAGAATAAATAATTTTATAAGGGGACTTTTTATTTTTTTTAAATATTTAACCCTAATTATAAAATCTCAGTTATATCATTTTTAGATTAAGAGAGTTGTAAGCAATAAAGAAACATCTTAAGAATTCTCTCAATCCATATAGATAATAATCTTCCAAACCTTCCTTTCAATAACAAAGAGAGAATAATAAAACCCTTTGTTACAATCATCGATGAATTATGTAAAGCTCTAGGATCCACCTCTATACTGCTCAGAATACCAAGAAAATTATTTAGAGATTCCTATAGTATGTGTGAATACAACTAGAGTATTACTTGGTATAATTCTCCACTGAAATAATGTTACTACAAGAGATATATAATAAATTGATTAAAAATAATTCCAGGTTTAAGGTAAATATTGTTTTAAATTAATTATAAATCAAATATAAAAATTCATCTATAGTAGATTATGTGGTTGATTTCATCTAATTATTTCGATTTATCTATTTAAATATATGAAAATATATAATCAGGAAACTTTCCACTACTTCAACTATGCCATGAAACCTCCAAGTGGCATTAGAGTTGTCACATTGTAATTTATAATAATTTATAATTTGTTTAATAAATTTATTTTATTTGATTGCTATTTTTCCATTTATATAATTTCATTATTAAAAAAAATCAAGATAACATGTTCAACTGAATTAGTATATCCAAGTGATAGATTCAATATTTTTATATTTATCACTTGAATTTTAATGTTAAAAATCCCACAATTTTTTTTAATTTTTTGGAAATGGTCACTTTTTCATAATAAAAGAGTAAATTTTAAAGAATTTAGAAAATGGATTAATTATAGTTTTTAATGTTTTTTATCTTGGATATTAATTGGTAAAATCATGACATTTACATGATGATTTTATAGGAACTTGGAATTTGAGCATGTGTTTGGAAATTGCATGGAAATTATAGTTTTCCCCCTCCAACTGCACTTTAGTATTTTTAATATAAATTTGTATATGTATCAAATTTTTATTTAATATTTTGTGAAATTATTTTAAAAATGATGGATTAAATTTTTTATTTGAATACAACAAGGTGGATCACAATTTTTTCATGAAGATAGCGACCCTGAAATTTAACCCCAGATCGGATATGTCAATCTAGACCTCACTTCAACTATTAGAAAATAACTTCTTTATCAATGAATGAATTGGTCGGAAATTTTTAAAAAATAAAGAGGAATAAAAAATTCAGATATTTTTCAATTTTACAAACCTCTAGTTTAGTGGTTATGATGGTCAACTTGTAACCACAAAAAATAGAGATATCCTTAAACTAAAATTTCCAGTATTCCATTTTTCCCAAATTTATTCCAAGAGTATAGAACTTATATAGAGTAACTATGGAAACAATGGTATCATTTTAAGGGTTAAAAATTAAATAATGTAATGAGAATAAACTTTTGAGTTTAAATGTAATCATATTATCTCGAATATAAGGCTTTTCTGAGAAGATTGTAAGACTCTTTGATGATCATAAAGCTTCACAAGAATTTATAAGTCTTTAGGGCAGACCGTAATTCTTCATTGCAAGCCTCCAAGGCCCATAATAAGGATTTAAAAATACTTATGATGATATCCCAATGAGATGAGAATTTTTAAAAGGTAGTAGAAATCATCTAGATTTTTAGGAGAACTTTTGACCTTCACTTCAGCACTCACACAACCAATTAGTTATTTCCACATGGAAATTAATATGTAAATATTTAAATCAACACAAAATAAGAATTATATGTATTTTCTAGAATAATAGATCATGTGAGATCTATAGTTAGAGTTAAAATAAAATCTTTTAGAATTCAAGAAAGAATATCTCAGAGGATTGACTACGAAAAAGAAGTGTTAGAACCAGGGTTGTTTATTGATTGAAATAGAGTATGGTTTGTGTTTTTTTTCAATCCTAACATTGAAGATCATGGAGTTTTCAAGGAATGGGTTCTTATGGTTTTGGCCTAAAATTGTACTAATGGTGGCATTGTTCCTAGTGTTTCCCAAATTTTTAGGCCCAAAAATCGGAGAATGGAGAAAGGTATATTTGGTAAGGGGATATGCATGAAAGATTGATGTAGGTTTGGAAACTTACATGAAAGGGTTGTTTTGGGATGATTTCATCAAAATATATAAAAGGAAAAAGGTGCGCACAAGACAATGATGTGCGTGAAAGACGAGGTTGTGTAGAAGGGGCTTGTACGCACTGTTAAATATTATATGCAGTAACAAAGATACATTATAATCATTCATGAAGGGTAATCAAGGCCTATAAATAGGTGGACACCCCCACTCAATTCTTAATAAAATTTCAAACAAAGATCTATTTCCTCTTCCCTGCGGAATATTTTCATAAAAAATAGTTACGCATAGTAAATCATGCGTGCAAGGAGATACATAAGTTAATAAAGACCAAGTAAACCCCATGGTGTGGTTGTGAAAAATATTGGGGTTGTGAAAAAGGAAAATTCTACAACAATTTAAAAACATGTTCCCTATAAAAGGATTTGAACGTAAGTGCAGTGTTGAGCTTTAGATATGATTTGAATATTCGGTTTGTTTGATCAGTGAATTCAAGTGCATCATTTCAGGAAAATTGTGAAAGCACTGTCTGATGCATGAGAGAGACAAATACTTCCATGCTAATCTATTGAATATAACTTCAAGTCCAGAAATTGAGAATGAATTATACCATGAATGTGGGCTTGGGGGGGGGGGTCAACAGAAGTATTTTTAAGGATATAGGGAGCTATCCTTAAATTTATGTAAATGAAGTATGCCCGGCATAGAGTGGCTATGTATAAACTCTTTAAATCCACCAATAATGAAGATTAGTTGACATTGGTGTGACCAAAAACCTATTGGTGTGTGATCCATAGACTAGACCTTAGTGGTGAACCGAGTAAAATTATTATGTCATCTCTTTGCATGTGATAGATTATTTCCATCACTTTCTCATCATACATGTTTAATAGGTTCCTACTAACATGGGAACAAGATCCATCATATTAAAATAAAACGTTAAAACCCGGATTCACCCATCCCCTCTTAGTGCATTCCAGTTTCCTAAAAGAAGTAGTAAAGGTTGATTCTTATAAATAAGAGGAGGTTCTATTATTGAAGGGATCAAATGCTACAACGAAAAACATTGTTGCTGTGCTATTGCTTTTAGTTTTATACATTATTTTTAATTTCTTTTTCAATAATCACATATTTATATATTAATAATGTGTTATTTATATATTGTATCTATTTCTTCTTTTTTATATACTTTCACTCTTTAATATGATCTCATATGCTCATAATCACAAGTAAATAACTGGAGAAATTTCTTAGGGGGGGTAATGTATTCTGGAATTTGATCCATTGAACATTCATATTTAGTATTTCATATTTTCATATATTTAGGTTTAGGGGGATCTTTAGTTCCACCCAAGGTTTATCTTTATTTTATACAATATTATCCCTCATTCGAGGAGGTGAGTGTGTGGTGTACATGATGGGTATAATATATATTCTAAACCATGAGAGAAGTTAGTGTTCCCACTCAATTGATTGTGTTCATTATGTGAATTTAAAATTAATAAAAGTCAATGAAGGTTCATAGTGAGTGATTATCCCAGGAGAATCTTCTGTATTTCGAAATCATTCTTTATATATTCATTTAATTTTCATATGCATGTTTAATTTTATGTTTTCCGTGCCATAAAAAAATTGAAAATTTAATTACTCTCTTAAAATAATAAATACTCAAAATAGAATATGTGATTAAGAATTGTGAGCATTTAATTACAAAATCTCATCAAGTGAGACAACCCTGGTCAACCGTTTTGATGTATTAGTAAAATCTATTATAAATTTGTACCACCCTAAGATAATAAAATCCCCAAGAATAGGTCAAAAACATATGAAGAACACTCGAAGATCCCATCTAGAGGTACCGTGGTCACCAGCTTCAGGATAAAGATACATGATGTGTACTAATAAATTATACATTGTGTACCCATGTTTAACCACAAAAGGGATGTAATGTGATAATCTCAACACATTGTGTGGATAAATATTTGGAATTATTAAACGTCATATATTGATCATCAGTGTAACACATAGTTTGATATGGATTTCATGATGTGAAGTTGGTGTGCACATCTTATAACCCGACATGTTTTTATTCCAAAAAATAAAGAAAATCCATGTAGTCAACTACATGATGACATTACATGTAGCATATTGACTTCTAGCCATGTGATGTATCCATACATGCATTACATGGTGTGTAGCTAGTTTTACATACCATGTAACATGTGACAACCCATGAAAGGAACATACTATGATTTTATGTGGGACATGTGGGACAACCTGTGTGATAATATAAGTGAGAAAAAAATTATACAATTTGTAGCTAGATGTACACTCCCTGTGACATGTGTTTTTTCACACCAGGTACACACTGAGTGAATTTCAATATATTGTGTGAATATAAATTCTTAATAATTACTACCCATATAAATTCTATAACTATATGACGTGAAACTGTTTTCATACACACTATGTAATTCATGTGAATTGCTATTGGTACTTGCTCTGTATATTTATTGAATAACATGTAGTCATACATGAAATGACGCACCGATGTCATTAACTTAGATAGGATACTATTGTTTATAAACTTTAAGTTCCCAATCAAATAGTAACACTAAAAAATTAGAATAGTAGAAGTATACGGTTGACCTGATGAGGAACATGGAAGACCAATGATGACTCTAGAATAAATGTTAGGCTATCATAATATTTTTTGGATTGTTGCACACAACATAACTAAATTAAAATTTTAAACTAAAGAATTAAGTAAAGTAAAAAGAAAAAGATATAAAAATAGAATAGAGGGAAACTGGTTTCCAAGGGAGTTTAATCTAAATAGATTAATTCCACTCCACTTATAAAATATTAACAATTATATAGCTATAAAACCATAAATGTGTTCAATTTTAATTTTCTCAATTAATATAAGAACTATCATAGCATATTAATTCCTTATGGTCAAATAAATTTAAATAACTACAATTAATTAAGATATGATAATAAATATATAATAATAATCTGATTCAATTATCATAAATTAATTACCATTAACATAAAAGTTTTCATTAACTATTAAACACACTATGTCCGCGATTTAATAAGAAATATGATAAATGGGAGTCACAACAGAATACTAGTGGAACAAGATGATCATACAAGTGAATAAATAATTAAAAAAATTAGTATTCACCGTTTTCCACTAGAACCACCCTCTCTTATGCGTTTATCCGATCATAGTTGGGTGATCATCAATAATGAATAAACTCAACACCATAGAAGATATGGAATATGAGATATAAAGAAATTATATTTTTATTATAAATATAAAAATATTCAGAATTATATAAATAAAGAAAATTGAAGAAAATAATAAAAATAAAACTATATAAACTTCTTTTGGTCAATGATTAATCCTCCTCCCTATAGTTATTCCATTATACTCAGTGAAAAATGAATCCCTATATTTATTGATATCTTCTTCTAAAATATATCCACATATCTTCACTTAAATATCCTCTATCATCTCCCATATACTGATCCATATCCTTTATATCCTCTCTACTTTAAACTGAACTTCAACCCACAAATATTGGATCCATAATCATTATGAAATATCACTTATAACTTACCAAAATTATATCTCAACCACATGCATGGGAGAGAGGGTAACTTGAATATCATATATTCTTCAGATATAGGAACCAATATATCGTCCCAATCATTACATTTATCATTTCACATAGTATCTCATTATCCTCTCTACATTTATAGATGCACCAGAATGAATACCTCCACACTATGAAATATAAAACTCCCAATCAGTTGTGATATTCCCTCAAAATGACATATGTATCCCAGTGTGGGCGTTTCATTTTTCAGTTTACTATAAACATTCCTCATTCCTGAATGCTTGTAACACCATGGATAACTCCACACCAAAAACCTAATCATTTAATGTTTGGAAAATCTCTATGAGCCTCATGTATATCCCCATGATATATTTCTCCTCAATTTCATCATCCAAGAATATAGTCTGCAACTCAACCATGTCTTGACATCATTTTCATAAGTTTTTATTTTGGGTTTTCCCATGCATACAATCTTCCTCATACATGTTTATGCCCAGACATTCTACCATGATGAAGGCCTCACCCTGTATGATGTTACAATAAATATTTTTTCCTTTGAACATCCCTACAAAGCACTCCCACACTACCATGACATAACAAAAACCACTATTATAACATCGAATCTCATTTTATTATCCATGTTGATCACATTATTAGTTTTTATGATTATAGGGATGTGGGAAATTTCGCCCGATCTATCAAGTAGTGGTCATAGTGGATTTTAAACTATTAAGGGATAAAAAATATAAATAAGAAATATAATAAAAGGAGTAAAATCATATAATTTTAGTTAATATAATCATTATGCAATAAAAATCTATCCCACATCGATTTTTATCTAGGAATATGATTACTTCATCACCCCGAATGACACATCTACACACTGAACAACCATGGAGTCTCCCCACGTTTATAGATCACTAGTATGAAGCCTCTCCCCATTAGGCATAAACACTTGGAAGCACCCCACACCAGATCAACCTTTCACAATCTACCTCATGGTCATGCTATAGTTGAGCCTCTCTAGTCACTTCTCAGTACCTGTCTACTCCCTAGTGTTAGCTAAGCAGGTCCTCATATATATTTTCCGTTTTTTAATTGAATAACACATCTATTATTGAACATGTAAAAACACATGATTCCAAAATACTATACTTTTCATTAAAAAATAAATTTAAAATATATATAAACTTGCATGAAAAAATATAGAAGCGAGATATACAATTCCCCCATACTCAAATATTTGTGTATCCTAGAAAAAAATATAAATATTTTCCACACAATGGATACATACATTAAATAGATAAACATTCAATTAATTATGTTTATAAATAACATCATATAATTGAATATTCTAAAAGCACAAAACATACTCATTAAAAATAATAATAAATAATTGTTAATATATAATTAAAATATGAAAAAATTTAACCTTTTCATGCAAATCCTTCAACATTTCATCAATAACCATGGCTTTTATGATTTACCTCACCGAATATTATTTTCACTCCTCACCCAATAACATATAATATGGATTTATTCTCATTGTCAAGTAATATCCACTCTATTAATAATATATTAAGTAGTTTAAATATCTAATTTGAACATAAACCACAAAAAATCATGAGGAATTTACTATTAAGGTTCTAATGCACATAAGGATAAATTTTGGTGGGTTATGATGTGAAAATGAAAATAAAAGGCTGAAAAAGGAGGGATACATTCATAAATTATAATGAATATGTTTAATGAAATCATAATGAATTAAATTAATTCTTCAAATACCCTTTAATAGACAACATTTAACACTCATTTAACCTATTTCCAAAGAAGTTACCAAATAAAAATTGCAAGAAATGATGAAATTACTCTGTCTCTCAAAAAATTGTTCTTATCTTAATTTTTTAGTGGAATATGTGCAAATAAAATACCTATATCCTTGGAAGCCAAACCTACCATCACATCAACCCCCACTGTCAATCTCATACTAAAACTAATTTGAATAATTAATACAATAATGAGGGATGTGTTTCTAACTAAAGACAATCCAAGGTACCCGACATTCTCACTTTTATATATCTTCTTTTAGTTTTTCTTTGATTCTATTATATTCTATTATTTGTTTAAATTAAGAGGATTATATGTATGTTCATCCATCAAAAACTATGAAACCTTTCTAAATATAACAATAAAACACCCTTATACTCATTCATTCACCATCAACCTACAGTACTAATTAAAACCCAAATATATCATTAAAGATAAAATAACAAAATCATGTAATGATACTCAAAGAATAAATATAGGAAGCAAATATAGTCATATAATATGTCTTCTTAACAAAGTATACCATGGTTTCTTGGGGTTTCACTAGGATCAGACATAGGATACGACTCAAGGTCAAATGGGCTCAAAAAAATTTAATTGACAACCTCAATCATATTAACATTATTTTAAATAATTATTCTGTAATAGTAATAATAAGAATGTTTTATTATTAGTTCATACCTTGATTTTACTAATGAAATTTGGTATAGAAAGAGAATTTTAGAAATTAGTCTTTGAGACCTATTTGAAATGGGAAACATTAAATGGGTTAATTAGGCCATGTAATGAGAATCAATAATTAGTTTATTAAATAAAATATTCTTGGAATCAACATCAAGAATAATAATCATGTCAATTATAATTTTTAAGCAACTCTAAATTGAATTAAAAAATTTTACTCTTAAAAATGTCCACCTATATCTCTAAAATTTATGGGCATTATGAATCTAATTTTATAAAAAGTAAAAATATTTTTCATAACTGTCAATGTGTAATAGATTTGTATGTTGGAGATAGAAATTTCAAGTATCTCATTGGTGAATTCAATTCAGTGATGTCCATGTAAAAATTCACATTTTTTTAAAAATAAATGTTAGAAAAATAATTGGAGATTAACAATATGATAAATTAAAGAAATTACTCTCATGTCATGAATATTGTTCTTATTATTTATTTTTCAGATTTATCGTCTTCTTTTGTACTTCTTATTCTTCTTCTATCTAACCTAAAAAATCAAAAAATAGTTAAGTAAAGAAAGGTTTCATCCAATTCAGATAAAATATATTTTATTATTTGACTATAAGGATAGTTTTTATCATATAATAATGTCCTAAAATAAACATATAAATAAATTACAAACATAGTTTTCCTATAAAAAGTAATTTCATTATGGTATTTAATCTATAAATTTACCTTTATTCCATGTAATGGGGGAATGAAATTAGGTTACTATATTTATATTTACAAATAATTTGAAATCATTCTCATCTAGTGTAAATGTATTATTTCTACACATTGTAGCTTCTAGACATTTATTTTTTAGTGTACCTTGGATTTTGGATAAATTTAATGATTAAAAAAAATAATTTAAAATTACTCCACATTTTTTGGGTTTCTCCCTATAACACATCATCTTATTTATTCCCTTAATTATTAGGATATATCTTTGAATTTTAGTAGGTTTTCCACTTCTATAGTTATTGTAGGCTATTTTTCAATTAAAATTTCATCAAGATCCTTATAATATTCCTCCAACACTTATGATTATTTTACTATTCCTTGCATACTATTATGGATCCTTGATTTTAAATAGTATTTACCTCTATTTCATGTACTAGAGGATAATATTCATTAAAAAGTCCAAAAATCTCCATGAATTGCTTCTCAAACTATACTTTTATTTCTTATCCTTTTATTTAAATTCTATAATGATTTACTAAATTGTAGTGGACATTCCCCCTACTTTTCAAGAATTTGAGGCACTATTTTAATGTTTTTCTCACCTATTTTAAGGTTTACTTCTCCACTATATCAAATTATTTATTAATTTTAAGTGTTGTAATGGGTCCTTAGATTTAAGAAGAATTGAATTCTTCAATTGTTTGAGGATCTTATTCTTTGAAAAAAATATCTAGCTCACTAAATTCCAACCCCACCTCCTATAAATTTTTTCTAAGATACTTTAAATTTAGTGTCGTCTTCAATGATGTAAAACTCCTCTTTCCATTTTACCGTCCAATAAATGAACTCCATAATTCACTTTTCTTCTTCCCCTTATAAATGAAATTGTGGGGGATATTTTTGTTATTATTCTCTAAGATATGGAGTTTCTTATTTTTAATAATTTTTTATGAATTCACAACACAATTAATTATTTTATTCCTCTAGTTTTTATTGTTTCACCACTTCCTCCTTTATTTTATCACTTTTCATTTTATCTAGATCTTCTTTTTCTTGAACTAATTTTTCTTATTCCCCATACACTTTCATTTTTTATTCTTCATTTCTAGAATTAGAACATAAAATCAAGTTACCCTCATGGGAGTACAATGTTTTAATAGTTTTTTTTGGAAATGTTACTAGTCATTTATCCCTATTATCCATGTTGTGACTCGGGATCCTCCATCTTCTTATCAAATAATGTGGTATACATCACGAGAAATTCCATTAATATTTTATGTCAACTCTTGAGGTATTTGAACCTGAGGTTCTTGTTGATAATATTTTATATCCCAACATAAATTGTAGTCCTTTTGGTATTTATGAGATCCTTTGTAGAAATGGTGGTAGGTTCCATTCAATTATTGGGGTTGGAATTCACCATGTCCATAAGAATAAAAATCATTCCAAACTTTTCCATGATGTGGCTACCCTACAAAATTAGGTTCCACTAACAAAGTATGATGTACTTAGTATGTAGTATATTCCATTGGTAATGTATCATAATACCGACAATAACTGTACTCTATCCCACACAATATCAAAAAATGACCAAGTACACAAAAAGGAATCAAAGATTAAAATAAATGAACGGAAAAACTAAAATCAGAAAACAAAAATGGGATGAGGAAAGAATTTAACCTAATAAATGATTCTCAAGTAATTATCTATGTTATTCTGCTTCTCAGCAATGATGCTAAAAACATTATAGACACCAAAAACATCATTTCCTCAGAAAATATATAAGATTTTAAAAATTTAAACATTGTGAACCGAAAATAACTATTAAAATATATAATAGTGGAAGTACGAGGTCAATACCATGAAGAACAAAGAATCCCAATGATAACTCTTGACTAAATGTTATGTAATAATAATCTTTTCATGATCATGATACACACCTTAAATAAATTAAATTGTTAATCTAAGGGATTAAATAAATAAACTAAAATCATACAGAGATACATAAGGGAGGGGAACCAGTTTCCTTTCAAAATAGACTAAATTAAGTAGTTGTACAACCATGAATGTATTCATCATTAATTTTTTCAATTCCTTTCAAAATTATCCTACAATATCTATTAATATTGGTAAGATGAATTAATATAACTAAAATACATTATGATCTTATCCCAAATGCAGAAGAATAATACAATTTAATTTTCAAGAATTAGTTGCCTTTTTCATGATGTGTTTCATTCACTATTAAACAAACCAAGTTAGAAAATTAATAAAAAATATGATAAACATGAGTCACAACACTAATTGAATAAGATGATCTCATTAGTGAAGAAAAAATTAGAACAATTAAAACACACCCTCTTTTAATAAAACCACTCTATCCTATGAGTTTATCCAATCATTTTTGAGTGATCATCAATGATAAATAAACCACCCCAATAAAAGATAGAGAAGGATATATATGGATAAAAGTGAATTTAATTAAAATATAAATTCTTCATAATTACAAAACAATAAAATAAAAAAAACTTGACTACGTGAACTCCCTCAGGTCAATTCTTAGACCTCCTCCCTGCAATTATTTCATTCTCCTCAGTGTACATTGACTGCCTCTATTTATAGACAACTTTCTCTAAGGTATCTCTAAATTTCCTCACTATCTCTTATATCTTCTCCCATATCTCAAAAAATATACTCTCTATATTATCAACTTTTAATTAGAAGTAAACCCATATATATATGGTTCATAATTAACATAGATTATCAATTATAACTTTCCAAACGTATATATCAACCATGTGCATGGGAGAGTGTGTGGATCAAATATCATATATTTTGTTGATATAGGAACAAAAACATAGTTCTGAGTGTTCCCTCAGGCATTTCATGTAGCATCTCATTATTTCCACCATATACACATATGCACCCTTATGAAAACCTCATCATCACAACATACTAGACTCCTACGTAGGTGAAATATTCCGTCAAAATGGCATGTGTATCCCACTGTGAGAATTTAATTTTCCTATTTCCGAAATTATTCAATAATTTATTCCTAAAACACCATGTTGAACTGCCCACTAAAAACCCTAAGCATTTTCCATTTGAAAAATTCTCTTGAACCATGAATACACCACCCCCATGACATACTACTCCCCATTTTCTTCCTCTAACATCAATCACATTATAACATCATTTTCATAAGCATTTCACCTAACGTTTCCCATGCATGCAGTCATCCTCATGCATGTATAAGGCCACACACTACAAAATGATTAATGAAACACCCTATATGGAATTTTATTCAGTGTTTTCACCTTTGAACATCAATATGCAACACACCCATGCTCCCATATCATATCAGTCCACGTTTAATCATCCATCTAAGATTGCAACATCATTATTCTAGTCTCTGTTGAAGGATGATGAAAAAATACCATTGTTCAAAATGGTTGGTGGGAAATTTAAGAAGATTTCATTGGTTGCTGACTATTAGATAAGGCTCTATGCAATAATTGTTGACTGCTATAGAAGACTCACTACAATATTTAGTGACCACTTAGTGAAAAATTGCAGCAGGATTTTGGGTCCTCTCCACCTCCTCACATATAAATTTTTGTTCCCGTAATGATTTATATGAATTTTTTAATTTGTGTGTATTACCATTTTAATATGAATATCCACTGCCTTCCCCATGGATGTTGGTCATCCAACCAAACCATGAAAATTTTTTCATCATGAATTTTGGCTTGTATTTTATCTTGTTTTTAGATTTAAATCATTCAATATATATTCTTCAATATATTTTCTATACCACGCCTAAGAAATTTACATTGATAGAATTTATTCAAATGCTCAAAATTTAGTTACCTTTTAATTTTTTATGTTGGGATTATTTGACCTCCTAGGCCAATATTTTGTGTGGGATTCTATTTATAGGGCCTTGGTCTTTTCAGCCAGCCTATTTTACAAACGCTCTGATACCATGCTAGCTATCTGGTTTTTATTCATTCCCAGTCTTCGATAATTCTCTCCTCCCATTACATTGATGTAGTCCATGTGTCCCTCTTGTTAACCGAGGTACTCAATTTCTATTATGTTGACATGTGTGTGGTGCAATCTGGTTGGGAGTGTGGTTTTGAGGGTGTGCTAGTGCCAGGGGAGTGATGAAACATTCACCCAAGTCACTTCATCGATTGATTCATTCTCTCTCAGATCTATCACTCTGCCCTCATAGGTGTAACCATGGATCACCATCACTGTGTTAGTACACTAGAGTTTTATACCTATCTATCTCCCCAACTATGTATTATTAATTGTCTTGTGGTGGAGACGACACCCTTCTTTGTAGGAAGAAGTCTGTCTCCTTCATTATGGAAGTTCTATAACAAAGAAAAGTAGATGAAGATATTAGTTCTAGATGAATTTAAATTCAACAATATGATGTCAAGAGAACAATAATTCCAAAGTTATTTCAATCCTTGTCACTATAATTATTATTTTTAGTTTTCTAAAAAAAATTAATTTATTCTTGGTTGTTCTTATTTCATTTATTTGGCCCTAGCTGGCCCATTCCACCTTTTAGAACTTCTCTTTTGAGAATTAATAGAATGTGTGCATGGGTGGTGGTGTTCTTTTAGTGCATGTAGGTCCCCACAGGATCGAAGCACTTTAAATCTATGTGTTCTTTACCTTTTTCTTGTGTTTCCTGTTTCTTGTATGTTGTTTGTATAAATCTACAATCGTCGACTTTATATTGAAAAGATACAATTCAGTCCTTTTGGTTGTTTGGTTGTATTCATTGGTTTGGGTAACCACTCATCCTCACAAAGTGGTATCAGAGCTATACAATCTTTCTTTGCTATTGAATTTAATTATTGTTTCTTACATTATTTATTTATAGTTTTTTTAATGTTTATATTTCGCACTGAGAACTCACTCTTAAATCACTACTCTCCTTTATTGATTTCAATAATTTAATGTCACTTTCCAATATAAATCTATCTACATTTCATATTACTTTGAATAAAACATTGTTTACCCAAGATATTGGTTCATTTTTGGAGGTTTACACTTAATTTTCCCACAAAATCTTGAAATCTAAAACGTGGGTAAAAATGTCAAAAATCAGGTATAAAATCAAGAAACTTATGTTGATAATAAATTTAATTTGTAGTGAATTAATATTAGTGACCTTCTTATATAGTAGGGCCTAATTTATTCCTTTTGTGGGCCCAATAATCTTGTTATAATTATGAATTAAATTGGATATCTAGTTACATATTATGTTGATGTTTCCCTTAATGTGTTATTTAAAGCACATAACTCTTGTTTTCATCATTTACGTGATAAATTCCTTAGATAAGTAGCTTATGAATCTACTACTACCAAAATTTGTCTTATACTTGAAAATATTTACATGAATTATTCATTAGTGGGTAGGATTTACAAAAAACACTGCATGTTTACATTTAAAATGAAACCTTTAAGTTCAATGAAATCCCCTCTAGATGAGTTAAATGAAGTCATGTTAGATTTATCAAATATTAATGTTTCTTTTGATGACGAGGATTGTGAAATGATTCTCTTAATATATTTAGATAATACCAACAACACCCTAGTAGATACTGTTGTGTATGGATGATATTATTTAACCATAGAAGTGTTTAAATAATCCCTTCTCTCTAAAGAACTTCATTCTAAAATAAAGATCAAGCGTGAGGCTGAGATCTTGTTCTCAAGGGGTAGACATCATAATAAAAAAGAAAAGAAATAGTTTAATAAAGATAAGAGTAAAAGCAATAAATAACCTAAACCTATGTCTTATTTTTGGGATATAAAGGTCACTTATTTTCATTATGGAAAACAAGGTCACATTAAACCCAAGTGTAGGACAATAAAGCACGAGTTAGAGTCTAAATAACCTACTTCCTTGTCCCTTCTTGTAGACTCTGGTTATGAAAATGTTGAGGTTTTTAATGTTTCCACCAATACACTGAATCAACAATGTTTCCTCGATTCAGGTTTCTCTTTGGATATGTGTCCCTTTAGAGAGTCCTTTCTCTATTTTGTTGAGATGGTAGAAGGAGATGTCCTCTTAGGTAATAAAAACTGGTGTAAGGTTTAGGGTAGAGGTTATATTTAGTTAGAACTTGATTCCCATAGTATCATTAATTTATTTTATATTAGGTGAGTTCCCAATATCAGAAGAAAAACTATTTCCTTAGGATTATTAGTCCAAAAGGGATTTAAATTTAGGTCTAAAATAGGATGTCTTAAGATATCCAAAGACTCTAGAACCATTCTTAAGATATATTTAATCAATTGCCTATATGTCTTGAATGGAAATACCCATTCAAGGTAGTTGGGTATTGTCTATACATCAAAAACTGCTAATAATTTTCTTTGGCATGGAATATAGGGTCATGTAAGCTATGAAGGCCTTAAGGAACTCGACAAGAACTGGGTTTTGAGTTATATCAAACTAAGAAATATTGTATTTTGTGAATATTTTTTATAGTTAAATACAATATGGTTATATTTGGTAGGTAGAGTTTCAAATCCACTATCCCCTCAGAATATGTACACTCTGATCAATGGGGGTTATCTGGGAATTCCACCCATGATAGAGGTTTATATTTTTTTTACCTTGATAGATGAATTTTCTAGGAAAGTTTGGATTTATATTATTAAAGAAATATGGTGTTTTCCAAACATTTAAAACCTGGAAAAGTATAGTTGAAAATAATATTGAGAATAAATCTAAAACTCTAGGAACCAACAATGGGACTGAATACCTATCATGTAACATCATGGACATGGAATCCACTCAATAGTGCATTGATCCTAGTGGGTCACAAGGCCTCGAGCACATAACCCCAAACACTAGTGGCTGCTAACTCATAGTGAGGGCCTGGTGTGTCATTGAAGAGACTATACCCTTATCACCATTGTATATCACAATGAAAAGTCAATAATAAGAAGATAGTAGAAAAAGATAATGCAAGAAAACAACTTAAAGTTAAACAAGGTAGTAATATATAAAAAATCTTGAAGTTTCTCATATAAAATGATGATGATGATACATGTATATTGAAAACAACAAAAACTGGTACATGGAAATAAAATACAATACAATCATCCAAAATCCAAAAAAAACAAAAAAGTGTCCTAGTAGCATTGAAAACTTCATCTTGGTCCCATGATTTCCTGATCCAAAGAAACAATCAATAACACGTCCTAGGGAGATTTCCCCCATCAACAACTATAACCATATAATCTATTCGGGTCCCCAAGGGAGGCCCAAATAGGGTTTGAGATAACATCTCAGTAGAAAGAAACCCAATATCTTTACAATTACATGGTGTTCAAAATAATAAGATAAGAAAGTAAATAGTAAATTACGTAAGTAGTAAAGATAAGTAATGTGCCTATGGAATGTACATTACTAAGAAATTGGTAATATCTAGCCTCTCAAGGATCCCTACAAAATATGGTCAAACTCTGATTCAAGACAGCTATAAGAAATTTTTATGTAAACAACATGGCCTAATCATTCATCTCATCCTGTCATACAACCATGAACTTTCTATATATTCCAAGAGTAAAAACATCCATTACTATGTTTTATAATCTATTTTATCACATTTCCATGGATTTTCTATATTTCAAAGTATTAAACCACAAAGGACTGTATCGAAGATGTTAAGAACCAAGGAATCCTCAATGAGTACCTAGATTATCTAAGTGGAAACTCAGATAGTCATTGGTTGAATTCCTAGGATCACATCATACCAAACATTTCCTACATGAGTCCAATAATGCTAGATTCAAGGGTTAGAAAATCCCATGGAATCCCACGAAATCAAGATCCAAGGGTGGCGTATTCAACCCAAGGCATCCACTACCACATTCAAGATCCACAGAGATTCATCAATGGAATCAATACATATCATTCATTCATTTTATATCATTTAATGTTGAACACCATTTGAGTCAACCCACTCAAATACATACATTTACATTCAATTCACAAAATTTGTATACCATGTCATTAATTAGATTCAAAACCAAATGCATCTCATGAGTATACCCTCTCATGTTTACCAATTTATGATCATAATATATATTGAGTATACCCACTCATAATTCATAATTCACAAACATGGAATTTAATGAGTATACCTACTCATTTAACTCAACGTCACATTTTAACAAAACTAAAATTTTCATTTTATATATTTACCTATTCTACTTCAACATGTTCTAACAATTTAAGGAGGAAATCCATCTTCTAACTATCCCATTAAACTCATTTCATTTATTATATGATTAATATAACAAGGCATTCTCAAATACATACCTTGGATGGTTTAACCTGGAGTAACTAATGTGAAATTCATAGGTGAACCCCATGAATATCCTTGGGTAAGACAAAAACCACCGTTATGTCTCAACTGAACCTAAGGCATCCCTAAAAAGTCAAAAAACCTTTAATTCAATATAACCATTTAATTTTCATGTCGTTCTAGAACTTCCTATGGGAATAATAATGAACGATAACTATATAAAGCTATAAAACTTTGAATAAAAGTATAGAACACATAACTCAGCTCAGTAGTGGAGTGATTGTACAATAATGGGTCCTTATTCAGCTCAGATTGGGAGAAATCTGAAGTATATATTAAGAAAAATATATTAGGAAGAACAATCTTGAACCAAAATAGAACAACTGATATATATAAGAATCAATAACAACTAAAAAGAAATATAGATCTTACCCATGAGGATCTAATGAGAGCTTCAACACTTGAATCAAATATCGTATAGAGATGTTACCTCAAATATAAGCTTATTTGGTGAATAATTCTTTCAAAAACACCTTTTATATGCATATAGAGAGAAACCTATTTTAGGTTTATAAAAATATTATTAATTTACATTAAATTATTAAATTTTCAAAAAAATATTAGGGTTTACATAGTTTAGGTGCATGTTTTGGAAAACATTGCACCGAACCACATGGTTTCTTGTAGGAGGAGGGGCACCCGCATGGTTTCCTTAAAAGGTTTCACTAACCATGCAAAAACCTTGATCATACCCTCTATCCACATTTGAAAAACCAATATACGTAGTCGTACAGTCATGGGGCCCATTCCATATGGTTTGGCCTACCGTGTGGCCTAATTCTACTCACTAACTATCCTCTGATGTTTTTTTTTCACACCATGTGCTAGACATAAATCATGACAAACGTGGGTTCTGGGCTCTGAACAAGCCCCAACAACTACTGTCACCTCCATTACATATAATGGAATTTACATAAGGCCATATTTAAGAAATAAAACTAAAAAAGAAGTGATCCATACCTCATACAAAAACCCGGGTTCATATAATCTTCCCCCTTAAATCATTTTGTTCGTGAATTACCTTTTAAAGGGAGGTCAAGATTCATCTGAGAAAAAATATGGCCACTGAGCATGTATATTGGCCCCTCGCTCTCAAGTCTCAACATGTAAATTGTCATTCTACCATAACACCCGTACTAGATGAACTAAACAGACTAAGAGATATTTCATGATCCTATCAACTATATGAATCAGATGCTCCTCGAAGGATGCATCAAACTATATCTCAACCTACTCAGGCTGAACGAAAAATGATATAGGTCTGAATGATAATGGCACAATTGAGATATATAGAAGACTTCATTCATGGATTGGTACATCTAAGGTATCTGTAACTGATATTCTACCAACCTTAACCTCTATAGAATCTCGAACAACCTGACATATCATGATGAAATCTTACACTGTCGCTTGATTCTCCTATGTCCTAGACTTGGTGAAACATGTAAATAGACCCAATCCATGAACTCAAACTCCAGAGGTCATCTGTAGTGAACAACATATGACTTTTGTTAAGTCAATGTAGTAGCAATCTATTTATAAATCAACCAGACCTACTCAAATATCTCTTGTATGAGACGTGGTCCCAATAAAGCTGCCCCACCTATCTGTAGCTAGAATAAGTGTAATCATTATGGCTTACCTTATAAATCCTAATACGGTTCCATCTATATAGTCACCTGAAAACTGTTGTTGTAGGTGAACTCAACCATGGGTATATACTTCTCCCCAGTGCCCTCAGAATCTAGGATGCATACTTATAGCATGTACTCAAGTAGTTATATCATAAAATCAGTCTAGATATTAGTTTTAGGGTGGTATGTTGTCCTCAGAAGAACCTGTGTACCAAGTTCCCTCTTAAAACTCTTTTATAAAAGACAGGTAAAGTTGGTTCCCCTATCTGAAACAATAGTGAGAGGGACCCTATGAAGTCATACTATCTCATGGATATAAAAACATCCAAAATCATCAACACTGAATGTCTCCTTGACATGAAATAAATGATGAATCTTAGTGATCTTGTCAACAACTACCCGCATAGCATTGTTACCTTGAGGTGACCATGGAAAACCGATCACAAAATCCATCGTTACATCATTCCATTTCCACTCTGGTATAGGTAACTATTATAAAATCTTATCTAATCACTGATGTTCCACCTTCACTTGCTAATAGGTGGAACATATTGTAATAAAACCAGCTACCAATATCTTTATACCTGGCTACTAGTACTGATGGTGTAAGTCACACTACATCTTGGGGACTTCGAGATGCACTGCCCATGCCAAAGCATAAAATTCCTACATCATCTCCACATTTATATCACAGGGAACCCATACTTGACCATGAAAACATAGTATCTCATTGTCATCCACAACTATGTAGGAGGTGTATCCTCACCAGCCACACTCTCCCGTAGTTCTATGATCTCTAAATCTAAGAGATGCCTCATTATTAATCTATATATCAAGGTAGAGGTCATATCTAAAGATGATAGGTAAGTCTATCCCTACTTTTCATGCACCTCCATGTGAATCCCATAGAACAAATACATGAGGTTCCACTCACTAATGGCATGATAAAATACATATATCTAAGTTTTCATGCTTAGTGCATCAGCAACTACATTGCCTTTACCAAGTTTGCAGGCAAGATCAAAGTAAAAGGGTTGTAGGTACTCCACCAATAGTCACTACCTCAGATTCATATCACACTATGTAAATATATACATGAATCTTTTGTGGTCCATATACACCAAAAAATGAACTCCAAGTAAATAATGTCTCCAACAGTGCAATGCATGAACAATTACAACTATCTCAAGATCATACGTCGGGTAATTCCAATCGTGTCGTCTCAACTGTCGAGACCCATACACCATGACTATATCCCCATACATCAGTACTACTCCTAGCCTAATACCTAATGAATTATAATACACAGTATATCTCTTTCCCTATTCTAGTATTATCAGTTCTAGTGCTGATGTCAACCTTTATTTTAGCAACTGAAAGGTTGTCTCACAAGAGTCTGACCATAAAAACAACATAACCTTATTTTATAAGCCTATCAATGGTGATTCTAAGATTAACAATTCTTTTATGAATTTCCTATAGTAACCAGCTTAGCCTAAGAAAATTTTTATGACAAATACCTTTTTGGGATTTTCATAGAAAACTATAGATCTCACCTTCTCAGGGTCTATTGATACTCCTGTCTCTGAGATGATGTGACCTAGGAAGTGAATATGATCCATACATAAGTGGAACATTGTGACATTAACATTTAAATGATGATATATTAGTGAATTCAAAATGATATCATGATGGTTGGCATGGTTGTGTTGATTGTGAGAATACAGTAATATATCATCCACAAAAACCACAACAAAAGAATCCAAATAAAAATGGAACACTCGGTTCATTAGTGTCATGAAACCCACTGGTTCATTTGTAATATTGAATAACATAACTAGAAACATGTATACACCATACCTGATACGAAAATTTTTATGAGGTATGTCTGTAGGTTGAACACGTACCTGGTGATATCCGGACCTAAAGTAAATTTTTGAGAACACCAGGGATCCTTAAATCTGATCAAATAATTAATCTATCTATGATAAGGGATATTAGTTCTTAATCATCAACTAGTTCAGCTACTGATAATCCACGTATATCCTAAGAGTTTGATTTGCCTTTTTTGTAAAAAGGACCGATGAAACCCACAGAGAAGTACTAGGTTGAATAAACTCATTCACCTTTAAATCCTTGAGATGCTGCTTGAGATCCTGCAAATCGGTCATATGAATCATGTAAGGAGGAACGGATATTGGTGCATATTCTATAACATGATTGGTGGAAAATTCCACTTCTCTCTTAGTTGGTAATCTAGAAAATTCATATGAGAGGATGTCCCTGAAGCACTGAACTATTGGAGGAAAGTCTGCCTGACTCACTCCCTAATCATACAGATAAAAAATAGTAATATTGGCTATCATCCCACCCATCCCATGATCCTTTGGTCCATCTCATCTCACTGAGACATCCCATTCACCCCTACGAGTATAGACTACAACCTTTGGTGACATGAAAGTCACCTTCCAATGATAGGAGTTGATGTAAGCTCAATAAGCTACTAACCAGTCCACCCCAAGTATGAATTCAAACCATGTCATCTCGAGGAAATAAAAATCCCAGAAGAAGTTACACCCACCAACCTCAAGGGGGAACTCCCTACACTAGCACACTTCTTCCATTATAATTTCCAATAGAGTGTCTATAATCATAATGCTCTGAAAAGACAAAAAAAGATCACAAGACTCTTCAACATAGGTGGAAATACAAAACTATGAGATGAATTTATATCAAAAAAAGAGAGGAGATAAAATAGTATAGGACAATAAGATCATACCTCTAACCATAGACAATCTAACACCATTATCCTTGGGGGTAGAATGAACAGAATAGATAGGGACGATACCACGACCTTCTGATACAACTTCAATGTCTAATGTAGGCCCACCTTAATGTCTCGGTGTAACTAATGACTAGATACCTTGGCCATGACCAACACTTCATTGATATGACTGACCAAGACTAGTCTAACTCCCTCTCTAATGGGGAGATGATGAACCTAATCCTGAATATGGTGTCGAAGCTGACCCCATACCACTCATAACTGGAGGGATGGTCCGGCAGAAACGATGCATGTGGCCTAATCTTCTACAGTCTAGGCACTCATCTGGGTCACAATCTCACTGATTCTTCATGGGGCCTCTCATAAAACACTGATGACAAAACAAGGAGATACCAATACTCATAGTTTGACTGGTACTCATCTTTTCGGAAGACTCAAAGTGGTGCTTCCTGCCTACATACATAGAACCACTGGGTTGAGAAACAGCACTACCCTGCTCAATGCCCCTGGCTTCTCTCAGGTTCTACTATGTAATAAGAACCTGATTTACAATTTTAGTGATGAAGGTAAGCCTATAAACACTGACCTGAGATCCGATAGCATGTCAGGGACCTTCCTCGAAGCATATATCTCTCAATAGCTCATCATTATGGTATGTCAGCATAAAATGATTCAAATCTGTAATGAATGTTCAGTACTCTATATCCGTAATTTCAACCTACTATAGACATATGAATTTACTAGCCTGCTTTTTTCAAATAGTCGTAGGGTAAAAATTTTCACATAATCAGGTTTTTTAAATCATCCTTACCCATATATCACAGACAGTGAGATTGGTTTAGAACATCCCCCAGTGCTTTTCTACTCCGTGTAGCATGTATGTAGTAAGCTTGAACATCCTCTCAAGAGGAATCTCAAGATTCAAAAAAAATACTACATAGTATCTAACCATAGATCATCAGACAAGGGACCACCATCCCTAGAAAACATGGGTGAATGCTACTACTAGAACACTAGTGTCAGCTCATCCATAGATAAGGCAGAATGTGGTGCTCCCTGATAAGTCTGCATGAAGCAAAAGAATCCCTCACAAAACTATGCCTCAACACCTATGTCTGGGACAAAAATTGGTGCCACAGTTAGCACCAAAGGAGGATCAGATAGTAGTCCATATCCCACCACCTCAAGAGTGTGATTTTTTCCTCTCTTCTAGTATACGACTGGAGGTCATCATGGTGTAATGTCTCTACAATTCCAAACACACTACTCAGAAAATAATGAAATCCATATTCACAGATCAAAAGTGTAGGATAGGTCAATACACTACTAAAACCAAGTCATAACCCAAAACCTACTCCAAATGCTAGGACTATGACAAGAATAGTCAAAAGGGTTAAAAAATTAACTAGTCATGATGCCTCTTGTGCACTAAAAGGATGGATCTAGGTCAAGTATATGTTTATCATTTCATTTTTCGATTCCATTTTTCACTTGTATTCACATTCATTTTACATTTCATTTCAATAATTCAATTATCCAAGTGTTTTAACAAATTTTTCACCCTTTTAGAATCCATTAGGGCCCATAACACCTCATGAACAAAACTTTGGTGTCCATTAAATCCATACATGACACAAAAAGCATACATTAAGAATTTAGTCAAAAGTTGCACCACTTCCCAGTCCATAAGGGCCGATACTCTTTATGAATTGAAAGAAGGAATAAATTTCTCTATCATTACAGAAAATATATCAAAATATAAGGAACATTTATCACAGTACCTATCACAATATCATTCATCAAGTAATGAATCCTAATGTCATGGCATAATGTATGGAATATGATTTCAAACAAGTGCCTATTTGATGAATTAGATGGAATACCATCATCTCATCAAGTTAAAACACAATAGAACCCTCAATAATATTAATATTAACATTATAATGCAAATGTTTCACCCAACAGTGAAATAAAATCAAATGTAACTGTGAAAATCTAGAAAATAACAATTTCATTCAAGGCAATTTAGATTTTCCCTATATGCGGGGTTACTAATCCAAGGCACAACTCATTACCAAACTTTGGTCCCTTTATATCCCTGTCTATTTTCTCTAAATAGTAAAAAAACATAATAGAAACCTCTGATACCACTTTGTTACATCCTAGACCCAGAAGCCACTCAATAGTGCCCCGAGACTAGTGGGTCTCAAGGACTCAAGAGAGTCTCCCAAAATGTTTGAGGCTTCCAATAGGTTGTGATGTCCTGGGAGTGTTATTAGGGAGACCATTCCCTCATCACAAGAGTATATCAAATGGACAATTAAATGACAAAAAGATAACGAAAATAGATAAAATAAGAAGACAACTAAAAGGTAAACAAGGAAAGGATATATAAACAATCTAGAAGTGTCTCGTATACAAAGATGCATATGATAAATGTATCTATAAAATAGAAAAAATAGGTACATGTAAATACAGTACAATACAAGTATAAAAAATAAAAAAATACAAAAAAATTTCCTAGTATCATAGCAAGCCACAGCTTAGACCCATGCTCCCCTACTCCAAAGCAACAATCAACAACCTGTGTTAGGGAGATTTCCCATATCAACACCTACAACCATACAATATATTTGGGTCTCTAAGGGAGGCCCAAATAGGGTGTGAGAAAATATATCAGTTGGAAACTACCCATGATTTATACAATTCCATAGTGTGGAACATAAAAATATATGCGGGTAAACAATAAAGTAGGTAAACAGTAAAGATAAGTAAAGTTCTCATGGCATGTGAATTACTAAGAAATTTGTACTATCTAGACTCTCAATCTCCCTAAAAAATATGGTCAAAATTTGATACAATAAAACTTCATGAAATTTGTAAGTAAACAGCACGATCTTTTAATTCATCCAATCATTTCCTAAAACTATGACCTTTCCATATATTACAAGAGTCAAAACATCCATGTCCAAGATATAGAATCATGTGTATCACATTTCCATATCCACGTTAAATGTCAAATTGTTAGACCATGAAGGTTTGGATCCAAGGATTCATGAACCAAGGGATCCTCATTGAGCCCTAGGAGCATATTAGTTGAAAATCACTTAGGCACTGGTTGGAGTCTTAGGGGCACGTCATAGCGGACATGACCTAAACGAGTCCAAAAATGCCAGATCTAATGGTTATCAAAGCCCATGGAATCCCATGGATTCATGACCCAATGGTGGTATATTCAACCCAACTCGTCCACTACATTTTTCAAGATTCTTGGATATCCATCCATGTAATATATAAAATCATTCATCCATTTCGTATCATTTAAGATTCATCACTATATGATTCTACCCACTCATATATAAACATTTACATTCAATTCACATTGTGAGTATACCCACTTATTAAAAATATTAAAAAGAAAATACATCTCATGAGTATACCCACTTATGTATAAAAATCCATGATCATAATATTTATTGAGTATACCCACTAAATATTCATAATTCAAAAACATGGAATTTAACGAGTATACCCACTCATTTAAATAAAATTATCATTTAAACATAACAAACTTATTCTATTTAACAATTGACCAATTATATTTCAACATGTTCTAACAATGTATGGAGGAAATACATCATCTAACCATACCATTAAACTAATTTCATTATTAAAGGATTCCTATAACAAGGAAAGCTCAAACACACCGCTTGGATGGATTAATATGTAATAAACAAGGTGAAATTCATAGGCGCACCCCATGGTTGACCTTGGGTTGTGAAACAACCACCATTACATCTCAACAGAACCTAAGGGAATCCATAATAGGTCAAACCCCCTTTAATTCAATTTAAACATTTAATTTTGATGCTACACTAGAATGTAAAACATGTGGTATAATAACCGATAACTCCATAAATAACCTAAACTAAAAAATAGTATAGAACACCTACCTTAGATTGATAGATGAGTGCTCTTCCAGTATTTCGTTCTGATTCAACACACACTAGGAGAAATATAAATAATGACTGAATAATGATATATTAAATCAAATCAGCTTTCAACAAAATAGTGAAATTGATATATAGAATAATTGAGAATGGCTAAAAAGGAATTTAGATGTCATTTATGTGGATTCAACGAGACGTTCCATGCTTGAATCGAAGATCAGATAGAGATAATACCTCATATCCAAGCTTAGTTGATGAATAAGGATCTCAAAAGACCCATTTACTATGCGTATAAAGAAAAACCTATTTTAGGTTTCTAAAACTATTTTTATTCTAATTTTAAAAATTAAATTTCCCAAAATATCAGGGGTTTAATAGTTAGGTGCATAGATTGGAAAACATAGAACCAAACTATATGGTTTCTTGTTGGATGAGGGACACCCACATGGTTTACTCACATGGTTTCACTAACCATGTGAAATCCAATCACAAACCCTCTCTCCATGTCTACAAAAACCGCATACCTAGCCACATGACCATGTGGCTGATTTTTCATGGTTTTACCTAACCACATGTCCTAATTATATTCATTTTCCAGCCTCACATGGTTTGGTATAACTTTTCGGACTGCCCCATATGGTTTTCACTAACCATGTTCTAGGCTTAAATTACCCAAAATGTGGGTTCTGGGGTATGAACAAGCCATGAACACCCCGAACACCACCATTCCCTCATAGGGAATTCACTTAAGGCCATATTCAAGAGTAAAAACTAAAAATGAAGGGATATGTACTTCATATCAAAACCCGGGTTCTTACATATCCACTTAGTTAATATAATTTAATGAATATGAAGGTGTTAAAAGTCATATATCAGTTATGTAAACTCCCTAACGGAATTTCGTAATAGAAATAATGAATAATACTATCATATAAAGAGGCTGGAGCATTATTTCATGCTCATACCTACCCATATCCTTTTTCCCAGAGGCCTCTAATGCCAGTATCCACCTAATTAATAGGTGTCCATGTTATGATAATTTGATTAAAACACCTAGAGAATTATGGACTGGTAACCCCCTTCTTATTCCTACTTAAGAGTATTTGTTTGTAAAATGTATTCCATTATTATGATCAAAAAATTATAACCAAGAGCTCTAAAGTGTATCTTTTTTGGGTATGTTGAGGGTGTTAAGTGGTATAAACTCTAGGTTTATAAACATGAATATTAAAAATGCATCAAAAGTATAGATGTTGTCTTTCATGACTCTTTTTCTACCAAAAACAAGACTGCCACACTTAGAAGCAGGTATCCAACCCCTAAAAAGGCTGATGAAATTGAGTCTTCATCCTAGTTTGTGTCTCATATCTAGCATAATCCACCTTCTCCTCAGCCCAATTATGGGTTTGATTTTGTGTCTTATTCTGATACAAATTTTGGATCATAACCTGTAATCCCTAATGAAGACTACTATCTGAACTAAGATAGGGTAAGAGGGGTTCCCAGACCTCTTGATGAGTTTTTTCAGTATGATATGGAATCTTATTCCTTTTATATAGACCATGATCGTATTAATGAAAATCCTTAAAAACTCTAGGAATTCCTTGAATAACAATGAATCAATGCCGATGGTATTTTCCATGAATGAAGAAATGCAATATTTTAAAAATAACCACACTTATACTATTGTGAAGAATGAAAATTATGCGAAAATAATTGGTTCTAAGTGGATATTTTAAAGAAATGAAGATAACACCAGGGGTAATAAAATAAAGTATATTACAAGGTTAGTTTCAAAAGGTTTCCTCTAAATAGAGGAATTGATTACTCTAGATTTCCTCGAAATTATTAAGAATTCTTCCATTAGACTTTTATAATATTTTTCCGCCTATAATAATCTTCAAATTTAACAATTGGATGTAAAAAATACATTTTTATAGTGATTTAGATGAAAACATTTATATGAAACCTAATGATGGTTATGTTAATGAATTCAAATTGAATAAATTCAACCTTTTAAAAAAATCAATGAATGTTCTGAAACAATCCTCTAGATTGTGGTACTTAAAATTTGATTCATTCATGTTAGCTAACTAGTTCATTAACAGTCAATATGATTCATGTGTTTATTTTAAAAAAACTAAACATTAAATGATTTATTTATTGTTATATTTTTATGACATTCATAACATTTTAAAAAATTATGAACCTCATTTCTACTATTAAATCACAATTATAATTGATGCTTGAAATGAAATATTTAGGTGTATATAATAAAATGTTAGGTGTTGAAATAAAAGGGGCTAGAGTAGATAAACTATTATACTTATCTCAACATGATTATGTTTTGAAAATACTTATGATATATATTTTTATATCTCTCAAACTAGTAAATATGCCTCTTGGATAGCATTTTAAATTATCTTTAACATAAACACCCACAATTACTGATGATATTAAGCCTATGTCTAATTTTTTTAATATAGTATGCAATGTTATATACATTATTATTTGTACATAGATAGTTATTTTATATGAAATCTGAACTTTAAGAAGATTCATGGACACACTTAGGAAGCCACACTGGAATACCATTAAGTGGATCTCAATATACCTCTCTTATAGATCTAATATTGATTTGTGTTATGGTAATGATGTAGACTCTGCTAAATTCATTACGGGATATATAGATTCTAATTATGAAGGTAATATATATAGAAGAAAATCCCTTACTGGTTATGTCTTCACTGCCTATGGTTCCCCTATTTCATGGAAGTGTAATATACAGTCCATGGTTGTACTGTCAGCCGTGGAGTCCGAGTATATTACCTAGATCGAAGTAGTGAAAGAGGACTTATTGATGAAGGGTCTGTTTTATGAACTACACCTATACAATATTGATTTTAATGTATATTCTCATAGTCAATTATCACATCATTTATCTCAAAATTTGGGTTTCCATGGTAAATTAAAGTATATAGATATTAAGTTGAATTTTATTAGAGATGTTTTGGAATATGAAACTTGTGTGTCATAAATATAAACACAAAAATAAACCCAGATGACAGTTTGACTATATTTGTGGTCCTCTCTATGTATAGATTCTGTTTAGGTAGGTTTAACTTGGTCTCTATTCCATAACCATCGGTGCAAGAACAAAATAAAATTCAACTGAAAATGGAGGATATTTGTTAATTATGTCTTATATTTTATCTTTTATTTCAGATTTAAATCGTTACTTGTTTATTATTACATCTATTTATTGAACCATTCATGAAAAATTTACATTTATTAAATTTATTTAAATTCGCAATATTATATTACTTTTTTTCTATTGGGCTTATTTAGCCCTCTAGGCTGCAGTTCCATGTGAGAATCTATTTACTAGGCCTTAGAATTTTTTTATCTTATTGTACACATGATCCCATTACATTATTTATATCTGGTTATTTTTGTTTTATATCTATTGATCATTATCTCCTCCCATTGAATCGATTTCATCCATGTGTCCAACTTGTTAATAAAGGAACTTAGTTTCTATTCTAGTGACATGTGTGTGGTGTGATCTTGTTGGGAATAGAGTTGTGATGGAATGATGGTGTTAGGGGATTGATAAACCCTTTACCTCAGTGGATTCATCAATTGATTTACTCTATCTCACTTCTAGATCCTAGAAATAATAGGCAAAACCATGGCTCACTGTCACTGCATTTCTATGTTAGAGTCTTATGCCTGTTGATCTCCCCGAACACATGTTTTTTTAGTCTTGGGGTATATATTATGTTCTTCCATATATAAAGAAGTGTGAAACCTTCTCCATGGAAGTTATATGTGTAAGAGAAGAATTAGATCTTGGTTCTAGATGCACTGTTCTTCAACCATCCATTGTCTAGAGAACAGGATCGTCAGAGTTTCTTCAAACTCCAGCATTGTAATTATCAACATTATTTTTTTTCTGTTAAACATGTAATTTCATCTCAGTTCTTTCTATTTCTTTTATCTGAAACTATATGGTTTATTCCACCTTTTAGTGAATCTCTTTTGAGAATTAATAAAATATGTGCATGGGTGGTGGTATTATTTCCATTCACATAGGACCCCATACGACCAAAGCATGTTAAATTTATGTGTTATTTACCTTATTCCCATGTTTCATGTTTATTATATGTTATTTGTATAAATATATTATATTTTACTTCATATTTCCAAGATACAGTACATTCATTTTGGTTGTTTGGTTTTCTGCCATGGTTCGGGTAAGGACTCAGCCTTACATGCATCCTTGTGTGTTTTGATTTCTATAATTTTGTGTGAGTTTTTTTGAGAGGGTGAGGTTTTAGTGCAGTAAATTGGTATCAATGGATGAGTTCAATAATCTATGAAATATTCACACTCCATCCCACTATTAACACATCTATGAATCTATTACTATTTGCAATGCATTAGCTGCTGCTGTCCACACTTCCTACACAAAGTTGGTGCTTAGATCTGCTCCTCAGTGCTGATGTCCATGAATATTCAACCTCTCTACCAATCATCCATGCCTCTACAAACCCTAATTGGTTTCTATTTGATTCCCATAGTGTTATCACTATTCAAATTCATGAAAATCTATTTTTATCTGTGTCTAGCTTGCTCGATTTTGGTATCACCCCAATCATTCTATTTTTTTATCATAAAATGTGGGGATTTATTGTACTGCACATGGGATTAAAAATAATATAAGTGTGTTATATGTATGAATTACAAACAAAAAATGGGGAAAGAAAAAATATAAATGAAATGAAAGGGGATGGGGTGTGGTGGAAAAAAAGGGTTACCAATGTTTTTTTGTGTATTACCCATGGAAAAAGAATGAAAATTGGATGTGGAAAAAATATTTTTTTATTTGTTGAAATTAAGTCTAGGTGGGGTGTTGAAAATATAAGTGGGTGGTGTTGAAAAACATTTTTTTGTCATTTTTTGTATTTTTTTAAAAACAAAATACGTGGAAATAAAATTTTACATTCATTTGGTATCTATTTTTAGAAATTAAATAGTCTATTTTAGAATTTTTGACTATTCTGGATTTATTGGCACTGTCTGTTTTTTGAAATTATGATCTAATTTTTTGATGTAAAATCTCAAAGATGAAATAAGTACTATAACACCCTAGGTGTATTTTCTAAATACACATCCCAAGACTATAAGTAATTATGTATATAGAAGTATGGTTTCCATTACTAAATTTTATGTGGAAAAATTTAATGGGATAAAAGACTGCAACATGTGGAAATTTGATGTATTAGATGTTTTAACTCATTAGGAGTAAGATATAACCTTAGTAGAAAAGATAGCTGAAATCTTTCATGGTGATTCGAAGACACTCAACCATGAAGCCTACAGTATGATCTGAATTCATTTGGATAAAGATCATTAATATAGTGTGATGCAAGATACATTTGAAAAAATATTGTAGAATATTTTGGATAACAAGTATATAGCCGAATTCCATGAAAATCCATTGTACCTGAAAAATAAATTGGAGAGATTTAAATAAAAGGATAGTATGCATATGATTGAGAACCTAGACTATTTTAATAAAATCACATATGATTTTCTAGGTTAGAAGGTAACAATTGGATATGAAGATAAGGCTTTGTTGATGTTGAACTCTCTACTAGAGATTTATGATCACCTTACTTCATCGTTGTTATATGGTAGGGATGAGGTAAAATATTTTGTTGTATCAAATTTCTTAGTTAACAATGAGTATAGGTGGAAGGAAAAGTATATCCATAAAGATTATACATCAGAGTAATTTATGGATACTAGAGGAAAATAATCTGAAAAAAAATCAGATGATTAATAAGAGATGAATGATGATCACGGTCAAAAGGTGAGTCCATCTTTATATGTCCAACGAACGATGAGCATGCATACTATCATAAAAAAGGGAACTGGAAGAACGATTATCCAAAAATTAGGAAACCAAAGGTGAATTTTTTACAAAAACATAAGGATGTTGAAGATACTTCTTTAAAAGTTTCCTCGATGGTCACCGATTCAGACGGTTGGATTATTGATTCTGGTTGTCCAATCCATATGTACAGGATTCAAGATTGGATTTTAAAACTCAAGGATTCAGATGAATGTGTGTTGCTTATGGGAAATAACCACCGGTTCCACATGAGAGGTATTGGAATAATATGGTTGAAGATGCATTATGGTACAACTAGATGCCTTATAGATGTAAGATACGTACCAGAATTGGAGAATAATCTTATATCGCTTGTTGATTTGGTTACACTTGATTACTAGATCACTATTTAATATGGATTCATGAAAGATACCAATAGTGCACTCCTTGCGGTGAATGGTATTTTAAAGGGTTCTTTCTATTTTTTTAATACTGATATTGTTACATATGGAGTACTGATATCAGAAAGACTATCACCAATGGTAGAAAATGAAAGACTATATGGAGACATTCAATGTATGAAAAATAGGTCATCTAATCTATTTCTGTAATCAAAGATGATGTTTCCGACAGCCATCGAGACATTTTGGATAACAAATAAATGAAATGATGGAATGCTGTTATGAAATAATAAATGAGTTCACTACATCAGAATTAAACATGGGATCTTGTTCCTGCTCTAAAGGAAAAGAAGGACGCTATAGGGATCATGTTCTAACATTGTTTGGAATTGATCAATATGTCTAATAAATGAGATTCCCATGGTCATTGGGAAGGTGGTAGCAACATGAATATTTTTTCAATAGTATTATTTTTTTGATAAGTAACTTAGTGATATTTTTAAAAGAATGTATATATTGTTGAGTGTTGATGGAACAATATATCTATCCAAAATGGAAGGTGTCTAATAGAAGAGGATTACTTTGGTTGGTGAACAACTGAGAAAGACTCACTACAGTAGTTGGTGACTCCTAAGAAGACTCACTGAAGTTGTTTGTGACCACATAAAAAATTTATAGTGGCCTTTTTTATCATGTCAACCTCTTCAACTATAAAATTGGGTTCCCCTATGTGGGAATATATAGATATTGTTTTTAAATTTTTTATGCATTCCCATTTGAATATGAAAATCTAATACCTTTATCATAGATATAGGTCATCTGACCAAACCATATATTTTTTTTCATCCCAGTGTGTTTTGATTTCTTTGATTTTGTGTGGTATTTCTTGAGAGGGTGAGGCTTCCTCACAATAACCTAGAAGATCCTTTTGTAATCCATGGTTATATCCTCAATGGTTTCCATCATGACAGGGCCATTGTAATTCACATTCATGCCTTTTGTGGTGGTAATATTGGATTATATGTTGAGAAGGAACGACTTGTTTATGAGAGGAAGATGAAAGAAAGAGAGAAAAAACATCATTTAAGTTAGTCAAACAATGCTCAGATAAAAATCTATCCCACATATATGTTTTTGGGAAGTCGATCACTTCATTATCCTGACTACTACATTTACTATCAATGCAAATTTTCATCCCCCCTCCTCTTACATATCTTTGGTATGGTGCCTCATATACTTTTTATATATTCTCATGGATTATATGGTCTTAATATAATTTATATATCTTCCTATGAACATGTAAAACCACATAATCAGACCTAAGTACCTTATTTTTCAACTCGCATGAATATATATATATACAAGTGAGATATACACTCTATTGACCCATATAACTATATACTATGCATATCACAACATGTTGTGTGGGCATACATTCCATTACATACACAACACATGATAAGAAAAATACACAACATGAGTCACATGATATTTCAGGTGACAATATATACCATGTAAGTATTAAATTACATAAATGAATTTAATCTGGTGTAAAATGTATGTGCCATGTCACCTCCAATATGTACATCATGTATATATTAAATTCTAGTAATAGATTTAATAATTCACAAAAGGTATATGTTTTTAGCCTCTTCAATAGACATAGTGAACTTAATTAATTTAAATTGAAATTAATTTTTGTTTACTATATACTATGTATATCACAACACGCCTATGGGTGTATATGCCATTACGTATATAGCACACAATAAGGACTGTACATATAAAATTGAGTCACACAACATGTCATGTGACAATATGTGCAATATTAAATTTCATAAATGGATTTAATCTAGTTTAAAATGTACACACCTTGTCACCAGTAGTGAAAACGTTATTTATTATTAAATTTTAGTAATTGATTTAATCATACATATAAGCTATAAGTTTTTTGGCCTCTTTACCACACACAATGCACTTAATTATTAAAAATTAAAACTAATTTTTTTAATTTATTTGAAATAATAAAGGATGAGAATATTATTCTATCTAAAATACTATAAAAAATATTAATATGAAGAATTAAATAATTAATTAATAGATCAATTCATTAATTATTGTAAATTTATATTAATTACAATTAATTGAAATGAATGATAACAAGTCTTAATGCATAGTCATTTCATATTACAATTGATCATGAGCTTGAAAAGCCTATCTATTTGTTGCATTTGTTTATTTTGATTATTTATTGTATTGTTTTTTGTGATAATTGTTATAAAATTAAATATGATGATCTACGTATAATACCTCTCACATTTATCATTTACAGGATTTAATTTCTACAGTTTATTTTATGTAACACTGAACAAATGGTACACCTCACTCATGAGTGAGTAAAAATTTGTAAAGTACAAAGCCTTTAGTAATGGGAGATAGATTAAGAACTGGACTGAGGTAAATTCAACCA
This sequence comes from Viscum album, assembly GCA_963277665.1. Lineage (NCBI taxonomy): Eukaryota > Viridiplantae > Streptophyta > Magnoliopsida > Santalales > Viscaceae > Viscum > Viscum album. The sequence goes on along the minus strand of OY728162.1, from coordinate 1,506,344,721 downwards.
CGGAGATACATAGAATAATAGTGGAATGCTATAACTCAATTAATTAGTGGGATCACATAGTTATTCCCACTAGGGTCAAGGTTGGGTTTTCTCCACTTGATAAATCAACCAACACTTAAAAAATCATGATCATATTTCAAATATATTTTATTTTTTTAGTGTATAGTTGTTTATTTACTTATGTGATGCATGGTTTATTTGGATGATTAAATGTGATCACATAAAATATGTAAAACCATTAATCATGGTTAGATGAAATAAACTAAAATTATTATAACTAATTTATTTTATAAAACATGATTAATTAATAAATTAAACAAGATATTAATAAGAATGTGAAAAATAAAACAATGAATATTTATTCATAAGTGACAAAAAATCAATAAATGAAAATATTAAGTAAAAAATTCCTTCCATAACTTGAGTTAAAATTCGACCATAGTTCAAAGTACTTATCATACCCTTGTTATAGTTCTTTCAATTATTGGAGAAATATAATGAAATTCTTGATTCGAATTAACCTAATTTTTATCAAGGTTTGATTTCCTTAGCATGACTGGGTTAAACATGGAGGCAAGAATTGTGGAAGTCCGATTATACGATTTTAGGATCGGGGAGTCCACTCTATAGATTATGGAGTTAGAAGTTAACATTGTTAGAAAGAATATCCTACCTAAATACCATTGAATAATTTGACCAGTCCCATATCTGATTTATTTGAAGGGAAATATGGATCCTTATCATTAGAATATCATAGTTATAAGATATTTTAAATCTAATGGTGAGGGTTATTGGGATTTCATAAATTAGTGGTTGACTAATTAATTCATTAATTATTTCATAACAAGTAATCGATATAAGATAATAAAATATATTTCTATTTTTTGTAGAAACTCAATGAAAAAACCATAGAAACACTATGGTTATTCCTATAAAAAAAAAATTTCCACACCACTAAAAATTTATAATAGTAGTATAGGCACTTGTGAACAGAACTACCATCAAAATATTAGTCTATATGTTTGAATCCCCTACTCCTAAACAACTACCTGAGAGAGTGATAGAAGGTGAAAATAATCCTATAGGAGACACATATAGGATGATTCATATTTCCATTACATCATGATATCATCTATTTCTAGAGTTACTAAGATAAAATATAATGAAATGGATGAATAAACCATGATAACTCATCACCAATAACATGAAAAATAGAGAAAGAGGCTAAAGATAAATAATATTTTCACTACACTATGTAAGTGAAAATTGAAAGATGGGTATCTAGATAGTAATCTTGCATTTAAGATTCTGAATTTTATCAATTAATTAGAAAATTTGGGCTTCTAAATGGATATAAAATTTTCTATTAATCTTATATTTTCACCCTTTCCACCTCAATTCTCTATATTCATTATGAACTAAAAAAGAAATAGTATAGAGATGCCACTAATGAAGTAGTTTTCTATAATCTATCACTCCATGTATTCCTGGGGATTGAAGGTGTTAGGAAGTACATTGAAGGTATTATAGAGGAAAGAGTAGAGTTTTTAACCATCCAAAAGGACACCATTCCATGGTGGTATGTGTGGTTCTATCTATAGTAAGCACATTTAGATTCATAAGAATAATATATAGTAGTTTTGGGCTGGTCATTTGGAACTTTGGTGTTTTCGATTTCTTGAGTGGATATTGGTATACTGTGGGAAGTGAAACACCTAAGGTGGCTATATTGTATGGTGTTTTACCTTTGATGTTCTTCCTATGTGAAATAAGGAATGGCTCAAAACTATAGTAGAAGTTGAAGTTCCATTCATGGTTTTCAATATTTCTATGTGGGAAACATGGAGTATTGAAAAGCCTATGGTGATGTTCATGGTGGTGTAGAATCAATGTAAGATTTAGTTTCACATGAGGGAGAGGAAATGGAGACCTGAATTCATCCATGTCAGGATCATTGGTGTGGATTATTAAAATTGTGATAGATTTTTACTTATGCCATGGTGGCATGATGGGTATCTGAAACTCCATTAACCATTCCATGGTTCATGGTGTGGTGATATTCAAAGGATATTTAAAATGAATTTAAATATTTGTGATATTTGGAGGGTAATACTAATTCAATTTCCTGAATTATGGATCTACATTTAATCAGAGTCACCACATGTATAGTGGGGGTGATCGAACTATGTTGGAGTCCAATTGGGATTCCTATATAAATAAAGAATATTAAATTCCTTGGTTTGATTTCCATTATCTATCTTTGAACCCTTGATAACCCTTAGGCCTTCCTAACCCTCTTAATCCATTTCCATTGAGAGTCTAAACACCATTGGTTTTCATATTGATGTCTCATGATTTGGGGTATTATCCTTTCTTCTTCTTAGTCTTCTTATTATCTTCCTTATTTATTTGTATCTAGAGGTAAATTTTTTTGGTTTTTCTCTCATTTGGGTTGTATTTTGATCATGTCTGAATGATAAATTTTCGTGGATATGTTCTGAGCTGTTTCCATTGAGTTTGGTGGACTTTTTCTTTCATTATTGATCAAATAATGTAGAAACATATAACCGAGGTAGGGGTTTAGTTACTTATCTATTTATTTTTTGTGTCAATGTAGAAGTACTATGATTTGATTTATTTAGTAAATGGTGGACTTTGCCTAATTGAAGAAAATAAATATATTCAATAATTAAGTATGAAGGGATGTTGGGATATCATGTGTTGATTCTTTATTGATGACGACTCTTATTATTTTATAGATAATGTGATATGTATATACTATGATTGTTGTTTTTAGCATGGTTAATGTGATTGGAATTAGATATACAACATAGATCTAGAAATGGGGAACTAATTAATGAATGGGTTATGATAATTTGATTACCATTATTCCTTAAAAAATATTTAATATTTTATAATTGAATGAAGCATGTTTATAGTTAGTTCTTAGATTTTTTAACCTATTAATAATAGGTTACATATTTCTAAAATCTATGCATAATGAATCAGTTAATTTAATATGATAACGATTTTTTTCTAGAGATGAATTTTTTTGTATGATTGATCTCATTATTGTTTGTGAAAGGCTTACATGCCCTGGAATTATGGCCTTAGTTTTCCCTTTAATTTTTGCACTAAAAATATGTTTTGTTTCCTTGTTATAATGATCTTGGATGTAATATACCCTATTGTGATCGGTTGTAATACTGATATGGTTGGTATATTTGGTGAGAAATTTATGGGAATGGGTGGAATAGGTTGATAGTAGGGTTTCCATTTTTTTTAAAATTTATTGTGTTCGTTTACTAATTGGTTCATTATTATGAGTTGAGATCTGGGTTTTACTATCTTGATTGGTTAAGGTTTGAAGGATATATTTCGCGATGGTTATGTGATGTGATTCCCAATTACTTTTTATAATTATTTTATGCACTATGATTGAATCTCATTGTGGTGTCTTAAGACTAGTCCTAGAATACCCAAATCATGGAGTGGTAATTGAATTAATCATTAACTCATGGGATAGAAATGTTTGTTAGTATTGTTGAATATTATAAACCATGGGATGGTTGGTTTAATTATTTGAGGAGCATGTGATGGAAATATATAAATTTTTAATTTGAATTATAAATCAAGTTTCATTTTAAGTAATTGATATTATTATACCTTAAGTTTTAAGGATTATAATTAATGAATTTAATGGTAATTGAAAATTACTAATGAAGGTAGTCAAAGATATTGAATCTTGATGCTTGGGTTAATGTTTGAGATCTTGTTTCCTAGGAGTTAGTGGTGGTATATGATAATTAGGTGAGACAATAGTTGTAGTTGATACTAATTATAGGTAGTTTCCCTTAGTTTCCTTATAAATGATAATATTCTTATATTTTATGATTTCATACTCCACCACCTAAGTTGGGTGGGTAGTCGACACCCAAATGTTTTGGGTATGGGTGTTTTCCTCAACATCCAGGTTGGTGAGGGAATGAATGGATGATTTATCCCTATTCTTCTCTACCACATCATAGTTTCATGATGTGTAGAATTATCTAGTCTGTAATTGATTATGGTATAGGGTACATTTCTATATAGGCTATGATGGATCATAGTTTTTCTATACATGTAGGCATGGGTTGTAGTGGATTAATTTTATTACACATACTTGTATCCTAACTACAGTGAATGTAGTTTCCTATATGTTTACTTACATGGGATATGATACCTTGAGGTATAATGCTTGATATATGGGTTGTAGTGACTTTTGGAATTACTACATGGTTGAGGATGAGGTGTTGATATAGATATGTAGGCTGATGCTATCATGACCCAATATCCCCAGGCCATGATCATGATCATCTAACACCACAAGCTATGATAGGTTATGGGTTTAAAATACATGCATGAGTAGGATATAGTGGCTTATGGTTATAGAACAGACTTGTATTTTAGCTATACTGAATGTGGTTTCCTATAGGTGTACTTACATGGGCTATGATGGATTAAGGTATAATGCATGATACAAAGGCTAAAATTGATTCCATAATTACAACTTGGTTGAGGATGAGAAATTAATATGGATGTATAGAATTATTTTATCATGAACTAACCTCCCAAGGCCATGATTCTAGTCATACAACCCCATGTGTATCCTATAATACCATGGATTCCTTCCCAGCACACAACAATCCATTACACATCATGGTTACTTATTCAGACTAATGACTATTCCCATAGGCCAACACATGTTCTTTTAGTGTGCTTTATACTAACTCACACAAAATCTGAGAAAACTCATAAGAGGTCACCCATCTCTACCCTACTTCAGGTCAAGCATGCTTAACTATGGAGTTATAATTAGGTATTATCCAAAACATATTTCACATTATTGACATGTGTAGTAACATTTAGTATTTTAAGTACAACTTTTCCAAGGTTCTTACACACTACCTGCCTTCAAAGAAAAATGACCTCATTGTGGATCCCAAATCTCAAACCCCAATAATGTATCATCAATTTTGGTTGAGTATTGAACATAATAATATTTTTCATGACCTAACCTCTTCAAGAGATGATCTCAATCTTTTGACCTAATGGGTCTCCTATAATACCTTGGTTTCCTTTCCAACACATCACAAGATATTTCCCAATGAGGTTACATATGAAACTAATGAATGTACCTATAGGTTCATGTTATTTTAGAATGACTTTTCCTCACTCACGAAAAATAATTGAAACTTCTCCTAAGGTCACCCCTCCTAAAAATACTCTTTGTGAAGCATGTTTAACAATGGAGTTATAATCAGGTATGCTCTAAAAAAAGTTTCAACATGTTGACTTGAGTATTATAATATTATATACTTAGTCTTAATTTTATAGTGGTGTTATATATTTCAACATGAGAGGTTGGAATTTGTGTGGTATTGAGGTTGGTAGGTCCGTGGGTCGACCCCCCATCTGAGGTGACATGATAGATTTAAGGGATCGTAGCATATTATGTTTGACATTACGGTGTGAGAGTGAAACACTAGTGTAGAAGTGGATACATGGTACCTTTATTATATATGATTTTTATTTATAATGGAATATTTCTATATGTTACTTGGTGAGAAATAGTTTTTGAGGATGGTTTATAGTTTTATCTTTTTAGGCTATGAGTTGGTTTTATTAGTTTATTCACTGGCCTTTAGAATGCTTCTTTCAAAATTTCATCAATGTTTCTAGGAATGATCTTACTAAGTGTACTTATATGATCAATCTATGTATATATATATCTGTATAATATTTTTCATGTTTATAGGATCTAGTTGGCGATCATGCTAGGAGATACTAGCTCAGAGTGTTAATTCAGGAGTCATTGGAGTCCTTGGTCACCGCCTAGGTATTTCTTTTGGCATCATTTAGTTTTTTATTATTTTAAAGGACATTAAAATCATGTATTGGTATTTATTATTTACTTATGTTATATATTTTATTTCTGGATCTCATCTTTTCAGTTGTCTTAAATTATATAAATAAGGCAATGAATCCAATTTTTATGAATTCTATACCCTCAATGCAAGTAAAAAACCATGGCCTCTTGGATGCGGCATTCGAGGGTCATGATAGAAACTGATGTTGATGCACAAGTTTTTTTAGAAATAGTATCACATAAATTTGGCATGTATAATAAATATGAGATATTGGCTAGAAAATGGGTATTTATTCTCATTATGATCTGATGTAAGGACTATTAAATTTACTGAATATTCTAAGAAAAGTGATACTGCTTGTAGGCTAGTGACCTAAGTAAGGATCACAAAACATGATTGCCTGTGCATATATATAAATTGGGTAGATAGTGGGAACTAGGTTGAATTTTGAAATAATTAATTAACAATAAATATTCCATATTCTAGGATTAGGATTCACTGTCATTTTTTATAGAAATGTCTTCAGGTTGACATAGTCATTATAGGTTCTTACTGAAGATATTGAGAAATATGTGCCAACAGATTGTCATTAGGTTGAGGTTAATGATGAAAAAAATGGAGGAGTACAATCCAAGAGTTTTAGTTCCAGTGTCTATTGATGTATGAGGGATCCTTTTCAGATTAAGAGACCAGTCTTTGTTAAAGGAGGTGAAAATTTCCTTTAGTTATGTTTGTTATTGAAGAGAGAACTAAGTTTCATTGGATATGATGATGATGTATGAGGTAGACCAACAATGGTGGTTCATGTTTCTTAGGGTCCTGGAGGAATCAATTGTTATATGAGAGATGTTTTGAGATCAATTTCAAACTAATTCTCTACCTTCAACTATGAATTTGTCATCATGATATGAGATCCTTACTCTCCACTAGGGGAATTACAATACATGGGAGTTTATTATCTGGTATAAGAACATATTGTTGTATGCTTCATAACTTTTTCAATATGAGGATTCCAAAGAGAATAATTTTTTTTTTGAGGCTTTGGGTCTACAGAACCAGTGCTAGATACACCTTTATGTTGCTGACATATCATGATGTTCTGGTGATGGAATGGTTTTTTATAGAGTACTATCTATAAACAAATCATATTGAGAGTGGAGTCTCCAAGAATATCTATATAGTACAGATATGAAAATAAGTTCTTATTTTTCTATTTAGTAGATTATTAAGACAACAAGGATTCTATTTTAGCCTTCATTATCCTATTATATTGGGTATGGAAGTTCTCAGACTCTTGTTAGTGGATTAGGGATGGTTTTTTATTTTTGTGGAGGCTAGTCCCATAAAATACATTAGTGTCTAGCCTTCCTAAATAGTAAATAAAGACTTGGATACCTTATTTAAACATAAAAATTACAACAATATCCTATAAGTAAACAAAAACGATAAAGAGCTCTATGTTTTTTATAAGCACAAATGGGATGAGGTGGGTAGAGGATATACCAATGATGCCTGTCATCCTCAGAGATAGTTGGTAGAACACAACCATGGAGTTGGATTCCATTAGGTATATAGAGTTTATAGAGCCAAACATGGAGATATTCATGCCTTATAGTTTTCAGTGCAAGGCGATTAAGAATTCATGCGAGGTATTATCTATGTATATTCTACATGGGTACATTACTTATTTAATTCAAAATCTAGGCACTCCTTTATTACATGCACCCTAATAAATGATTTGGGAATTAATGTGGAGAGGATACATGTTTCCTTAAAATTTTCTATGCCAGTGGAGGCTGAGCTAGCTTGTATGATGTGTGTATAAATTGTGAGTTGATTATAGGAAAGCATCACTACTAGGGATATTTCCTATATTTTTTTGGATACAACAATATGACATCATTCTCATCATGGATTGGATATATTTAGTGAAATTTACTATAGATTTATTTATTAGTTTCATCATACTTTATGACACCAATAATGAGAGGAAAATGTTTTTTGGTGATGGAGACCCTCATATGGGTCAATGGCATGTGGGGTCCATATCTTCCTTGATATCTGACATGACATTGAGTTCAGTAGAGGATTAGCTAGTACCATTTACCAATGTTGTGGATGAGTACCCTAATTTCTTCCTAGAATAATATGAGACCCTACCCCATCAAAATGATATTAGTATTGGGAAATAGTTTCAAATTATTTGTCATTTGATGTCAATGTATTCATATAGGATAGTCACCTTTGAGTATTGTGAGCTAAAAATTCAGATTGATGATATTATGTAGTGAGGATTCATTTAACCAAGTATGTTACATTGGGGTGATTTAGATCTATTTCAAAAAAATATAAAAGGAAATTAGTTCTTGTGTATCAATTACAATCACTTGAATAATGCAACAATGAAGAACCATTACCCGTTCCATAGATTTATGACATATTCTATCACCTGAAGGAATCTATATATTTCATAAAGACTAATTTACAGTCTTGATATCATCAAATGTGAGTGAAGGATGAAGATATCCTAAAGACCACATTTCAATGTTGTTAGGGGTATTATGAGATATTTGTAATTCTATTTAATGTCACAAATTCTCTATCCATGCTCTTGGGACTAATTAAAATAGTGTTCTATCAATTTCTACATCAACTCATGGGGGTGTTTATAAATGACATCCTTGTATTCTCTAAGTAATAGGAGGAGAACACAGTGAATCTATGGGAAATTTTGGGAGTTTATTGATGTTATGAACTATTTAGTAATCAACCAATGTGTGAGTTCTAGTCCCATGAATTCCATTTCATGGTGCATGTTGTGTTTCATTGTGGATTATTTTTGAATCCATTGATGGTTGAGGTGGTTGTTTCTTGGGTATCCCTCAAGAGCATTGTAGAGGTACAAATTTTCCTTGTTCTTTCTGGGTATTTCATGTTGTTTTCCCCTACTTATTTTGGATTTAATCTCATATGATAATTAATACTAAAAATGATCAAGTGTTTTCGTTTTATGACCAATACCAGGATAATTTTGATTATTTTATGGGCAAGTTGACCAGTTCTTTGGATGTTTGTTTTATAGAGTAGGGTGTTTCATTTAAGGTTCATTATGATGCTTTGTGCATTGGATTGGGTGGTTTTATGATATAAAATGGAGTGATTATCACTTACATATCTCAATAGTTACAACCTCATGAATGTATCTATTCCACCCATGATCTTGAACATGATATGGTTGTTTTTACTCAAATGTTTTGGTGACATTATTTCACTATTTATAACTTTATGTCTTCACAGATCACCCAAGTTTGAGGCATGTCTTCTATTATTTTGATTTTAATTTACAATAATGATGTTGGATGTAATTATTATAGTATTATACATTTGAGATTTCCTATACACTAAGGGAAGGGAATGTTGAATTTGATTCCTTGAGTAGGAAGTGACATGGTGGTTATGTGTGTGAGTTTGGTGATTTTTGGAGGATGATGTAGGAGATTTAAATGATACAACTTAATGTAATATCATTTGGTGATAGAGGGTTCCTTTACTATATGACAATGCATTCATCTGTGGTTCATCAAATGGAGGATTCCGAACTGGGTGATTTTTGAGGTTGAGGTCTCAAAAGATCATGTTTTTTATAGTGATTCCCCTATGCTATGATCTAGTGATAGAAAATAGTGGGGTTTTTATGAAAGTATATTAATTACATTAATGACACATGATGTGGTTATCCATGTGTTCTATATTTAACTTTTGGTGATACACCTTGGTGTGGTCAACATGTATTAGTTTTGGTGTTGAAGAATAAAGAGACCAGTTTTAGATTTTTTCTCTAAATGTTTAGTTTTCCAGAGGGTGATGTTTGAGCACTATATTCATAGTGTGTTGCCTCCCCCATTTAATGTTCCCATGTATAAATGGTAGGAAATATTAATGGGCATCATTACCAGGTTTCCTCAATCTTTGGGTGGTGGTGATTCTATATAGGTGATCATGGATCCCTTGAAAAAGTCAGAAAAATTCATAGTGATTAAGGATTAGAGATCAATGGAGGTTTTTTGAGGAAGTTCGTAGGGGAGCTGGTGAGGCTTCATGGGGTACTGAGGATGATAATCTATGAAAGTAATTCCTATTTCCCCTCCAGTATTTATAGAGTTATCCATCAACCATTTGGGACCATGTTTTTCCTTAGCACTTCTATTCATTCATAGAATAAATTTCAGACAGACTAAACTATGAAGACAATAAAGGACATTTTATGTATGTGCATTCTGTATTTTGGTGGATCTTGAGTGAGGTGATTGTGATTGGTGATTTTTTATTATAGTAAATGGTATCACTACACTATTGGTATAACTCTTTTAGAAGTTGTATTTTAATAATATTTTCTATCTTTGTTGTGTTGGATTGATGTTACAGAGTAACCATTTCTTTGATCCGAATCGGTGTGGAGAAGAACAAAGAAGGAACATGTGATGCATGAGTGAATGAAGGTAGTAAAACAAATTCATAAGTCCTACTATAATTATAGGAGGATGCATATATAGTTCTATATTGGGAATCATGTGTTCTTGAAGTTATCTCCTCATCATAGGGAATAATTTTTTGATCACAAGAGTAAGATTTATAGTCAATTAATTTGATCTTATAAGGTTTCAACATGTGTTGGAGATGTTTGTATTAGTTAGAACATACCCTATATGTTAGCCAAATTAATTATGTCTTTCACATGTTATAGCATCACTAATATCATCATGATGGTTCTAAGATCATCAAATGGGGTGGTAGGGATGTTTAAGATGATTTTACCTTTGAGGAGTAGCGTGTTGAGATCTAGAACCATTGGGTGAAGGCACTGTGTAGGCGTTCTATTTGTTTAGTTCATTTCCTATGATATAATGATGAATTAGTGGATTGTTATGGATTAATGAGTTGGAATTGGATGTATTAATTGATAATTTATCCAATTCCACAAGTTTGTTTTAGGATAAAAAATGAATAATCAAGAGGATGGAATCAATAGAAAGTTACCACTAATATGTAACAATTTCTGATATGATCTCTTAATGCTCAATACATGTTATAGTGTAGTTTGGAAGTAGAAAAATGTTCATAAAATTTAGAAATTGAATATTATATCCTTTGATTTATTAGGTTATCATATGAGAAGTTGAGAGAATTGAATTCTAATGAAAATAATTGAGAATTATAAATGAGGTAATTATATTTGGTGGATGTCTTGTTACGTTGTCAGAGGATATTTATTGATTATTTTCCATAGCATTTTTGAATAGATGATGTAAAAAAGCTTCCATCATTGACCATATTTGGGAAATATTTTAATTATAGTCATAGGATCCATCTCAAGAACACTTATCTAGTATAATCAACTATAAATATATATATATATCTAAGGTATATAATGAACACATGGTTCATGAAGAATGTATGTTGACGAAAACACGAGGCTTTAGTGATTATCCTATCCAATGTGAGGAAATATAAGAGACTAGGAGAAATATCTGACTCCATATTAGGCTAATTTTGACCTTTTTATAGATGATCCTATATTATAAAGTGTATCCAATTACAATTTTTTGTTGATGATGGATTTAGGATCATGGAGCCCAATTTATCCACCATTAAAAAGATGTAAATTACTTCGTGTAGAATAGAGAGAGACTAAATATTTACCTTCTACCTCACACATGGGATACTATGGTTTAGTATTCAGACATTTGACCAAATATATGCCATGTGACTAACAAAATCAACCAAAGACACTGATAGACTATGAACATTAGTGTTGTGGTTGGATTAACCACAATAAGGACCTACCATACGATCTGCATGGTAGGTTGATAGACTATTCCATGAAAAGGGATGATTGACTATAGGTGACATAGTAGGATGATCAATCATTATTGACATGGTGGGAAAATCGACCATATAAAATGAAATGGTCAACCATTAATTCCATAATATTAGATGATAGAATGAATGATGAAAGATTGATAAGTGAGAAGATGAGTTCATGTACAAACAAATCAAATAGGGGATACATGACTTACTAATGGGTATGATATTTTCATGAAACCAAAAATTAACTCAAATGATTTCATTTCCATGATTCCAATTATAAAAATACCATAATGTTGATACCCACGATTCAATCCAAAAAAAGTTCTTGTTCATTACATCACAAGAATATTGATCATATGATATATTGATGTGGAAACTATCATAAGTTGATTTATGGAACTACATTAATTCATGATAAGTTATTCACATTAATCAAATATGTATCACATGCATGATATCGATAAATTATGAAAAATACATTCAGTTTCATGTGATTTCATGTGAATTGGTAATGAAAAATAGAAAATCTGCATTGTGATAATGAGGTTATGGGAAAAATATATTATATGGAGATAATATGTTTTACAATGTAAACCTTGATTAAATGAGAATATAAAATTTTGTTCATTTACAAACCTTGTGTGGAATGTTTTGGATGTGTATAAGATGAATCTATGGTAATTAAGATACCATGTGGAAGCATTGATCCTGAGTTTTCATAGATTTAAATGTGGAATAAAATCTGGGGGATTTAAATGACTTTATATGAGATATTTTGGAATATAATAGCTATTTAAAAATTATTGAATCTTCAGGATATTTAAACCAAAGAGAACATAGAGACATGATTATCAAAAAAGAAGAAGGAGAACCTGATGAGATTTCTAGAATATTAAATGAAATAATAAGTAGGAATAATTGAAAAAATAAAATTAATGAGTGAATATAAAATAAAACTAAATGTGTTAAAGATAAATGTGTTTGATATTGAGATATTTGAGATAAATCAAGAAGAATTTTGTCAGAACCTGAAGAATGGATACAAAAACTATGTCAATCATATAGAATAATTTCAAAGTGATGATATCTTCAAGAATGAAGAAACCCATTGTTCCTAAGTATTAGAAGTCCAAGGAGGATTAAGATCATATAGAATCTAGGAAGTGGTTCAAGAGAATATTGGATGGATAATATGGGTTACATTAAATATAATCAATCCATGTAGGGATAAACTACAAGTGGTGGTGGGAAGTGAAGATCCAAATATATTTCCCTTTTGAATTTTTTCTTTTAACTACAATATATTTCCTTTAAAATCATCCTAGAAATTTTTTTCCTTATTGGAGGATGTATCTTTATTTATTATTTTAATTTATTCTATTTTTTCTATATTTATTATCATATTATGATTATAAAATTATTTTATTGTTTTTTAAACTACTTTGGGGAGGTAACCCTATTGAGAACAACAAGTTCAATTATTTTCAGCTTCTCAGAGTTCTTTGGGAAAATAAATCACTTTCAAAAGTAGTTAAACACCCATATTTTAGGTTTAAATATAGTTTCTAGACAACTTTGGTGTATTATTTGAGGTATTTATGTATACATTGGATAATTAAATTAGATTAAATTGGTAGAAAATGATAAAGGGATTGTACAATGATTGAATCTTTCCCAGTGCTACTATACATAGCTTGTCCATTTTAGTATGGTTTGCTTCTAATTTCTAATCAATAATTTATATTTTTTTGTTAATTAAATTTTTTGTTATTTAACTTTGTTTAACTCTTTTCAAATCCCCATTTTTATTTTTAACTTTAACAAAAAAAAAGAAACAAAGTGATAGGATGATAACGTTTCCTGAATCGTCCTCATTAGACAACCTCGTGATCACCACTATACTTCATTTTAATAGAGTAAATTTTTAATTGGGGTAAAACGACCAAAAAATACCTAAATAAAAAAGATATCCAAGTCCTAGAGTATTCTATATCACTTTGGGGAGGACATGTATCATCATCTCAGACCACCCTCTCTCACTCAGGGGAGTCCGCATATCAACATCTCAGACCATCCCCTCTCACGTAAGAGAGGCCAGAAAATAACATCTTAGATTGTCCCCTCTTACTCAAGGGAGGACACACAACAATGTATCAGTATATCACCTCTTACATAGGGGAGGCCTCAAAATAAAATCTTGATCCGACACCTCTTAGTCAGGTGATGTCACACAAAAATATCTCAGACCATCCCCTCCCACTCAGGGGAGGGCACATAGAATCATATCAGACTATCCCCTCCCACTGAAGAGAGGACACACAAAAACATATAAAACTATCCCCTCTCACTTAGGAGATGGAATTAATAAACATATTATACCCAAAACATTCACTCAGGGTGTCCCCAATATCTATAATCCCATGAAATCACATAACAACCCCCCATCCTCTCACTCAGGACATGGTCATAACCATCTATTTCAACATTTAAATAAATAAGAAATTGGAACAACAATAATCAAGAAATATAAAAAGGTCATCCATTATCCCAAGGAATATTTAAAACATAATGTTATCATAAGGATAAACCATAGGCTTCTCCTAAACCTTTATATCCAAGTATCTTACACTATCCATGCTCAGTTTGTAGATTCATTTACAATTGAAGGATTCATCACCTAAACCCATATGACAAAACATTCTACCACCTAATCCTTAACTGTACCCAAATAACGCAATCTAAAACCAATTTATCCAAGGGGGAACCCCCAATTTACTTTATAGAATTGGGAATGGATCCATATAACCCTATCCATTTCACCCAATTTTACATTATAAGGATTCAAATTCACCAATTTGGACCTATCTGTGAACTTAGATACCACAAATAAACATTATCTAGCTAACTCATGCACTCATAGGAATGACAGTACATACAAAGAAATATAAATTTCCTAATATGGTAAGGGTATACAATAAAATCTTTCATCATAATGTAACCATAAAAAAATACTAGTCAATCATAATTATGAATCACAAATAAAAGTAACCACACTTTGTAAAAAATGTAATTTTCTAAATGAGGTCAAATAGACCAAATAAAATATTAACCCAAGACCTTTTGGTCTCCATTAAAAACCAAGTTAAAATACTCTTTATAAACCATTTATAAAAGCAATATCACACCATAGTAACTCATGATAGTCCCTTGTATAAAACCACAATCAAATCATTCTTTGGAAAAACCTATTTTTTTTGGGACTACATTTTAAACCACCACTTTAAATCACCCTTTTAACCTTGAAATTCCATTTTAAACCATTTCAATTAGAAATAAATTTAAAATAGAAACATAATTTTAAATAAAAATAGAAAAATAAAAACCTATTTACCTTGATAATTTGACTCACCGTACCAATCAGTCCATAAAGAGGGTCACTGACAGTCATTCAACCACGATGTCACCAATAAACCATTTAGAATGATATATTGTCCTTGTTGACTATCAAGATAATGAACAACCAACTCAATACATGGGGATAGATCACAAAATTTATCTATAAATGATAATAATTATGATCACAAAAACATAAATAAATCAAAATAACTAAGATTTATAGTGATTTAATAACCACCAACCTCAACTAGTGTTCCATTAATTTATCCGAAGATCGTACCGACCACTAATGAACCCATACTCTCCTATCCCTCCCATAAGAAATATGAAATTAAAAAAATAAGAATTAAAAAATGAATTCACAAATTGGAATATTTTCATCTAAAATAACTTGGTGGAATAATTGTTTTGAGACCATGATCCATGATTAAAAACCCACCCCCAACACACATTTGAACCTAAACCACATTAAATACAAATTTGTTTTAATCAAATCAATAGAAAAATAAATACAATTTTAATAATTACTCTAAATAAATTCATGTGTAATCATACATCCTATACAAGATACACTACTAATCCCTATGAAGTGTTACGATTCCACCATACTCTAGTGTAATCATCTCCCCAAAACCATAAGTAAGTGAACTAAAATTAGAGGAAATAAAAGAGGAAGAACAATGAGGATAAAGAGAGAGATATCACCCTAGAATATATATGATTGAACCCTCCTAAACAACCAATATTAAAATAATATAAAGGGGTAGAATGGGAGATACAAAGAGGGGATCTCCCCTTCTTCAATTTTAATCAATTCGAGGACACCTCAGGGTGTTCCAAAATCGGTCCCCTGAAAAATTACCTAAAAGTCCCTAAAAAATCACAAAAGGGTGTGTTGTGGTGTGACCTTAGATATCACAGTGTAATTAATCCCATATGGGTCCACATTATGGAATGATCCAAGGTTTCACAATGTAATTCCTAGAACTAGGGTCTCATTGTGGAATGGATAATGCTTCAAACTACAATTATTTATTATAATTATGAACCAAAACCCAATGTAAAACCCACTATGGTGTGGAAGAGGGTGTCATGATGCAACTCTGTTTCTATAGAATGGCCCATTACTAGATTCCAAAGCAAATTTTTACATTGAGTTCATGGATTCATGATGCAATTTCAACCACAATGGGGGTGATTCTAACCCAACTCCAAAACTAATTACTATACAGGGGTTTCAGAACACAACAAGTTTCACTACAACATGACCTAACTCCTGCTCTAGAAACTTACTCTTACACATCACCTTTCCATACCACAACACCCCTATTGTAGCATAATATTCTTTCTCTTTCTGAATTCCATCCACAAACTCTCAATAACATTCTCGAGGTGTTCTTCCATCAAATCACATCCCCTAAAACATCCCATAAATCATTTGATACATGATAAAAACTACCTTTTTCAATATGAATCCAAAAATTCAAACCCATTCATCCAATAAATAATATGAAAAATAACCCAACTCTTGATATAGTAATGCTAAATGCTACAGGTCATTATAATGAATTAGTACATGAATACTAGAGTATCTTGGCCTAGTTACCTAGGTAGGATCCAATGAGGGTTGGTTATTGTTTCTATTTCATTATATTTGTTCTGAATTATATTTATTACTCTAACATTATGTATTTTTGATTATTTTTAAGAGAATATTATATATTTCATAGTCCATTTCTTCAATATCTTACAATAGTACAAACCATCCTTTAATATTGGACTTTAGGTTTTCATCTTCAATTTTTTAGGTGACCTATTTTCTAGTGATGTTATAAATATATTAAAAGATATGTTTTCATAAACAATTTTAATGTTTTCTTAATGTTGTTTATTTAGGAAAAATAATATAAAAACAATTTTATATAAAATTTAATGTCAATTATTTGAATTACCTACATAGAAAATAGGATTTTATGTTGATTATCTATATAACCACCATTAAACACCATTTTTAATGTTGAGTTTTCAAATAATTTTTTTTAAATGAATCTATTCTTAATGAAACGTTTGAGAGAGAACCTAGAAACCTACATGTTTGTATTATAGAATAAATGAAGAAATTAAAAGTTAAAAACAAATATCAGTTATAATGATAAATTTCAGTCTTAAATGATAAAAAATTTATTTTTCAATCATAATACTAAAATAAATAAAAAAATTTAAGAAATTATTATAATAATCAAAAAATATTATAAATAATGAAGGATAATAAAAATTAAGTGTGAGTAAAAGAGACCATTCCATGGATTTTACATATATACAAGATCATTGATGACTACCATTTATTTCATCAATGAGGCCATTATATCTCCCTCATTGATTCAATCTAGATAAGTATCCTATATAGATATTTATTTGTGATTTAGAATATATAAATGAGGAACAATGTGAGAAATAAATCATGGAATAAATATCTTATGGGAATGATAGAAAAAAATATTTGTTGAATAAATGAATTCTTGTGATGGAAATGAATAAAAGAGTGTTAGACATGATTTATTTCTTTCTAGGAAGGGGAAAATATGTGAAAAATCTAAATATATATATTTTTCATACACCACAAGAAAACTTTGTAGAAAGGAAAGTAAATTTGTGTTGGAATGAGGTGTAAAAATTTTTATTTATGTTTTTCGATTATATTTTGAACATTATTTATTAAAATAAATAATGTTAAGAAGAAATATTTAAAGGGATTTTAACATCAGTTATTTGAATACAACATTAAAAAAATTTTGGTAGTCAATACAACAAAATATTTTTAACATTATTTATCAATGTGTATTGGTTAACACTTGATGAATTAATGGGAATGTATACCAAGTTGAGTATCATGGTGGCCTAGTTAGCACAAAAAATTTATAAGCATGTTTATTTCTATAGTTACTTTCCTTGTGCATACACACACATACAAAGGTTCACATTAGGGGTGCTCAGTATGAACCTAATGATCTATATTCTTATACATTATTTGAGAATCTCAATGCATGTTTATGCTTTATATTTTCATTTTTAGTCAGGAATGGGACATGTAATGGATTGGGATGGGGAAATCAACTTCTTTATGGAGTAAGGGTGTGCAAGGACAAGGGATGAAACTATAGAAAATGTGAATGTGTTGTATTTTTAGTTTATTTTTATTTGGTATTGACGTAGTGGGTGATTGGATGTATGTTTTGTATAAAATCATCATGTATGATATTGGTTATGTTTACTGTGTATTCCATGTATTTAGATGTTATGGATGTTTATTATTCTTAGTTGTTTTATATAATTTATATGACTCTAATCCAATGGAATAGTCTCTCCATTTTATGGATTAGATGAAACCACTAGTCAGTATCCTCTAGTGTATAAGGAGGTGTGTTTGAGGCCATGTGCCACCTCGAATCAGATGGGTTCTAGGATGGGGTGTTAGAAAATAGAATCAAAGATTTTTTTATGATTTTAGGATATGGTAGATATGTGGTCTAATAATGTGATAGATGTTTTTATGGATATTGTACTAGTGAATCAACAACACCTTTTCTAATAGGATGTCTAGGTTATCAGGGTATGAGATTTCACTTCTTGGTTTTAAAAATTACAGTTATATGATTTCACCTTGGTTGACACACATGGATTTCTAGGTTTTTTATTTATTAAATTTTTTCTCTTATCCCATTAGAAAACGGCCCATGGTAGTACTATTATGAGATGATCATGACTATTGTGGTATAGATTTGTGGATGATAATTGGGGATGTCCATATATTAAGAGGTGAATTCGATGAAGGATTGGTGTACTATGGTATGACCAACCTTAATGGATGACTTAACATGGAGGTGTGGTGTCATAGGTTGTTATAATATGAGAATGTATTGGCAAGAGTGATACATATATAGTGTTAGGACCCATTTTCTGTCAGTTTTCGAGGACGGATGTAAGGGAGTTCATATATTACGGAGCGAACCATATCAGTATAGGATCATCATTCTCGATGATCTAGGAATCCGTGGTAGTGGTTTTTGTCTATATTGTAACTTAGGTATGAGTAGAAATACCATGTAAAATAAGTGAATTTGTTAGTAGATGGATCTTGGACAATGAAGAATGGAAATTTGATTCTTTGGAGTGGTAATGACAATGCTCTTATGGCGGGGAGCATCATCTCAGTCCAGGGTAAAAAACACCATGTGTTGGAAAAGTCATCAGAAGGATGAGACCGATTGGTGGATAGTTGAGGTGGATCCTAGTTTATTTTCATGTTAGGATCTAATGATATAAAATTTCGTGGGTAAATACTAGGTTTTATGTTTGAATCAGGTGGTTGGTGGAGTTAGTGCCTTGGCATCAAGCTCGGGGTTATTCTAGTTTTATCTAAAGGTGTGTCATATGGTGAATCACAATTCTTCATGTGGTTTAGTGTGTGAAATAGTGACTTGTGACAAGGCTCTGGGGTTGAACTTGTTCTTTAACATGTTTTTGGGGGTGAAACTACAGTTCATCACATGATTCAGTTGGTGAATTTTTTTTCTCAAATGGTATAGTGAGTGAACCTTTTTCATTGGGTTATTATGGGGTGAAACCTAGTTTTATCCCATAACATAGGAGCGAATCATGTAGTGAAATGAAGTGAAGGTATTTTTTGGGATTTAAATTCTGGTAAATTAAAGTAAGACTAGCTTTTTTGATTGGGGAATGACTAGGACCTAGCGTGTGAGGGTTGTTGGTCAAAATTACATGTTGGTGCTGGTGTTTATTTCGAAGATGCATTGTTGGGTGTGATTGAGATTTTTTGGAAAAGTCAAATAAAGGAATTATGACTAGTTTTCTACTTGAGGTTGGACATGGTGAGAGGGGAACCATATTGGGAGAATCATGTGAGATGTAGTTTGCAGATCTGTATACTGGTGGTGTTCAATTTTAATAGTGGATTCCTATGGTGGGGAGAAACATGGCGTAGAATTAGTCTCCATGAGAAATTTATTATGGTGGGGACAAACAAAATCCTCATGTTGGATTATTTGAATACCCTTTAGTGTGTTTTCATAGAGCGATACAGTGTGAAATATCACAGTAGTGGTGTTGGTAGTGAGATAATGACTCGATATTAGGTGAATAGTACATTTTGTGGTTAGGAAATCATAGTTGGTATTTAGAGACAGAACAGAATTGGTTTTTTGTGAATTGATGACCATTTTATATTTTGGTTTCTGATTTGAGGAATATAATATCTTCTTAAGGATGATAAGTGATATTTTAGGGATTTTGTAGTGCCCTATGGATTTTAGGTCATTAAAAATTGGACTAAACTTGAATTTTCCATTTAGTGGATGGTTTGTTTTGAAAACCTAGACTCAAGCTAAAGTTAAAATCATTGAAATGCCCTGAAATAGTTCTTTTAGATGGGGTTTAAGTCATAAGTAGTAACCTAGAGGTTTGATAAAGCATATGAGGGAGGAGAGAGGTCAGGGATATTAGAAGTAGCAATTGAATGGGGTTCTAGGTGTGATCCTATGGTTTACACTGTGAATAATTAGGGAATGGGGCAGGGGACCAAACCATAGCAGTTCATGGAATGAACCATTAGTAAGAACCATGAAAGAGATCCTAATTTTTTAAAATGAATGTTATGGGCCTAAAACCAATTTTTTAGGTTGACAAATAATAAGTGAGATAGGCAGATAGATGACCCCTCCCTTCTCATTCCAATCCCTTGACCTAAGGTGGTTATTGGAAGCATATTATAGAAATATTGGGAATCATCCTCCCTCTAATATTTTCCCCTTTATTATGACCTAAATTATGTGAATTTATTTAGGGTTTTAGTGTCAATTACATCAGATCGTAGTGGGGTTGAATGAGATTGATGGTCCTTTTCTCGAATTGTGTAAATGACCTGAGATGCTATCTGCATGTTGTTCGTCATTATTTTAGTGCAAGTGAGTTGCTACCCTAATGTTATTTTGGGGTTTTTGTCAAAATTAGATGAAATTGATGGCTGTAAAGGTTCGATAGATAGAGTTTTTATCTTGGATTATGCCATGAGTGTTCCACAGACCTTCTTAGGGTGGTTGGTTGTGGTTCTTGTGTGATAGTGGTTCCCAATGATTTTTGTATTAGTTATTCATCTTTGGTTTAATTTAAATAATTAATTATTAAGGTTTATAATAAATTATTTATGTATTGTGATGTCAAATAAGATATTGGGTAGTGGTATGAGCTTCGGTAAGGCTTGTTCATTCTTGGATGAGGTGATGTGATGGTTGGATCATATATTTAACTGCATGTTCTAGGTAGGTGGACCCTATGATACAAAATCACATGCATGTTTATTTATAAACATGAATGCATGCATGTTATATGAGGTTTAGGAATAGGGTGTAGGGATTAAAGGTGCCATAGGTAAATGATATAGGATGAATCTAGGCCTCATATCCTTGGAATAAGTTATCTTTAACACTAAGATAAACTCAGACCATCCAATGAATCTGTTTCCAAGAGGAGAGGGAATTTGTTGAGTGACGAGATATATTTGGGAGATCTTGGGTTGTGATGTGAGATGTGGTATTTCTTGGGTTGGGTTGATTTTTTTAGAGATTAGGAATTATTGGATTGGGGAAAAGTGACGATGGACGAGATAGGTATATGTCATGCGGGTGATGAGGAACTCCCTCCCAAAGTTACTAGTGAGTCTTGAGGTGTTCTTAGAGAGATAATATTCCTTTATGAAATTATAATGGTATTCTAAGGGGGTTTTGGTCAGTTTTTTGACTCCAGCTATTGTGGATAGGGTTGGGTAGACTGTAATGGATTGGAATAGTCTCTTATTAGTAGGATGAAGTGTGATGAGGGGATTTACAAGGTATGACCAAAATTTGAGGTCCGGGTCAGACAATAATTTAGGTAGTAGTATCACCAACTAGTGATATGAATTATTTGGTATTGATGAACAATGAACCAGATGGGTCTAGAGGATCTAGTTAGCACCCTGATTGGCGAGTTGATACATGGATTGATGAGGGGATTGGTCCCAAGTAACAATCTATCTAGGATTATCTATTAAACAAAGTGATGGGCCATGGCCCTGATTGTATTGTATATACGTTTTTTATTTCCCAAGTGTCTACAAGTATGGTTTGATGTATTTTTGGACCCCATTGAGTTTTCATCCATGTTTCAGTGTGATAAGCATGAAAGGAAGCTTTATGTATTAGGTTGGGGACCTTTGCAGAAATTGATTGGGTAGGTGTGAATAAATTGGACCTTACCCTGTGTAGGTTTGCGATGGGAAACAAACCATGTTCTAGTATGTTCTATGATGTGAAGGATGATTGAAAGAACTACCTATATTAATTAGGGATGTTTTGTGGCCAATAGACATATATACCTTCCCTATGTCTGCGGGTATCAGGTGAGGTTTTAGACATCTCCCTACCCTGAGTTTTTGATTACTGGATAAGCATCAATATGATGGAATGAAGAAATTCGTGGATTCAATTATGTCATTGAATCAGGTGTGGTTGGTTATCAAGATGGACTTGTTAGAACCTGATGAATTAACTGGTGTGTGTACCTCATTTATTATTGTGGCAACTTGGTTAGCACAAAATGACTTGAAGATCATGTTTACATTTGTATTTCTTTTCCTCATGAATAGCCATGCATATGAATGAATACATTATGTGTGCTTAATAATACCAAACTGAGTTATATGATCACACCATGCATGGGATTCTCGACGAACACAAAGACCATATAATTTCATTTTAGGTCAAACATGAGACACATAGTGGATTTGGTAGGGGTTGCTGAATGGGTATGTAGAGGCAAGGTACGCGAGGCCTAGGAATGACGATAGGTTGAGAGTATAGGTTTTTTATTTCCATTTTATTTTATATTTTGTATCAAGATGGCGGGAGATCAAATGTATGTCTTGTATGAAAACATCATCTATGATATTTTATAAGTTTATAATTTATTCCACATACTCTCATGATATGTATATGTATAATTCTTATTTATTTTTCATTTTTTTTATGATTCAGATTCATGGGAATAGTCTCCCCAATGTATGGATTTCCCCCCACCTCTAGTCTATATTCTCTAGCGTACAAGGAAGTTATCTTGAGGCCACATGTCACCTTGACATAGATAGGTTATGGGATGAGTAATTGCAAGTATTATGATATATTTTTGATCTATCTCGGGTGTTCATGCATTAGCCATTTCATCCGTCCACTCATTTTGGGTTCTTGGTATGAGTCTTATGTTTTCTTACTATTAATTTATTTTTATTTTTGTATCAGTATGTATGTTTCTTATACTAATTCCTCATTTGATTTATATTGGCATAATTGTCTATTTATATTTATGTGGAATCGAATTTATGGGTGCACCATATTGGCTGTGGCCATGTTTGAGACCCTTGACCCTTGAATCTTGCCTCTAATGATCAAGAATTCACTTTAGGCCTTATCACAGGTCATGTGAGGTGATGCAGTAGGTTAACCATAATTGTATCATTAAAAAATATAATATAACAAATCAGTTTAAAAATCAATAGTACTATTGAAGTCACGCATCATCCTATGTTAATTCACTCTCAACAAAACTTGAACAATATATATGATATAACACATACCATGAAAAATAAAATAATTTCCCTTAATGACCAACTCCCACTAGTTAGAACTCACATCCAAAATGTCTAACATTATTTTATTGAACCCTTTTCTTCATAACCACATAAAATCCTTATCCAGAATCAATCCTCAACATATCCAATTTATACCATCTAATGGGGTGTGAGAGGGGATACTATGATGCTCATCAAGTTAGCCCACTCGCAAACTAGATGTTGGGTCACAACCAGGAAAACCATCACCAAGTTGTGATTGAGTAACCAGATGGGTGGTATCTCACAACCACTTTAAATACTACAAAAAAAATCTAAACCCAAAAACCATCAATAAAATTCCTATACATATTTTCATATATGTTAATCACATTCACCATAGACTATTACCATTATAAATATCTTTTGTCAACATCTATTAACTATTACATTTTATAATCCCACAATATATCATATTCCATATTGAAATCAAATCAATTAGATAGAAACAACCTTCATAACATCACATACCAAATAATTATATCATACATCAATTATGTTACCTATTTACATCACTATTGCAAATAAAATATCACAATGCATAGTTTCACTTTAATAATTCGGTTTAGGAAAATTTATTCAATCATTACAAAACAGATTTCCTAATACTAAATCATAATATATTAATTTCATTCAAAAACTAAACAAAATTGTATTTTTGTGGTGATTTTTTATATGGGTTATAATGTATTTTTGTGGATAATTTAGTGGCAGGTTTTAGGAAACCACCGTTAAATATATACCTTGAATTATTATAAAAATATAAAAATAGTGTGGGTTATAAATCATTTCTAATTTATTATATTAAGAATGGTAAGGAAACTCCCTCAAGTATATGAAATTAGTTGTAGTTTAGAACCCCTAATATTTATTTATTTATTTTAATAAATTTATTTATATCTTTAGCTGTGGTTTTACAAAAACAACCTATAAATGAATATTTATTCATATTTTTTATAGAAACCACAACTAAATTAATATTTAGAAATGGTGTTTGTAAAAAAATCCATTAAATATGCACCTAGGTAAATATAAAAAAATTAAAAAAAAAATTGTGGATTCAAAACAACCATTAATTTAGTATATTAGAGAGGGTATAAATCAATTGTATTTTTATTTAATTTTTTAAAAAATCAAATTTCACAGAACTTTTAATAATAAGTAAATAAATTTCGCATGTGTGTGTGAATAAATTATCTGTGTGTGTGAATATATATATATACTTCTATATATACGATCATTATTAAATATGTATTTATACACATATAGTTATATATATTTACCAACACACTCACATGTAAATATATATTAATATAAATATGTGTGTATAAATATATATATATATACACATGATGTGTATAAAAACTCCTATAATTTTTATAATTAAAAATATATATTTAATAATGATTATATATATATATATATTAATACACACACATATATAAAAATATTATATATATATTTAAAATATATAATAGATATTTATATAAATTTACATGAAATAAATCCATTTAAATATATTATATAAATATATCATATATATAATTTTATAATAAATACATTATATGAATACAATGGTTTTTAAAGGTTGTGGTTGAAGCGTCATTTTATTATTAAATTAAAGACCTCTTTTTTCTAGTTAGAGGGACACCCATTACATAGCCTAAAGGCCCAAGGCCAAGGGGACTGAATACCAGGCTTGAAAGCCCATTTATTTGGGCCAAAGGGCCCTTCAGTGAATATTACGACTACAGTACCCGGGCTGTTACCGTACCTGCTACAATACGCCAATGCTATAATTCATACTACAATGCCACCACCGCTATAGTGCCACCACTTCTACAGTTCCTCCATTGCCACTGTACTACTATAGTATATGGCACAGTGCTGCTACAGTGCTGCTACGGTACTTGGGAATTCCTCCCCTACCTAAATTTGATCTTGGATATTTTGGATGCTGATCAGGAGCCTCTACCACTTGAGTAGAGGCTCGTTGGAATATATGAATACAATTTATAAATATATTTATAATTAATACATTCTATAAATTTTATTAACAATTAATATATTATATAAGTACATTTTATAAATTTATTTATAATAAATACATTTTATAAATATATTTATGATTGATACAATATATATTTTAATACGTATTCTTAAAATAAATATTTGTATTTAGTAATTATATACTTATATATGTATGTACTCAAAACAAATTATATAAATGTATATATATATATAATTAAATAAATGTATTTAACTCTACTGTATAAATATATTATATAACTGTATTTAATGTTTTGAATGTGGTAGTAGTAGAATCAAGACAATGGATATATCAGTAGAGTTAGAGGCAATGGGTGTCTTGAAGACATAGACACGCATGAAAACCACGAGGTGCATGTGGTGTGAAAAAAACGTAATTTGTTTTTAAAAAAAATAAAATGTTGGTTGTTAAACCACCACTTACTATTAATTTTTTTTTAAATGGTGGTAATTTTTATTTAATATTATTGTTCAAAAACTATATTTTTATAGGCGACTTTAACTACTACTAAAAAAACCACAACTAAATGTTTAAATATTAAAATTCTTCACAACAATTGGTGTTAATCAAAGTAGGTAGTCAATTTATGGGTGTTGCATAATTCAATGTGTAGGACATATGTAAATTAATTTCTATAAAAAAAATAGAATATTTATATCGAAAATTGTGGAAAAATGATTGTATCATTTGAAAATGATAGATAATAGAGATTTATGTAACTATATGGATAGTTTTACTAAAAATCTGATGGAGTTATCATTGGTGGCAGTAAAGATCAAGGATAAAGGTCACATAATACCTTTTAAAATGAATGAATAATAAGAATCAAAACATTTCCTCTCTTAGGTTCATTATGTGATTCCTATGATAATCTCATCACCACTCTATTGTTTGATAAAAACAATTTGAAGTTAGATGATTTTATTTCATCATTTTTTATGAAAGAGACTCATTGAAATACTAATGATGGTGAATCATTAGGTAATAGTTGTATTTTGGAAGTGTAAGATGGACAAGGTAATCAAAGAGTTCAATCGAAGACCATAAGAAAATTCAAGTGCTTCATTCATGATAAAGAGGTTTTAGTGTAGAAAAACTTCTATGTATTGAAAAATCTTAAAGAATAAATGAAGGGTCATGACATAAATTTTGTGGACACCAGTGTAAGTCTTATTAAGGTTGAGGATGATTTATTTTTAGTTGGTGTTGATTGTTGTAAGTCAGATATGTACACTGAATGGGTGGTTTATTCAGCAACATCATACCATATTACATTGAAAAGGTAATTCTTTTATTCATATGAAGAAACGAAATTTGAAATATTAATGATGGGTAATACAGATTATACTAATGTCATTGGTTTTGGTGATATTTGTATCACTATGAATTCATGTTGTACACTAACGTTGAGGGATGTGAAACATGTTCTGGGTGTACACAATATTTTTTTTATCTTCTTATACTATTAATAATTATGGACTCAAGAGTTCATTTGAAAATTGGATATAGAAATATTCCAAAGGATATATCATTTATGCATGAGGTATAATGGATGAAATTATTTACAGGACTAATGTAAATGTCTGAGGTGATGTGATGAATACAGTTTCAAAGAATAATTAAACAGATTTGGGGCACATGTGATCATTATGCATGTGGAAAAGACCATTGATTATGATGAATAAGGTTTGTATGCTGAATTAGGTTAGGTGTTTCTGGTATTACACCTAATTCATTTTCTTTAAGGAGTTTCAATAGTGAAGAAAGAGTTAAAATCAATGATTAAGGTGATGTAATTAGAGTTTTAGACTTCATAGAGGATATTGAGAAGTGGGAGAAAATGATTCCCACATGCGATCTAGATTATGTGGTGATCCAATTTATGAGGGATCCATATATTATTGACTCTGGTATTGGCAGTGCAGACACAAGTGTGGAAAAAAAATTCAATATTTGGATTTATTTTATAGGTGAAGAATTTTGATTTCTATTAGAACTGCAAACGAGCATGATCATATTATCAATAGAGGTTTATGGTTGGTGTGAATCCAACTATTTTTCCCATTGATATCGTTTTGATTCATCTATTTATTTTTTTGGGTTGAAGGGGGAGATTGATAGGGTGTGACCTGTCATTTTGTTTCATGAAGATAAGGGTTTTTAAAATTCAAAAGCTACACATTTCTCTATATTATCATAATGGGTGATCTATGGAGATATTTTATTCATATATTTTTGTATCATTCTATTTTTGAAGGCATGAAGAGAGAAGGTATGAGTATGACGTATCAAAAATAACCGAGGTTGTGAAGTCAGTGGTGTGTATAAACATATCAGAGTGAAAATGGAGATTATTATAAAATTTCTACATCTGGAAGTGTGAATCAGATATGAGGGTTACATTGGGAATGGGTAGCATCATGCCGTGTGTAAATAAGGTTGTTAAATAGTTTTTCATGTATATTATGTATCAAACATAGGGTATGGTACCTCATTCTATAACAACCCATAATAAATGTACACACCTAAATCCATCTGAATCCATACACATTAGACTTATAATAACCATTTGGATAATATATCCTATGTTATATGTGTTTGAAATAACAAAAAGACATCATATCCCTCTACACATGTATATGGGTGAAACCAACATCCAATTATACTAGAGAATAATACTATTAAGAGTAGAGAGTGGTGATAGAGGCGGAATTCAACAATCTATCCATTGCTAACCTAGGTGTTTCTAAAAATAACTTCCCAGATCCCATTGTGAGTCAGACACCCTAACTAGCATGGGTGGGGTTGTGTATGAAATCAAAAAACATACATGAAATAATATTGATCACAACCAGACTAAGGGTATAACCTGGTCATAGACTCAATTGCATCTATTTTCCCTCAAGAACTAGTTTTCCACTACTAAGAACTAGATATTCTATAAGTACACAAGCATTAAGAAGACTTTAATTAAAATACTTATTTCATTTTTAAATATCACTTTATGACATTTAATTCATTATCCATTAATTAACATTAATCCATATTATATTATCCCATTTATCATTTCATTAACCATTATGGTGAATGCCCATCCCCTTTGGGCATAAACCAATCAAGTCCATAGTTCTCATGATTAACATCGTTTTCATTCCAAAAACACCAAACCCATGAGTTATATAATTTATCAATAATTATCGTTATTGAATAATTATAGGAACACTAGTAAAATATCCTAAGATACAACACAAGAGATGTATAAAAATGAAAAACCATCTACCTCAACCGGTGAGGAAATGAATGTATAAAAAAACCAACCCATTAATTTTACCTTTAAAAACATTTATTCACAAGTAAGAATCACTAATTAAAGAATAACAAATAAAAAGTCCAACTTTAGTCTATTCAATCATATCTAGTTTAATCCCCAACTCCCTCTGCATATAACCATTCATCTTACTATCATGGGCACCAACTATATCCACAACCATTGGCATCCCCCCTATATCTCATCAGCCAACCCAGGCTCATATTACATTGCATAGAAAGGATGAAATATATGGTACATCATATAAGGCATCAAACTACAAATATAGTCAACATGGAAACTTTTACCTCAAAACAAGGCATTCAACCTTCATAATCAAACAATCTCTCTCATCCTCAAAAAATAATATATATCAAAAAATATTTTTTTTATTGAGTCTTGAATTAAAAAATTCACTATCACATGTTCAATCAATTGGTATCCCAGGGAATCAACTGTAAAAATTTATTAAATTAATTAAACAAACTCTCTATAATTTTCTAGCATTAACAATCATTTATTAGTAGAAAATTTTAGTTAACATGAATTTTATTCTTATCATCATTTACAAACATTCTAATTTCAGGTTCATTAACCAATTTCACTAATAGATAGAATAAAAAATTTAGTTTAACATGAATTCATGCATTATAATCAATTTTATTACAATAAAATTACAAGAATCAAAGGAATCATTAAACATTAAATATCTTTAATTACTTATCCAGCAAAAAAAAATATTTCCAACATCATGTTATTTAATAATTTAATCAATTAAATATTGTAAAATGGGCATAAAAACATTCTAGTCAAATAATAACATATATATCACACTCTCTAGGAAATCAAGAGGCAAACCATTATCATGTTCAAAGGAAAAAATATGTGATCACTACAACAATAAACAAATATCATTCATTAATCAAGTTTAATTTTTTTAGGTTAATTAAACCACCATCCTATGGGATAAACCATGGTAAATTTCTAATTCCACATAAATAAAATTAGAAGAAATTAAACACGTACCCCAAAACATATGATGCTATTGAATCATTAATGTAATGCCATCAGGGAACTATGATAACATATTATTTAAGGAAACTATGATCTTTGAAGAACATCATTCCCCCAAAACATCAAGATAAAAATCCATTATAATGACAGACATAAAAATACATAGTGTGGATAGAATAATAGAAGAAAATCATGATTAAATGGACGGAAAACCACTATAAATGGAGAAGAAATATTTTTATATAACCATGAACTAATACATAGAAGTATGAAGTTAAAACCAATATGAATGTTCTTAAAAGGTCTTCAAAAAGAACTATAGAAAGCCTAGTGGTTGAGAAAGGATTTTTGGAGAAAAGTTGTTTTGAGGGAATTAAGTTTTTATAGGATGACTACTTTTTAGGAGATGAAAATACAACCACCCTGACCACATCATAACACTGTTGAAAAATATGAGGATTACAGTGTAGTTGAAGGAAATGACATTGTAGTCCCTTGGTTAAGTCCATTTTTGAGATAAATGCTACGCTCTATGGTGTAGATCCTATATTCCTGGTGGGAGGGACTATGGTGCAGCCTTCCACCATGTTGTATAACCCCCTTTTCTAATAGGGTGGCTAAGTATCAACCGTATCCCTATGGAAAAATAACCCTCAAATGGAAGAATCACCCAAAACCCCTATATCACAACCTCATATCTCAATAATTTAGTTCTCATTAATTGGATATGGGAATACACCATATACAACCGCCAAAACATAGATACAACTATGTTGGTAGTATCTTCAAAAAGAGGCTCCTGAGACCCTACGTTGTTATTGGACCTCCCACAACATAAAAACTTTATTTACAATCCAACCATGAGATCCACATCATAGAATTACCTTATAATAAGATTCCAAGATGAACTCCCGTGTTATATCCTTAAGCATCCTCTCATCACCTCCAATGAAAAAATTAAAGACCCACTAGGATCTATTAACTTACTTGCATGGTGTAAAATAATGACCCATAGTGCATTAGTTACATTGTATCAGCTTTCTCAAGGCACCACTGCTAATCTTGACCAGATGACGTGAACATAATATAAATTCTAAGGGGGCCATAACAACATCACCTTTTTAGTAGCAGACCATAACACCTAATGTTGATGAAGATATAACCATTTTATGTGAGGGATACACTGTGTAGGCGAGTATCGAATGACTACATGATGTTTGTTATGAATAGTACCCATATGATTCTGTTTATGACATTGGAAATGAGTTTGTCTAGGAGTTAAATAATATTAGATTTTATTATATTTCTACAACATTAAAGACTGATGGGTACCATTGGACTCCTACAACCACCAGACTGACCCCTAGTGGGGTTATCCACTACTCATCCAAGTCTTTGAGTTCCTTGCATGTACTCGACTAGACCAATGCTATCTTTTGTTCATCTATTCAATTTTCTAATGATGTTTCCATAATAGTTCATTATTTGTTGGTTATGTGCAAGATTATAATTATTTAATCTTTTAAGGCCATATTCTATAATAAAAATAATCCTTTTTTACCTTTATTAAAAGTCACAATAAACATAAAATTTTTTATATATTTTTCTTTTATTTTAATAAAATCAAATCTATAATATCAATTTAAAAAAAATTATTAATAAAATTAAAATTTGGGTGACTCACATAAAATTAATTAAATTAAATAATTACAATTTGAAAAAAAGTATATGAATAAAATCACATGGCCATGTATTTTTTTAAAGTCTATTAATTGTAATAAATTATTTATCAAAATATATTTCAATTGATTTGTGAAAATAAATAAATATTAATTTATCAAATATTATATATATTTTTTTAAATTCTAAATTGATCATGTTGGAGTATAAAATTTTATAAATTTTATAATTTATATTAATATTCATTTATTAACTATTAATTAGTTATCATTAATGATTTATAATTAAAAAGTATTTTTAATGAATTTTGTCCTATATTTATTTTTGAAATTTAAAAATTTTGATGATGAAGACTTATTTTGAAGAAATAAATTTTTAATATAAATAAAAAATAATTTAACATTCATTCAAATAATATTTTGTATAAATGAATAAGATTGGATTCATTTTATAGCTTAAAAAAATTTCATTAAAAAGTAATTTTATGTGAAATGTGTTCTGATTTTAAAATTAAAATTTATCACATCAATAAATTAAATAAAATAAAATTTATTTAATTTAATTTATTAATATTTAAAAATTCATTAATTAATTAAATTTTTATTTTATTTCAAAAAAATAAGTTACAGAGATAACAGTTACTTACCAATGTAAAGGTAAACCGATTATTTTCTATTTTATAAAGGTGTCATATATTTTAATATAAATAAATAATTTGTTTCTTTTAAATTATGGATTCAATGTAATATATATATATATATATATTAATTCTCATTTAATTATTAATTTCTATGAAATTGGAATAAAAAATGCAGAATGTTTAAAAATTCATTTTTCTAAAAATATTTTTTAAATATATCTATGTTTTTAAGTTGAAGATTAATTTTTTAAATTACATACTAAAAAATATAAAAAATGAAGATAAAATTTTGAATCATTAGTCTAAAATTGAGTAATAGTGTCCATATTATATTTTTAAGATAAAAATATTTACTAAAAATATTAATTAGATAAGTTAAAAAAGAGTAAAATGAGGAAACTTTCCATTCCTCGTATATTTTTTATCTAATATGATATTTATTAATTATTAATTTAATTTATTATGAATTGGATTAAAAAATATATATCTCACCCACATTTCATTATCTAATTCACTAGAATCCCATGTGATTCCATGTTTACACTTCAATTATAATATATTTCCAATGAAATATCCTTCATTTTCACCTATAAAAGGATATCTCTAATTCCCATTTCAAACAAAACTTTTATTTATAAAATATATTTAATAATTGATTATATTTATTCTACTAAATACTTTTAAGTCATTTAATATAAATATTCTGATAATGATTCATAAATCATTCATTCTGATGGAACCCATGTTAGGATTGAGAGAATTAATCAAGTTAGTATATATGTTTATCACCCAATTTCTCATATACCATTCAATATGAACTATTTATAATACTCATACTACATTATAAATATATTATAAATAAATTATAATAATTATATTAATATAATTCTATAATTTCATGACTCTAAAATCTATCTCCTTCTCTAGTATTTAATATTCTTGGCTGAGTTATTTTCTACCACCTTCATGAATAATGTTATAATAAAATCTTAATTTTATACATTAATAATTATCAATAAATTAATAATTTTAATATATTATAATGAAGATTAATATATTTCATGAATTTTTATAAATTATGGAACAAAAATTAATGATAAATAATAAATAATTCACTTTCATCTATAAATTACTTAAAATGTATTCTTTGTGGATTCCATTCTTAGAGTCCATTCCAATGATTTCTGTCAAATTAACAAGGGAATAAATAAATAACTAGAAATTAAATTCCAATTATATTGAATAATTGATGAATTTACTTGGTATAACAAATAAGGGCATGAAAATCCATTGGTATTGCCTACTGGGCAGCCGTGTAGGTTGGTTGCTACGGAGAAAAAACTAACGTTAGCTGATTAGAGATTGCCATTGGGTGTTTGGTATTTGGGTATAAAAATGGACATGAATTTATGATTAGTTCATATTATTATAAGGAAAAATTAAATGTTACCCCTCAAACATTAAAATGGATTTCTAAAAAATTAATAAAAAATTGAGGCCTTCAGGCATTTAGGTAGGATGACATGTGATGATGAAAATAAAATTTAACATTCTAATATACATGTAATTTATGAATATAGTTTATGATTATACTTTTTTTGACATAAATAATGTTATTAAATAAGTTATTAAGTTATTTTTGGTTATCATACCGAAGGTTATAGTGATTTTGTGGAAGTCGAGAGTAATAAAGGGGTTAAATTTCAAATCACATTTCGAAATGAAGATTGATTATGTTTAAATTTTAATCATGGAGAAATGATTGATGCTTTAGCCTTAAAACATGGAGTACATTCTTATCGTCTAGGTATTTATTGGTTTTACACTTCTCCTTACAATTTCATCTCCCTTTGGATCATAAAATGACTTTAAGGACATTTTCACATAGACTATACTATATCTCCTATTTTTGGATAGGAATATTTATGATCCATTTCAATG
Source organism: Viscum album (assembly GCA_963277665.1). Taxonomy (NCBI): domain Eukaryota; kingdom Viridiplantae; phylum Streptophyta; class Magnoliopsida; order Santalales; family Viscaceae; genus Viscum; species Viscum album. The sequence goes on along the minus strand of OY728162.1, from coordinate 1,506,310,200 downwards.
TTTTATATTTTGATTCATTGATGAAATTATTTCTAATTATACGATATATTTTATTCATTTTAATGTAAATGACTCTATTTATATAAATAATTTTCATTTAAAATGTTCATCAAAGATATTTCTTTCCACCATTAACTTTTTTATAAAAACTAATATATGAATATTATTTTTCAAACACTTTCAATTCAAATGTTTTTGAATTATTTTAAATGTGTTTCACACAATAAAACAACCTCTCCATGATTTATTTCTTTTCTAAAGAAATAAATATTCTCATTTATTGGTTAATTTTAGATTTTAAAAAAATGTTTTTAATAGAAAAGAATATTTCCTCTTATTTTTTAATGTAATTTCCCAATGCCCTTATAAAAGGGTCTTTAGACAATGTCAATATTCATTATGATATTTTATAATTTAATGGAAATTTGATTAAAATACACCATTCATAATCATTCATATGAAATCATATAATCTTGTAATGTTATAGTTTTTAGGATATTTGTTTATTTCACATGGTGTTATTAAGCTATGAGGGAGTTATGTTAGTGTTCAGGTTTATTTGGAACAAAAATGTATGGTTTTTAAATATGTCAGTGGTCTAAATGGAATTAAATATCCCTCCATTTCATTGGGTAATGAATTATCTCATTAGATATATTCGAATAGGGGTGATGACAAAACCATTATTTACCATGTCCACTATGTGATGGGTGGGTTTGGAATAGTACATGCATCCACTGCATTGGGTAAAGACTTATGTCTCATGAAATGACTTGTTAGAAATTTTTGAGAAAAATATATCCATTATGGGACTCTATACACTATGTCATATTGGTAATAGAAATGATACCAAAAGAAATTAATGCCCTTTAATTTTAATTCACACACCAAATTTTTTTTCATAGCTTTTATTTTCAGGGTTAAAAAATATAGAATCATGTTTCCACATTATTATTGCTAATATATTATATTATACCAAAATAATTATTTCAAGAACCATAATTTATGATATATTATTTATTTGGTATGATTCAATTATGGTATGTTCATGCACCTTTATTATGTTCTCATACCTACATATTTATATAGTACTCATTTTAATCATTAATTGACATCTCTTATGTTTACCTTTATTGAGAATTTGAGATAAAAAATTCATATATTTCAATTACCTACGTTATAAATAAGACTATTATATATGATTTGTAATAATAGGTATCATATAAGAATAATATTTTTTCTATATGTTAGTGATGTTTTAAAATAATTTGGTTGCATGTATCATTTCAAACAACAACAATACTTTATTTTTTTGGGGTGTTAGTTATCGTGAGATGAAATGAAAATTCATGTAAAATTTTATAATATTTCTTAATTTTTATCTTTATTAAACTTAGGTTGACTATCTATATGTTAAGGAGAAAAATACTTGGAAAAATACTAGGAAATATTTTCTAAATATCTAAATCCTTTATTGGTTTAAATTTTCTTGGATATTGAAATCTTGGGAATAAGATATTATCATATATGTTAAAACATTTAAAACCAAGTAATATAATTTTCCCTATGTTTAAACTTATTTATTTTACCTTTTATCCATTAGTTAAAATAATTTTGGGTAACAGTGAAAAAACAGGAGTTAAAACCTTAAACATTCACAAATTCTATGATTTCTTTATCTAAAGGAATTGGTGTTCATGGAATGAATTGAATATAAAATCATATGAAAATATATTTTATCACTACTCGTGATTTACACGGGAAACACTATGGGGATTATTTACATTATTAATAATTCCCTATGTTTCCATGAGAGTTGTGTATGAGAAATTTTTATTATTTATAATGCATTTCTATTGTAAATTATCCTTATATTCTTAATGATGATGATCACACAAAAATTAACCCATTATTAACATACATTTATTAGACCCATTATAGTTACTTGATCCCTAGACACTACCAATACCTATTATACAAAAACATTCCCTTATTATAAAATCACAAAATAATTTATTTTATATTAATAACATAGAGAAAATGAAACATATATTTTTGTTTTCAGTTAAATAATATTAATTGAATTATTAGTCCAACCACACTTACAATATAGAAAATGACATTATTACTCACCGGTTTATATTATTTCACGTATAACTTTTTTGAAACCAATTAATATCATTTTCCCATTATACAATTGGATGAGTTTAAAAATTTTATGAATAATGTTCATATAAAATTAAATGAGAGAAATTATTTATCCCTAAAATTCATAAGTATCATTCATTATAACCAAATATAATTCACGATAATGTAATTTTAATTTATATCATGAAAATAAATAATTATTCACAATTATATATTTTGAGGTAAATAAGGGGTTTTTCTAGGGATTATTGAGTTTCCAATTGACTAACTCCAATTACACTGTAAGGTGAGGTGTGGTATCATTATATTTTGATTTCACATATTATTTATAAATTTGTGTGGTTTCATCAATTATGTTTTCTATAATCCCATTACTTTATAGTTTTTATGAATCGTGAATTTTTTATATGACCTAGAACATTTTTTTGATGGATTTTTATTTATTCATCTCTTTTGGATTAGATTACAATAAATGAGTAAATTATTTATTTTTTCTTCTTCTTTTATATTATTTATACTCTAATTTAGTGTCTTGGGATACGTTTGTGGTATTGAGATATAGTATTATTTATGTGGGATGATTAAACCTTGCACTAGTATAATATCACTATATAGAAACCCAAAATCATTATGAATCCAATGGTTAACAAAAAAGGGGAACAATAATAAATTATATTAAAGGGAATCACATGCCTGGAATCCCAATTTAAAATACCTAGGATTCACCACTCCCCAAGGGGAATCAATTAGAGGGTAGAGGAGAGTAAAATACATCCAAAATAGACCTTTCCTAATGCACATTCATTGTATGTATTGATAGAAAGATATTAATAACCCATGTTTTATAAATAATTAATAAATGAAATTTCATGATTTAATGACCAAAGAATTTTAAAATATAATTTTCCATTAAATAAAATTTGTGTTGATAGATTTATTTACAAGAAATAATGAATTAAAATGAGTTGCAACAGACATGAAGAATATTATTTATAAAATATATGATTAGTTAAACCACTAGTAAATAAAAATCTTTTAATCAAACAACAATCAATACAAATAGTTTTAAGAACACCTTATGTTTTCAAAAGTAATTTTTTAATAAATAAAATATTAAATTATATATTATATAATCATTTAACATATAAAATTTTAAAACATAGAATATAAATGTTTCAAATATAAATTCATTTTCGAATTCATAATTTCAATATTTTCTTAGGGTGAATATTTTATATTTTTCTAAAATAATTAAATTTTACGTGAGTAGTGAATGAATAACAATTAAATTAACACTATCATGTTTATAACATTACCAAAATTCCAAGGTGACCTAAATAAAATTAAAATAATTATGTTGAAAAATATATATTTATAAAGTAAAATAAATCATTTAAAACACTACATTGTATTTATAACCCATGATTAATGTTTTGGAAACTTATGTAATATTAAACTCTAAAAAATATTTTTCATTGCAAATAATAAAAATTAGTCTTCATCAATTGTAGAAAATAAAAATATCACCATGGATATAATATTTTAGATAAATTTTTTAATATAATTTAATATGTTTTATTCCATTTTTATTTATAATAGTATGGTTACTATGATTAAATTTAATATCCATGATATTGGTGAAAATTTAATTTTCAAAGAATTGTTTTAATAAAGTTGTCTCATTTTTATTTACTAAATTAATTTTATTATATTTTCTATAATGAAATTGATACGGTGTTTAAAAATATTTAAAATTATATTATTTGTCTAATAATTGGTGATTAACATTTTATATGATTAAGAACACATAACTGTTAAAACTTCATTTTTCTACAAACACTATTTTTTTAGATTATACGTTTTAATAAAAAAATATTATATTATCTTATTCGTAAATTTAATTATATTATATAATTTGAAATTTTGGTTCAACAGGACAAAATTTGGAAAGAAGTTTTATCATATTTTTTAGTAATACCTAAGTAACTTAGTTGAAAATTAATTACCCAGTAAAAAATCAAAATTTTAATATTTAAAAAAATATAATGGTAAATCAAATGAAAACATGCTTAAAATAAATGTGAAAATACATGGTTGAATCCATATCATCTTACAATAATATCCACCTAATTATGGATATTTTTTGTGCTATTTTCCATTTACAGTGTAATTGCATCATTGATATGTAATTGGTATTTACAAAAATGAAATTTTCCTTCAATTATAAAATGGTCCTCTCACTAACCATTCATGAATAAACTTTTTTTATGTTCTTTCATTATAATATTCCAATTTATTATCCCCTACATGTATCTTTCACATCCATAAGGCCCTGGTATCTATAACATATAATAATACCTTCATTTCAAAGATGAATTTCTAGAGAATGTTCAATCTCTCCACATGAGTAGTTACTACTCCTTAGTTTGTAATTATTTATTTTCCTCTATCCCATGAATTATTATTTATAAATAGAGGAATGATAAAATATATAACAATAATATTTTAAATTATATTATACTATTTTAATTCTACTCTTCTACCCCCATACAAAACCATTCGTAAAATGATAATTTCTTCATCAGTTTATGCTGACTAACGCCTCCATGAATAGAAGGATATATTTTTTGAAAACTCTTTACATGGAAGGTGAAAATGGGATATTTAAATGAAAAAAATATAATAATTATAACAATATTATTCTTATAAAAATTAAATTATTCTATTTTTATACCCTCCCTCCAACTCAATGGAAGAATATTGTGTCGTCCGTGTATATGCAGACTACCATCTCCATTGAACAAAATATTTTATTTTCCCATTATTACCATACATGGATGAAATAAAAAAAATTATATAATATATAAAAAATGTTTATGGAAATATTAATATTATGGATTTATATTGTATCAGAATCTATAATATATATTAATAATAAAATTTTCTAATATATTTTATAACATTCAACAAAAATCTAATGGAAACACTCATAATTTGATCCAAATATAAAAACATATAGATATGCATATTTTTTATAATGTAAAAATAAGGAACAAAAAAATATAATATTATGAAGAATGAATATATTTTGAAACACATTTTCCTATGTTCAATATATCAAGTATGTTTTAGAAAAATTGGCCAAGGCTCAATATGTAACCAATATGAAAACAATCAATATAGAAACATAAAAAAATATGGTCGTATTTGGAAATTAGATTATGAAATATAGATGAATAAGGATCTTAATCATGTTTTTTATAAACATTATTTTATTATTCAATATGTTAGGTGCATGAACAAAATGAATATAGACCCTAGTTAATGGTTTTTGGATATCATTATTTATTCATTGGGATAAGATTTTTCTTCACAACTTTTTGCATTTTATTAGTGCAGTGTATATTTGAAATTTATTTATTTTTGTATAAAAACCATGAAATATAAAGGATTTATAATCCCATATCAGGCTCTAAAAAATATTAATTTTTTTATCCAAAATATTACAAAAAATTATTGGTTTTTAACTCAATCCCCTTTCTTTGAGTTATTATGTTTCCTCGTTAAATTCACACATCTATGTCTGTTTTATTCCACCATATGATTTTATTTCATGGTAATTTTAATTTAATATATGAAAAAATATCACTATTTATTCAAATATTCCCCCAGGATTAATTTCAAATCAATTAAAAGTATACAATTGTAACGAATAATTCCCACCCTCTTTAATTATGGTTTTCATCTTCTCTATATTTTCTTTCCTGATTTAGTTATATTTTATAATTTGAAACCTATTTTTGTATTATTTTTTGTGAAATTAATATTTACCATATAAAATATTAAAAATATTTTTTTCTCACTCCTCTTGTGATATGGGTTTTCAGTAATGGTATTTCAAAATATTAAAAATTCCATTCTTCCTTTCATAATAAAATGTTTTCTCTTACACTTGAAATTTCATTTTAAAATAATTATGCATTCTTGAGGATCTATGATTGATTTTTCTTTTCATATTTTAATTTTTTATAATGTTTACACTTAAACATTTTGAAAATTAATTTTTAATGTGATTTGTCACATATTATTTTATGATAAGGTTAAAAAGGTTTTTTAAAAAACTATTTTGGGGTTTTCGGCCATTTAACTCATTATATATAAAGGAATTATTTAAATGGATCTTATTATTAATGAATCACCTTTTAATTGTTCTAAAAAATACCGATTTAGGTGAATTAATTTTTGTTGTTAACTATTTAGATTCTTTTGGTCATTTTTGTTAATTCCATATCATGATGTTAAATAACCCATTTATCTCTCCATGTATTCATCATGATTTGATAATTGATTATTTTCAATTTGAAATGTATTTATATTTTATTTATGGGTAGGGTCATATATGACCCTATAATTCATTGTTTAATTATTTTATCTCATGACATAAGGATGTTAACCATGTTATTGTTTTATATTCACAATATGAAGCATCAAAATTTTGATTATTCAAAATAGGAAGCACAGACATTAGTTTTATCACAACATGATTCATATAATTATTTTATCTTAATGTTATAATTTACATATGATAATGTTTTTATGAATGTTCTTTTATTTCCCATGTTTCATTTTCTTGTTGTATTTCCATTTCATATGCCTATGATTACGATTTCTGGGTCATGTTTATCATTTTATGATTCCATAATCTCTTTAATATTCCTTTTCTAATTTTTTTTGTTTGTTTATTAGAGATTAAATGTCCATATATCATTTGCTTATACCAAATTTCTCCCCTAACCATGTTTTCTCATACATTATTATATCACCCTTTTTATATGTTCATATATTTTCTTTTATTGAGTGTTTTAGCTCACCAAATTTCTATGATTCTTTTCCCCATGTTACAAAGATATTTATAACATACTGGAAGTATAGAAAGTAGTATCAAGGAGTTATATTAGAGTGAAATGGTCACATGTGTTTTAAAATAAATTTATTATATATCTTACTATAAATACACTAAATTAAAATATTCTTTGAGTTATGTAAGATTATATGAATATGTAGTATTAATTTGAAATTATTTATAGATTATATTGGATAATATCAATTGGTTAAAAGTAAATTGGAAAAGTATGGCTTCTTATCAACGAAAATGAGAGTGGTGGTACGGGTCATGTTAGTTATAATTAAATAAACTCTTCGATAATTTTGATGATTAGTTTAGTTCTTCTAGGTTTAATTTTAGATAAATTTAGTTAAAACACTAGGAATAATTATAAGGTATATTTTTATGTATAGGATAAAAACATGATTCTTTTGTGATATAATAATTATATCGTTTATCCTATAAATTAAATTCTTGTATATATACTTGTAGGTGGATGTGGATGTGTCATAGATTCACCTATTAGTAATCACTATAAGAATGGGGGTTGAGTGTCAACTCAATATTCACTCTGGTGCATGATTAGTGGGATTAAGAATACAAAATTGGAAATACACTCTTATAGGATATGAATTTATTAATTCATTTTCACTTTGTAAACCATTATTAAGGATTTGAGAATCTCCCTATAGTATGGATATATATCATATTAGGAAATTTGAAATGAATAACCTAAATTAAATCCAAAAGAATTATAAGTTAAGTAACATTTATTTTATATTAACAGTTTCCTATTTAAATTAATTATTTTTATCATTAAAATTTTATTTTTTTATGAGGTGGATAGATCTAGGAGAAACTAAATAAACAATGGAATCCATATACAAATCATAGATTTTACATATGATCAAACTATTAGGATAAAATATGTTGTGAGAAATCATGTTATTATGATGAAATAATTATGATTAATATCAATTAACAATATAAACATTGTTGAGATCCCAAAAACATTAATGAAGAGAAGTATGTAGTCTCATATATGTTTACATGAAGTATATGTTGTAAGAATAATGATTCAATTTTATTTTTTTGAAAAATATTCATAGAATTCTCTAGGGTATTGTATTATAGGAATTTAGAGATGTTTTATATGTTGGAAATGAGGGTAGAGAGAAAATAATTACCAAGGAAAAGTGAATATCTCATTAGAAACGATGAAAGAAAATAGTTATTTTTGTTTTGTACTTCCAATAGATTAATTTATTAAATGTGGGGAACATGGACATTATATGATCCAATACCCTGAAAAAAGGGATAATAAGGATAACAAGAACCTATTAAATCCAAGGATTAGGAATTCATGTGAAAAAAAACAATGGATGTGGGTTTCGAAAATGATAAGGAATGGGGGAACACTGATCACCAACTAAAAAACAATGAGTGTTGTATAAGTATCTTGTTAAAACAACTCCTTAGTACATAAAATTTTTGTTAAGGACATAAAATTGTCACATTGATGACTATATATTCACTTATTAATTAAACCTTCTAGTGGTATAATAATTTTATCCACTATTTGTGTTTGTAAGAATGTTCTTTGTGTAAATCGTCTTATTGTTCATTTATATAAACTAAATGTGATTTGGGAAATGGAATGGTTCCTTCTACTTAGATTTTTTTTGGAATAAGGGGATCATATGTCATATAAAACCATGATTTCCAATCAATGAAAGGTTGACTATCAATAAAATTTATAATGAAATTATATATTCTGGGTGTTTATATTGATCATTGATAGACTCTTGGATCAGATGGTTGATAAATACTCATTATTATCTTTAATCCCATTTGAAGGATAATTTTATTTTTATTATTTTTTATGTTTTACATCTATATTTAAATTATCCCATAATACAAATCTATCTTTAATATACCATTATCTCTTTATAAGTGATAATTAAAATTGTGAGGATAATATTTCGTGGATGATAATGTAATTAATCGATGTTTTACTTTATAGTTTTCCATTAAATAAACTCTGTGTTGATAGATTTAAAAAAAACCAAACTAAAATAAACCATGACATATTAGATGAATATTATTTATAAAATTTATAAATAATAAATCCTTGAGTGAATAAAAATACTGGAATCAATTAGAAATTTTAGAGAAAGGATTAAGAACACATAATATTTTTAAAGTGTTTTTTTTTCAATAAAAGTATTATTAATTTATAAATCATATGTTTATTTTAAATATAAATTTATAAATTTTTTAATTTTAATTTGAGAAAATTAATATTTTATTATTCGTTATATAATTATTTAAGTAGGATTAATTTTTGAGAGTTTTCAAAAATAAATGATTTGTATGTGAATTTAAAAAAATTAAACTTTTACGTATACCGTAAAGTTTATAAAATTATTACGACTCAATAATGTCTTAAAAGTATATGGAAACTTTTTACTTAATGATATATATTTATATAGTAAAATAAATTATTTAAAAACATTATGTTGAATTTATAGCCCATAATTAACTTTTTGTAAACTTATGTATTATTTTATTTTAAAAATGATTTTTATTTGATTATATTAATAATTATTTATCATCACTTATGTAAATTTAAAATATTTTATGTATTTAAAATAATAAATAATAAATTTAAATTTTTGTCATACAAGTATGAAAACTGAGATTAAAATTGATGACCATGATAATGGTTATAATTTTATTTTAATTTTTTTATTAAAGTTGTGTAATATTTTAATAGTAATTTAAATTTATATATTTTATATGATGACACTAAATTATTTTAAAAAATATAGAAATACATAATCAAACATTTAATTTCTTAATAATGTTATATATAATTAGGGACATTTAATGGTCGAAAAATCATTATTCTACAAAAAATGTTTTTCTATATATTATATGTATTCATTAAATAATAATTTTCTCATATTTAAAAATTGGATTATAGTTAATTGTTATTAATTACTAGTCCAACACACCAAAAATTGGTAATAAGTGTAATTTAATTTTTTTTAAAACCTAAAATACATAGGTAAAAACAAGTTACCATGGTAAATAACATAAATCATAGTGAATGAAAAATAAAATTGTAAATGACCCAAAATATGATTAAAATATTTATGATAATTAATGTTTTAGTATTTCTCAAAATAATCTATAAAAAATAAATTATGGATCAATTTTTTAAACATTGACCCAAGAATTGCGAAATGGCATCATTGAGATGTAATGGATGTTGACCAAAAATGCAATTTTCCTCAACATAGAAAAGGGGAGACTCACAACCCCATAAAGACCACCATATATTTTGGTTTCATTTGGAAAATATTCTAACTTTGACTATACTATATTTAGCTCTCACATCATTAATCGACAGGTCTTTATAAGGTAGACGAATTGTTTCATTTCTAAGAAGAATTTCAAGAGAATGTTCAAGCTCTCCATGTGATTAATTATTTATCCTCAGTCATGTATTATTATTGTCCCTCTACCCCCTAAAATATTATTTATGCATTAAAGTATGAAAAAAGTATTACTATTAATATGTTTAATGTTATTATACTAATGTGATATCACTCTTCTACCTCCTAATAAAACCATTTAGAAAATGAAGACGCCATCATTAATTTGTGAATACTACTGTTCTCCTGAAGAACATGTTCTATTTTTCATATACTCTATACTATTCATATCTAAAAGTGTTATTTAATGAGAAAAAATTATCATGATAACATTATTACTATTTTTAAATGATAAATATTTTCTTTTTATATCATCCATCATGTTAAATGGAAAATGAATGTGATTTCCGTTTACGGGTGGACTACCACCTTCACAGAATAATGTATTTTTTTTCTATTACCACCTTACATGGTTGAAAATAAAAATATATATAATGTGTAAATATTATATATATAAAAATATTAATATTATTTACAAATAGTATTAGACAATAAATAAATAATATTAATGATAAATGGTTATTGTAAATTTAATCACAATAAACAAACACCGCGAGGTATCTTTATTAATTTGAGTCCAATTTGGAAACCTATATAAATGTATATATTTTTTACTAATGAAAAAAATGAAATATAAATATATAATTTTTGATATTATGAATCTATTTGCCAACACTTTTGTCCATGGTCCATAAATAGAGGATTTTATAGAAATATTGACTGAACCACCTCAAGTAACCTAGATGAGAAAAATATATATATATTAAAAAAATATAATATGGTAACATATAGAATATATAATAAGTAATATAGATGAATAAAGAGAAAAAATATATTTTTAATAAAAATAATTTGATTATTAAGGATGTTAGGAACACATGTAGAATGAATTAGGACTTGAGGTAAGGGTTTTCTTAGATCTAAATTTTCTTTCATTTATATATGATTTTTCTTCACTAATTGTTTATTTTTTTTGTAGTGTATATATTGGGTATGGATTTTTTTTAATGTACTAAAATATAAGGGATTTAAAAATTCATGTAATGTTATAAATTCCATGTGATTATATACAATATGTGTTATATTTTACTCAAACCTATTTCTTTGGGTTATTATATTTCATCTTTAACTTCATACTTCTTGTATTGGTTTCTTCCACACTTATATTTTATTTCATGGTACTTTACTTTCACATTTGGAGAACATTAAAATTTTCATTATGATATTCCACATTAATTAATTTCTTCACCATAAAAATTTAATCATTATTAAGAATAATTCCATTCCTATTTAATCATAGTTTCCCCTAATTAGCCATATTTTATTTCTCATTAATGTTATCCTTGGTAACTAATAACATTATTACATGTTATCTCAGGTGAAATTAATATTCATTATTTAATTCATAAAATGTTATTTTATATCTATTAATATTTTTTGGGTTTTCAATAATTGTAATTCAAAAAATTAAATTTCTCTTATATCCTCTCCAAATCAACTATTTTATCTTCCAATTAACATTTCATTTTATAACAAGTAACAACGTTTTTCTATTTTAATATAATTATAAACCCTCTATTTGATCAGGATTTTGTTGGGTCTCATTTAGGGGTGTTTTTGGTGAATATTTGGATATTTTTGGAATTTCTTGAGCAGTTTCTTGTTGTCACAAAGTTTTCCCAAATTGTGTATCCATCGAGTAGAAAATGTGAAAACCCTGATAGTGGGGGTTTTCATGGTTGGAAAATGGTTTGAAAATTTTTGTACCCACCTAATAGAAAATTTTAATACATTAAATTGTCACACAGATAGGGTGTATGGGTTGAAAAAACATGTGGTCCTTCCCAACTAAACGTAAAGACAATGATTCTTAATTCTGAAAAATATTTTAAAATTTACTAAATAACCTTTTTACATCCACTCGACCCCAAATACTCATACTAAAATTCTGTGGTCTTTAAAGCTCACGAGAACCCTTTTTCTCTCATCCAATTCCACTATGAAGCGAATTGAATATTGGAGAACGTCGATCAATTCCTCTCTGTTAAGAGATCTTCTTCTTTCCTTCCTCTACAACTATATCTATCTTTCTTCATTAAGTTTTTTAGATATTAATTTTAATAATGGATATAAACTACTTTTTTATATTGAATATAGGGTTGATTCCAAGATCTCCATTTTTTATGTTCTTCATTGTCGATTTCGGTTTTGGGAATTGTGTTACGCGATCATTGTGTTAATGTCTGTGGTTCCATATACGTTTTGAAAATTAATTTAAAATAGAAATAATTTTTTTATTAAATTAACTTCAATTAAATTTTGAAATACCAATTTAATGTGAATTGGGGATTTGAAGTATCTTTGGCCTGATATTTTGGGAGAATGCTCAATTTATATGAAATTTGTAATTTGGGTTGAAATCTAAAACAGATAGAATTTTTTAAATTAATTTATAAAATCAATTTTGAGAAAAATATATTAAATTTATTTGATAATATTTTTTTTTAGTTTTATCTTGAAAAATGACTGAATTAATTTAAAACCCAGGTTTTGGTTTTTAAATAGAAATATTCATTTTGAAACAATAAATGATAAAATTTTATTTTAACCAATTTTAAAATAATTTACCCATTTTTGATTTTTTGTTTCATAATATGAAAGCCTGTGTAGTTATTAGTGTTTTATTTTGAAAAAACACACTATTATGGTAATTCCCTAGAAATAGATTGACTCTTTATAACTCTAATAAAAACATATTGTGTTGGATCCGATCCCTGATGATTTTTTGATGAATCCTCCTTGACCAGTTTCTGAGTGATGTGTGTACATATATTTCTGTGATCACCTATATGAATGTGTGAGGATCTCATAACATAGAACTATCATAACTCTAAAAATGTGATCATGCTACTCACTTTTGGATTATTTTGATATACATATATGTTGTGGTTATAATAATTCATTATTAATGCCTAGTGATTTGTATAAACTGTTTTATATAAAATGTTTACATTAGACATTTTTTAAATGTTTCCATCAATTGAAATAAAAATCATGTTTTGTTTTAAATATATTTTTTTTACGTTCTTTTCTAGATTTTTAAAATTTAAAGAATTTGTTGGTTAATTATTATGTAATTTTATTTTGGAACACTTTGTGAGACCCTATTGGGATTTTACCTCATACCCTACCTTTTCCTTTCGGAGTTTGTAAATTTTATTCTTCCACGTTTGATGAAAGAGAAATCCCACTTAGGGGTGTCAGTTATTGATCTTCTAGTCATGGAATGTTGTGTCCGTTGGGAATTGTGATGTTTTATCTTGTATTTCTGGTACATTGATGATGTGCTATTTTTTTTGTTATTATACCTATTTGACTTCTGGTATAGTCCCCATTAATAGTTTTAATTGATCATACTGACAGGTTTTTGTTTCTTCCACTATTTATGTGGAAACAATGTTCCCTATTTATCATGTATGATGCTACGTGATAGTCACTAACACATAGGGATTAATAACTCCCTTTGTTCTATGTTAGTGACAACTCAAGTGTCAGGGTACCAAGGTATCTAGGACGGTTCATGAGAAAGTGGTATCAAAGGTGCATGTTAAGCATATTTCCTTGATTCCAATATGAAAATTTTAATCATGTTGGGACTTAAGATATAGTTGCGAATTTTTTCCAAGAAAACTCTTATCATAATGGACATTAAGTCACCATTGGTAGTTTGGGAAATAATTCTTTAGGATTAGTTCTAGTATTTTCCGTACTTTTTATTTGGGTAGTTGAAATACAAATCTTTTTTATCTATCTAATGGGATTAATTTCCCTATTACTATTTTTTGACTATAATTAAATGTATCCTTTCTAATGTATTCAATGTTGTTTGTGGATGTTTTTTATCATCATACATTCATGAATATGTGTAAATAAGATCCAAGAGAAATCATTTGATGAACAACAACGATAAAAATCATCCATGAACTATAATCTAGTTGAGGTTATTGTGCGTGATATCCAAGAACTTGAATAAGAACCTACTCCTATTCCCATTAAGTCATCATATGTCAAACCATAGAGGGATGTTTTTTGGAATCAATCTCAGGAGTTCCTTTTCTAGAATCCACTAGCATTACAAGTCTATAATATTCCTCAAGAGGCTGAGGGTTGGTTGATCTGGATTGATATTATGTTTGACTTCTTAGAGACACCTGATGGAATCAAGGTGAAAGGTGACACCTTAAAGATAGAAGGACCTATAATGATATGGTGGGACATGATGGAGATGACTAAGAAGCATGAGGGTTTAGAGTGGATGTAAGTTAATGATTTTCTCACATATATTTTTATCTATATTCAATAGTGATGGAAATGGATACAATGATTTTCAAAATCAATCATCCTGGAAAGACCATGAATGATAATGAAAACTACTATGCTAATCCTGTATAGATTTCACCTCATATTGTAACGAAGGATAAGATGAATACTCAATATTTTGACATGGTACTTTGACATGATATTTTTTCTTAGGTTTTCTTACTGAAGTTGTCTTCTTATGATGATGTGCTAGATAAAGAATTGATGGTCAAGCATGATCATTCTAGTATGTTAGGGTTAACCAAATTTACTTTTTCTCCAAGTGGAAGTTAAATATCTTCTCATAAAAATAATAGTATGTGTGACGACTATCGTGGTAGATCTCAATAGAATGGTTCTTGAACTCATGTATATCCTTGAATAATCCCTCTGATTTAATACCAATGTGGCCAACCTGGGTACTCAAAATGGGTTTGTGCTGAGGCACCCAAGATATGTTGTTCTTGTGGATGCTCAAGCCACTTTTAGAAGTTAAATCATGTTTTTTATGATCCTAATAGTGTAATGGGATCATCAACACCAAAACGTGTTGTGGTGAAATCATACGATTCATGAAATATGGGGTTCTATACAAATGCATCAAATACTAGATTCTTTATGGATTTGAAGAGTCTCGAGAGAAAGAATTTTTAGGTCCAGTGACCACAAGATGTACCATTACTATAGTTTCATCCTTAGGGACTAATTTATTTAGTACTGGAACATCTCATTCATTCATATCAACCCATATTGTCAATATGATAAATCGTCCTATAGAAATTTTATCTTATGTTATGGATATTAATACACCCCTCAAAACAAAGATATATGAGATTCTTAGTTGTCCTGATTATCATTTCATTATATCTGATTTTAATATTGTTTGGGTTTTTTTGTTTCTTTAAATGAATCCTCTTTCTGTCATTTTCAAAATGGATTGGATCATTTCTAATAAATACTTAATTAATTGTTATCTTCATCAATTTTCATCTACTGAAACCATTATGGTGTGACATATCTTTTAGGTAGAATTAGACAAGAGGTTGAGAAGAGTCATACCATCATTCCCATAGTTGGGGAATGTAATATATCGGTATACCTTTGATATGGAGTGGGAATATTTGAGTGATCTTCTCGCTCTAATTTTCTTTGAGTTTCACAATGTGTCTCCTCTTGTCTTCACTGGGTTTAGACTAGTATGAAATGTGGAGTTTTATATTGATTATTTACAGGGTAATTAGCCAATATATATCCCTTCTTACCACATGAAACCAGATAAAATGAAAGAGTTGAAGGATCAATTGGATGATCTTTTAGAGAATGTCTTTATAAACTCAGGTGTGTTTCTTTAGGTGGTGCATGTTCACTTTTCAAAGAATGATGATGGGTCACTTTTCCTTTTGTTGATAAAAAAACTAAAAGGAGTTATAATAAAGAAAAAGTATCAATTTTCATAGATTAGTGGTCTATTGGATCATTTAAAAGGGGAAAATTAGTTTTTAATAATTTATCATCGTTCTAGTTATCAATAGTTTATAATAAAAGAATATGAAATTCATAAAATCACCTTTTAGAGAAGCTATGGACATTATGAGTATCTTTTCATGCCATTTAGTCTGACCAATGATCATATATTATTTATGGATTTGACGATAAGGATATACCGTGTGTTTCTTGATACATTAATGGTGGTCTTTTGGATGACATCCTTGTTTACTCTAAGTCCAAGGAGGATCATGTGCGTTACCCGAGAGAATTTATAGAATTGTTGAGAAATCACTAACTATATTCCAAGCTATCCAAATGTAATTTATGGATTTTTGAATTGAATTTATTAGGAAACATTATGTTATAACATGGTATTTTAATTGATCTTGATAAAGTGAAGGCGATTATGAAATGGGAGAAACCATATAATGTTTTCAAGATTTAGAGTTTCTTGGGTTTAGTTGAATATTATCACCTGTTTGTAATGGATTTATCAAATTTGTCTTCTCCAATGAATTAACTAACTTAGAATGGAGTAATGTTTGTTGGTGATGATAATTTTCAGAGTTGTTTTGTTTAGATGGAATGTCTTTTGACTACTACATTTGTGCTGATGCTTGTAGTTGGGAAGGGCTATGTGATCTTCTACGATGCAGGTTCGAGTTTGGGATATGTAATTATACAGGGTGATCATTTCATTACTTATAGATCATGGTATTTTAGGACGCACAATAATAATTACCTGACACATGACCTTGAACTCACAACCATGATGCATACACTTAAGGGTCAGTCCCATTACCATTTCAGAGAACGGTTTACCATGTATTCTCATCACAATATATTGAGTTATATATGATATCAAAAATATTCAAATATCTACTTGAGGTATTGGGTGGAATACCTAAAATATTTTGATTTTGATATTGCCTATATCATGGGGAAAGGTAATGTCATCACAGATACATTGAGTAGGAATCTTTTGATCCATGCCATGAATGAATCATTAGAAGAATTTAAATTAATGGGTATTTCTACACAATTGCATATTTGAGTTTGGGAAAACAGGGATAAGGATTCTTTGGCCAGTGTTTAGTTGACCTCCACTCTTCTAGAGATGATTCCTCAGTTATAACAACTTTATGATTAATTATATAGGATTAGAATCTCACATTACGGTTGGGATACCATTTTGTAGTGGTCATTCTCCATAAGGGATATCCTATATTTCTGAAGCTAACATGTTGTATGTTTTCCAGTACAAAAATTTATTCTGGGGAGTTACCATAATTCCTAGTGGGTAGTGAACCCATTGGACACTAAATTTTTCTATGACATGCGATCTCTATTATATTGTCCATGTAGGATATATGGCATTACTGATTTTGTATCTCATTGTTATACATGCCAATGGGTCAAGGATAAGAACTATAGAACTTTAGGTTTGCTTTAGCAACTTATAGTACTAACTAGGATGTTCTATGAGATATCTATGAACTTTTTAGTTAGATTTCTACATACCATGAGAAAGAAGAATGTGATATATATTTTGATTGGTAGGTTAACAAACTCAGCTCACATTATACCAATTCATGATACAACCAAAGTTGAGGAGCTGGGATATCTCTATTGGAGGATGATTTTTCATTTAAATAGAGTTCCATATATTATAGTCTATAATAGGGATCTCCATTTTACTTCATTCTTTTGGAGAGGCCTTCAGGTGGAATTAGGATCTCAGGTTCATTTGAGTATGGGATACCATTCAATTATGGATGGTAAGACAAAGAAAGATATACATACTCTTAATTATGGGATTCATACTTTCATTCTCAACTTTGGTTGATCTTGGGATGACCACTTGGGACTAGTTTAACTTTCTTAGAACAATAGTTACCATTCTGTGACTAAAATGGATTCTTTTGAGGCCTTGTCTAGCTAGCCTTGTAAATCTCTAGTGTGTTGGTTGGAGATTGATGAAAGTTATTTGATTGAAACAAGCTTGGATAAAGAGACAATAATAAATATTCCATTTATTTGTTATATGATGTTGAAGGAATGTATTTGGTATGATTTTTATGATGATCATCATCTTAGACCAATTGAAGTTTCAGTGGGTGATCTGGTGTTCTTGAAAATTTCACCTCATTTGGGTCATCGACAGCATGGGAGTCAAGGAAAGATTGATCCTCATTTTATATGACCTATTGAGGTTGTCAAGAAGCTTTATAAAGTTTATTACCATTTATCCCTTCTACCAATTTTGATTTCGATACATAATGTGTCCCATGTATCGTTGCTATAGAAGTATCTTTCTGATCCATATCATGTTCTAAGCTAGAGTGATCATGAAGGTGAGCCTGATTTATCAATGATTAAGTATCTATCAAGGATAGTTGAATCTAAAAAAAGTACTTCATGGTAGGATGATATTATAGATTCAAGTATTGTGGAATCATGGTTCGATACTCATGATACATGGGAGAGCGATGAACTGATGAGAGTGTACTGGCATCATCCTTTTGACACACAAACTTCTTCACAAGATTTCCGGGGAAATAATGATTCTATGGTGGGGAGATTGTAACATATTATTACTATTTTTCAGCACACCTCAACCATCTATTTGATCTTTATTTGGTTTATTATCATTTTGGGGGACTTTGGGTGAAATATTTTTGGTTGTGCACAATTGTCGCATGATTTTCGTTAACTATGCACCCACCAAATGGGAAATGTGTAGACCTAGACAGTGGGGATATTAATGGTTGGTGAATTATTTGATATATAATGTTCCCACTTAGTAGAAACCATTAACAACGTTATAGGGGATCAAGGTTAGGGTGAACGGTTTGAAAACCTGTCTGGCCTTTCCAAAATAACATTGAAGACTGTCTTTTTTTTATTCCACAAAATATTTTAAAAATTCCAGAACCCCCTTTTTTACATTATCTTCACCCAAATACTCATAACCCGAATTAATAGGTCTTTGGATATCCCAATAACCCTTTGGGATCCTCTTAACCCTATTGAAATTGGATCAAATTTGGTGAACGTTGATCGATTCCTCTCCGATAAGAGATATTCTAACATACTTCCTCTCCCACTCTATCTATCTTTCCTCTATAATGATTATTATATTGAATTATTGTTGATAGATCAATAATCATTTTTTTGGGATCTTGAATCATGGTTTAATTACATGATCTTTTGGGATGAAGTTCTTCATTGGTAAATCACATTGTGAGTGTTGTGTTATGTGATCTATGTGTTATGGTAGGGGGTTCTTTATATGTTTGTACAATTAATTTAACATGGAATTTATTATTTGTTTTAAAATCCATTCAATTAAATTGTGAAAAACCTATTCAATGTGAATTGAAGATTTCAAATTGTTTTGGAACGAGATTTTGGAAAAAACACCAATTTCTATGAAATTGAAAATATTGGAGGAAATATGAAATAGATGGATTTTTTTAAATTAATTTATGAAATTGATTTTGAGAAAAATTAATTAAAATAATTTGATAAGAATGGTTTTTTGTTTTTTATATTGGAAAAGTAATAAATTGATTAATAAATTTTGTTTTTTATATAGAAACTATCATCTTGAAACTAGAAATAGAGAAATTGTATTTTAAAAAGTCTTGAAATATTTTAAACATTTATTATTGTTTGTTTGAGAACATGAAAGAATCAGTTGTCAGTGGGTGATTTGGGGAAAACACGCTAGGAGGGAAGTTTCCTAGAAATGGTTTGACTCTTTATAACTCTAACAAAAACACAATTCCATGGATCTTATCCTTGATAGGATATTGATGAGTGCTCTTTGACCAGTGTCTGAGGGGTGTGTGTACACATAATGTCGTGATCACCTTAGGATAAATCCTGGAACTACGATAAATCTTGGTATATGACTATGTTACTAACTTTAGGATTATTTTATATATATACATATATATTCCATTTTTATAAAACTACTTCATTCATTCAAAGTTATTTATATAAACTGTTTTATATAGAATGTTTTCTTAATCCATTGTTGGAAAAGTTTACATCAATTGAAATGAAAATCATGTTTTATTTTAAATATGAAATATTTACTGCCATTCAATGTTATATTTGAATTTGAAAGAATTATTTGTTTAATTATTGTGGAATATTATTATGGACCAGTTGGTGAGACCCTACTGGGATTTTAGGTCAAACCCTTTCTTTGCCTTTGGGAGTTTATAGATTTCCTTCTGTTTAGTCTAAGCAAATGGAAAGCATGACTTGGAGGTTGTTGTAACGTCCCAGACCCGGGTGCCATGCAACGGGTGCCCCGAGCCCAGTTCGCCACGTGACCTCAAGCGCATTTCCTCAAACTCTAGAGGCTGTCGACTAGCTGCGAGGGCCCAGGTCTGATAGTGGGGAAACTATTCCCTCATTTGACAAATTTTAGCGCAGCGTAATACAAAATAAAACATACAACAAACAGTGGAAGTAGTAATCATACACAACTGAAATAACTACAACAGTGGATATAACCAACGGATTATAAGTGATGATGCTACATGTTTCATGTTCTATAAAAACAGCCAGAACATGTTATACATCAATACAGTACAGTAGAAAACAGAATATAGAAAAACAGGCAAAAAAGCTGGCAGCGGCATCGCAAGCCTAGGCTCGGCCCCATGCCCTCATACTCCTCAGCAACAGTCAAGTAATTGTATAGGGAATCTTGCCCCTATCTACACCTGTAGCAATGTAATATGTTTGGGCCGAAAAGCATGACCCAAACAGGGTGTGAGAAATTAGTCTCAATAGGCACCCACCAAAGGCTCGTGCCCAACTTCGTGTAAGCATGCAACAACAGTGTGCAGTAGTAAAATGAAATAAAGTAAGCAGTACTCAAAAGTAACTAATTACCCGTTATATTGGCATTTGATTATCCATTTAATTCATTCAACTTAGTGACATTCTTCTGCTCAACAGAACGAAGCCCTCAGGACAATCAGAACCGTGCCCTCAGGCCAAAATAGTAACCACACCCTCAGGCTTGCCCTCAGGCCACAGAGAATCCAACCCACAGGTATTTCCCTCAGGCATAACAGAAATTTCCCTCATCCATAAGAAGTGTTGCCCTCATGCACAGAAGTCAAGCCCTCAGGCACGAAAGGTTGCCCTCAGGCGAAATACGACAGCCCTCGGGCTAAAACAGTCATGCCCTCAGAACAATCACAACAACGCCCTCAAGCTATACAGGTAACCGGGCCATGCCCAACATATCTAAATGCAGTATACAAGAAATGTTTCTCAAGTAAATTTTAAAGTTACTAAATTTAATGCATACCCCCGGGTATCCTGGCCAAACGGCTAAACAGAACAACACACCCCTCGGGATGGTACAGGATCCAAGCAACGATCACAAAGAGCATTTTTACAACATTATTTAATTACCTATACAGTTCCAGGTAGTTAAATTAGACATTTCCTCAGCCTCACGACACCCCAATATGGGTTCTTAGATCAAAACGCACAAAAAATGCACGACAGTTGGAAAAAATAAACACAAAACCACCTACCTTATACGTCAATGAGCGTTATACCCAAACGCCGACTCCAGAAACGCCCATGAACTGCATAGATCTGACGAAGAACAACATTCATTCAAACATAAATAACTTACGTTAGGAGAAGAATTGGAAAGAACGGTACCAGGAGAGGAGAGGGATTACCCGTGCGGTTCCAACGAAATCGTCCGAAGCCGAATCGGATTCCAGACGAACTCCCGGTGGATCATCAAATATCTGGCCTCCCCCTTTGGCTCCAAAATGGCTCAAGTGCCTCCTCTGCAAAATGGGGAGGGTACTACCTATTTTAAGCCAAAAAAACAAAGTACACAACATGTACTTCTTTTATTTTACTGTTCATTTGGCGGCACCGCCACACTGTTCATATGTCGACATGAGTACACGGCATGTACTCTCGAGTACACGGCGTGTACTGTTGCCCAGTTGGCGATGACGCCACCGCCTTACTGTTTAAGCCTGCCGACTGACTACACAGCGTGTAAGGTATCACTACATGGCATGTAGTCGGTTTCTACACCCTTCGTCGCCGGCATGGCTACACGCCCCATGTACTCATCCCAACATGGCCAAAAGTACACGACGTGTGGATAAAGTACACAGCGTGTTGTTCCAAAATTCAGGATTTTCCCCCTTTTCCATATTTTCTAAAAAACACTTAAGTAAAAGGAAAATAAGAAGCCTGAACCTCTAAAATAAGAACTGGGTTCTTAAAAACTTCCCCCCTTATTGAAATTTGTCCCTGAATTTCCCTTCCAAGGGTGGCAAAGAGAATGCTCAGAACAGCTCTGGCCACTGAGCATGTACGTCGGCCTCCTGCTCCCAGGTCTTGTCCTACACTCGGCCATGCTTCCAAATCACCCGTATGAGAGGAACTCACCGACCTAGGATTACCTTTTTTCTCCTATCAACGATAAGGATCAGATGCTCCTCAATGGACGCATCATGCTTTAGCTCAACCTCCTCTAGAGGAAAGGTGTGAGATGGGTCTGAATGGTAGTGATGCAACTGAGACACGTGGAAGACGTCGTGCATGGCTCTGTACCGCTGTGGTAACTGGAACCTATAGGAAACCAGCCCGACTCTCTCCAGAATCTTAAATGGTCCCACATACCTCGGTGAAAGCTTACCCTATCTCCTGATCCGCTTGTGTCCCAGCCTTGGCGAGACACACAAGAAAACCTGATCCATGACCACAAACTCCAAAGGTCGTCTACGGCGATCAGCATAAGACTTCGGACGAGACTGCGCAGTAGCCATTCGCTTCCGAATCAACTGGACCTACTCAGATGTCTTCTGCACGAGCTGTGGACCTAGTAAAGCTGCCTCACCTGCCTCTAACCAGCACAAAGGTGATCGGCACGGCCTACCTTAAAAAGCATCGTATTGTTCCATCTCAATAGTTTCCTGAAAACTATTGTTATAGGAAAACTCGACCAGGGGTATATGCTTCTCCCAAGATCCCCCAATGTCTAGGACGCATGCACGCAGGATGTCCTCTAGCACCTGTATCGTCCGCTCTGACTCGCCATCTGCTGGAGGGTGGTATGATGTGCTCATAAACACCTGTGTACCCAACACCCTTTGAAAACTCTGCTAGAAACAAGACGTAAAGCGGGTGTCCCTATCTGAAACGATATAACAAGGGACCCCATGAAGACGTATGATCTCTCGGATATACAGCCTTCCGAGATCGTCCACACCGAAGGTCTCCTTGATCGGAAAGAAGTGAGATACCTTTGTGAGTCTGTCCACAACAAGCCACACAACGTCATTTCCTCAAGGTGACCTTGGAAACCCCGTCACGAAATCCATAGTGACATCATCCCATTTCCACTCTGGAATGGGAAACTTCTGTAACAGCCTAGCTGGTCTCTGATGCTCTGCATTCACCTGCTGACAGGTGGAACATCTCGTAACAAAACCAGTAATCTCTCCCTTCATACCCAGCCACCAGTACTGACGCCTCAAGTCACGGTACATCTTGGTAACCCTGGGATGAACTGTCCAAGCCGAAGCATGAAACTCCCACATCTTCTCCTCGCATATATCCCCTGGAACCCATACACGTCCATGGAAACGCAAAACCTCATAATCGCTTATCGTCCAACCGGAAGGACGGTCCTCACATTCCACTGACTCCCATAGAACTAGGCATTCTGAAACCGATAGCTACCTCATCCTCACTCTGTCCAGGAGGGTTGAAGTCACAACTAACGAGGAAAGATAAGTCTGCACCTGACTATCATGCAACTCTAGATGCAGCTCAGAGAACAAGGCCATAAGTTGCCACTCACCACTGGCCTCTTGCACTGCCTGTATCTTAGTCTTCCTGCTCAGTGCATCAGCTACTGCATTACCTTTACCAGGTGTATTGGAAAGCTCAAAATCAAAGGACTGTAGGTACTTGACCCACCTTTTCTTCCTCATATTCAGGTCATGCTAAGTAAAGATATACTTGAGGCTTTTGTGGTCGGTGAAAACCACAAAATTCTCTCCCAACAGATAGTGTTTCCAATAGCGCAATGCATGCACAACTGCAGCCAACTCGAGATCATGCGTCGGGTAATTCCTCTCATGTGGCCTCAACTACCGAGACTCGTATGCCACAACTCAGTTGCCTTACATCAAAACGGCTCCCATCCCAATCCCTGATGCATCACAGTAAACTGTATAGCTCTTCCGCTACTCTAGGAGTATCAGGATCGGTGCCTATGTCAGCCTTCCCTTCAGGTCCTGAAAAGTTGTCTCGCAAGCTTCTGACCAAACGAACATCACACCCTTATTAGTCAGACCAGTCAACAGTGCTACTAAGCGGGAGAAATCCTGTATGAATCACCTGTAGTAACCAGTCAGCCCTATGAAACTCCATATCTCAAACACGTTCTTGGGTTGCTCCCAGGAAACTACAGCCCTCAACTTCTCTGGGTCTACTGCAACTCCTGCCTCTGAGATGATATGATGTAGGAAGTGAATCTGGTCCATCAAAAACTAGCACTTCGAGAGCTTATCATATACCGATGATCTCTCAGTGTACTCAATACGATCTCAAGATGGGTGGCATGGTCATGTCGAGTGTGAGAGAACACCAAGATGTCTTCCATGAATACTACCACAAATGAATCAAGATACGGATGGAACACATGATTCATCAAAGCCATGAAAACTGTTGGTGCATTCGTCAGTCCGAACGGCATAACCGTATACTCATATAGACCATACCTTCTCATAAAACTGTGAGAGGTATATTAGATGGTCTCACGTGCAGCTGATGATATCCAGATCTCAAGTCAATCTTTGAGAACACTCATGCTCCACGAAGCTGATCAAATAGATCATCTATCCTTGGCAAGGGATATAGGTTCTTAACCTTCAACTAGTTCAGCTTCTGATAATACACACAATGTCTGAGGGTACCATCCACCTTCTTCGCAAAAAGGACCGGAGAACCCCAAGGAGAAGTACTGGGTGGGATAAAACCCTTTTCCTGTAACTCCTCTAACTGCCTCTTGAGCTCCTGCAACTCAGGCGTGGCCATCCTATAAGGAGGAATGGACACCAGTGCTGCTCCTGGAACTAGCTCGATAGAGAAATCCACCTCACGCACCGGAGGTAGAACTGAAAATTATTACATTAAGACACCCCTGAAACGATCAACAACCGGAGGGAAATTCATCTGACAAGTCCCCTGATCATCCAGATATAAGCTCGCTATCTGGGCTGTGACTCCACCTCGCCCATGATGTTATGGTCCAGCTCGACTCGCCTGAACATCCCATTAGCCCTTGTATAGAAACTATTCGCCCTCTGATGATGTGAAACGCACCCTTTAACGATAGTAGTCTACAAAGGCTCGGAAGGGAACCAACCTGTCCATTCCGAGAATGACGTCATAGTTCATCATCTCCAAGACATAGAGGTCCCAAAGGAAGAAACACCCACCAACCTCAATGGGGAACTCCTTGCACTGACGCACACCAACCGTCCTAGTCCCCAACGGAGTGTTTAGCATCAAGATATTAGAAGAAGTAGAAACACCAAGCCCAAGGCTCTCCACAACGAGTACAGAAATGAAACTATGTGTAGCACCCGTATCAAAAAGTACTGAAGACAAGACAGAAGCTACTAGAATAGTACCTTTTTCTGTAGAAGGTCTGGGATCCTGCTCATGCTGGGTCTGTTGCACTGCATATGCATGTCCAGTGCCGCGGCCCTGCGACACAGACTGGCTACCCTGAGCTGTCCAGCCCTATTACCTCTGAGATCTTGGTGTCTGGATACCATGGCCACGAACACCATCTTTGCCCGCACGCCCTGACGTATTCCAGTTCCTTAACTGGTAAGAAGCTACTAGTCCTGCTCCTGCAAGTGGAGTCTGCACATAACCCCTCTCACTAGCCACTGGTAGAAACGCCCTACAAAAGTGCTGCAGATGACCCATATTTCTGCAAGCTCGACACTCCATTGGGTCTCATGGACATTGAGACCTCTTGTTCCCCTCTCTGCCACACTAGTAGCACCTGATCGGGCCACCTGAAGAAGCTATCTGACTGGTACTATCGCCCTGAGAGAAGTCCATCTGTCTCTTCCTCTTTCCAGTAGAAATAGTACCAGTAACTAGTACTGAACCACCCTTTCCCACACCACTCGATTCCCACAGGTTCCTCTATGTAATAAACGCCTAGTTCACAATCACGTGTACAGTAGGCAACCTGAAAACATTCACCAGCACTCGAACGTCATACCGAAGACCATCATCAAAACGTCTGGCTCTCAACATATCATCACCCACCAGCACTGGTGCAAAACGCTGAAGCTCTGTAAAACCAGCAGAGTAGTCCATCACTGACATAGTGCCCTGCTGCAGATTCATGGACTCTCGAGCTCTATCTGCACTCAGCATCTCGGGAAAGAAGAAGTCCTAGAAGACTTCCTGAAAATCTTCCCACGCGATGTCCCTGTGATGATCTGACTGGGTGGTAACATCACACCACCTCTTGGAAGAATCACGCAGCATGTAAGTCTCTAGCTTGACCCTCCACCCTGGAGGTGTCTCCAGATGCGGGAAAATATTCTGCATCGATCCTAGCTAAGACACTACACCCTGTGGTCCGCCATCCCCTCAAAATGTAGGCGGATGCTACTGCTAAAAGATACGCGTCAGTTCGGCCATAGATGTGGAAGCCTGTTGTGCTCCCTGAAAGGTCTTCATGAACCACAATAAACCTTCACGAAACTGCGCCTCTGCGCCTGTGTCCAGTATAACAGCTGGTGCCACATCTGGCTATGCTGGTGGATCAAATGTTAGCCCATGGACCACCATCTCCGGAGCATAGTCCTTACCACTCTCCTGGAGAAAAACTCACAGTCCTCTAGGCGACATGACTCTACAAGGTCAAAAGCACGCCTCAGATTCCAGATTATTAAGACTGCAAGCGAAGGAACCAAAAAGGGAACAAGAGAAAAAAGGTATTCAAAATTGGAAAAACAAGACTACACGGCGTGTACACTCACTACACGGTGTGTACTTGACTTCCTTTCCCCTACCCTGGTCCTTCTACACATCTAATCCACACGGATTCCGTTAAACAAAACTACATGGCGTGTATAATATCTACACGGCGTGTACGGTGTTATTTTCCAACTGCCCGTGTCGTCTGTGACATGGCCGACTACTCGGCTTTACACTACACTGTGTGTTACACCTGCACACAGCGTGTACACCACCCCGTTTCCCAGCCACACGGCTAACGCCACACGGTCTGTCCTCGGACCAGACTACACGGCGTGTCCCACAGGTACACAACATGTTTAGGGAAATGTGACATCGGCCCGTGTTGTTAGTTACACGGCTGAGTCCCCATGTCACCCTACACGGCGTGTCTATATCTGACATGGCGTGTTCTGTCAAGGAGTTCACCGACCCGTGTTGTTAGTTACACGGCCGGACTCCGGGTCACACTACATGGTGTGTACGTAGACCACACGACGTGTTTTACCCAAGCCCTTCCCTACCCCGTGTCACTGCCCACACAGTTTGTGACATGAGAAGACACTACATTGCATGTACTCGGGGTACACGGTGTGTACTCAAAATGTTCATTTTTCTTCCCGAATAGAAGAACACACACAGTGTGTATGAGGTCCTACACGGCATGTATTCTTGGTTTTCCGGACAGCATGCCTCTGAAACTTCCCCAGAACCCAGAACATTCTGAAAAACAACACCTAAGTGTCAAATTCCAACCCGTGGGGGCCCATACACCACACGAATCAATGTTTGACATCTTATTTATGTTATAATCAATAACAGTCATTGATCCACAAAATTCCGTTCAATGGGGGCCCATACTCACCAAAAACCGAAGTTTGGCGTCCACTCTATAAACAAGCTCAACAAAAATACCATATCACAAGGCATGTATTTATCAAGTAGCTATCACAACAAAATGATTTATTAGCACACCAAATATCATAACAACATGAAAATTCTAATGCACCTACATGGCATGGAAACTATGCATGGAATGTGATATCTAGCATGTGACTATATGATGCATGAGACGACGTACCATCATCTCATCGAATTGAAAATAAATAGAACCCACAAATAAAATATAAAAAGCACAATCCAAGTGCGTCACCCAACGGAGAAAACATATCAATCGTAAAATTTCAGAATCAAAATAATGAAAAATACGAGGTAGACTGGCTTTTCCCTGTACACGGGTTAGCTACGCCTAGGCACAGCTTATTACCAACTACCGTTCCGTCCTATCCATGACTACTGCTCCAAATAGTAAGTCAAAGAATAGAAACCCCTCTGATACCACTTTGTAATGTCTCGGACCTGGGTGCCACGCAACGGGTGCCCCGAGCCCGGTTCTCCACGTGACCTCAAGCGCATTTCCCCAAATGCCAGAGGTTGCCGACTAGCAGCGAGGGCCCAGGTCTGATAGTGGGGAAACTATGCCCTCATTTGTCAAAGTGTAGCGCAGTGGAATACAAAATAAAACATACAACAAACAGCAGAAGCAGTAAACATACACAACTGAAATAACTACAACAGTGGATATAACCAACAGTATATAAGTGATGATGCTACATGTTTCAAGTTCTAAGAAAATAGCCAGAACATGTTATACATCAATACAGTACAACAGAAAATAGAGTACAACAAAACATGAAAAACAGCTGGCAGCGGCATTGCGAGCCTAGGCTCGGTACCATGCCCTCCTACTCCTCTACAACAGTAAAGTACCTGTATAGGGACTCTTTCCCCTATCTACACCTACAACAACGTAATCTGTTTGGGCCGAAAAGCGTGACCCAAACATGGTGTGAGAAATATGTCTCAGTAGGCACCCACCAAAGGCTCGTGCCCAACTGCATGTAAGCATGCAACAACAGTGTCCAGTAGTAAAATCCAATAAAGTAAGCAGTACTCAAAAGTATCTAATTACCAGTTATATTGCCATTTTATTATCCATTTAATTCATTCTTCTTAGTAACATTCTTGTGCTCAATAGCACAAAGCCCTCAGGCCAATAAGAACCATGCCCTCATGACAAAAATAGTAACCACGCCCCCAGGCTTTCCCTCAGGCCTCACAGAATCCAACCCGCAGGTATTGCACTCAGGCGTAACAGAAATTTCCCTTAGGCTTAGGATGTGTCACCCTCAGGTACAGAAGTCAAGCCCTCATGCATGAAAGGTTTCCCTCAGGCGAAATACGACAACCCTCAGGCTAAAACAGTCACACCCTCAGGCCAATCACAACAACACCCTCGATCTAAACAGGTTACCGGGCCATGCCCAACGTATCATAATGTAGTAAACATACAATTTATCTAAAGGCAATTCTACAGTTACTACATTTAAGGCATACCCTCGGGTATCCTAGCCAAACAGCTAAACAGAGGAACACACCCCTCAGGTTGGTCCTGGATCCAAGAAACGATCCCAAACAACATTTTTACAACTGTATTTAATTACCAATACAGTTTTAGGTAGTTAAATTATCCATGGCCTCAGCCTCACGACACCCCAATATGGGTTCATAGCTCAAAACGCACAAAAACACACGACAGTTGGAAAAAATAAACACAAATCCACCTACCTTATATGTCAACGAGCGTTATACCCGAACGCCGACTCCAGAAACGCCCAAGAACAGCATATATCTGACGAAGAAAAACATTCATTCAAACCTAAATAACTTACGTTAGGAGAAGAATTGGCAAGAACGGTACCAGGAGAGCAGAGGAATTACCCGTGCGGTTCCAATGAAATCATCCGAAGCCGAATCGGATTCCAGGAGAACGCCCAGTGGATCATCAAAGATCCAGCCTCCTCCTTTGGCACCAAAATGGCTCAAGTTCCTCCTTTGCCAAATGAGGAGGCTACTTCTTATTTTAATCCAAAAAAACATAGTACACGACGTGTAATTCTGAGTAAACAGTGTGTACTTCTTTCATTTAACTGCTCATTTGGCGGCACCTCCACATTGTTCATCCGTCGACATGAGTACATGGCATGTACTCTCGAGTACACGGCGTGTACTGTCACCCAGCTGGCGAGGACGCCACCGCCTTACTGTTTAAGCATGCCGATTGACTACACTGTGTGTAAGGTACCACTACATGTTTTGTAGTCGGTT
Source organism: Viscum album (assembly GCA_963277665.1). Lineage (NCBI taxonomy): Eukaryota > Viridiplantae > Streptophyta > Magnoliopsida > Santalales > Viscaceae > Viscum > Viscum album. The sequence continues at coordinate 1,506,279,585 of OY728162.1, read as the reverse complement.
CCTACACCCTTCGTCACCGGCATGGCTACACGCCCCGTGTACTCATCCCAACACAGACAAAAGTGCACGGCTTGTGGATAAAGTACACGGTGTGTAGTTCCAAAATTCAGGATTTTCCCCCTTTTCCATATTTTCTCAAAAACACTTATGTAAAAGGAAAAGAAGAAGCCCGTACCTCTAAAATAAGAACCGGGTTCTTACAGTTGCAGTTGTTGGGGATAGTCTATTTTTGGATTTCTATGTCCATTGGGACATCTGATATTTTAACTTATCTTTTTAGTACATTGATGATTTATTGTTTGGGTTTTGTTATACCTATTGAATTTTGGTTTTATCTTCTTTGGGAGTTTTATTTGAAAATTATGATTTGTTTCTATTTATTCCAATATTTATGTGGAAGAACAATTATATATTTATATTTTATAATTACCAGTGATATTATCTAACCCGTCGGGATCCATAATTTCTCTCAGTCCATGCCAATTCCATCTCAGGTGTCAAGGTACTAGGTGTTCTAGTCTTGTTCATGAAATAAACCTTTTTTCATTTAAATTATATATTAATTAATATTTTTGTAAAAGAAATTTTTTTCCAAATTTTTCACATGGAATTTTTCAAAAATATATTTTAAATGTGTTTCTTAAATCTTTCTTTTATATCAATGTTTAATTTTTTTAAAAATTTATACATTTGGGAGACTAGAAACATAATATCATATCCATAAAAAAATAAAAAATAAATCAAATAATCCACAATAATACATCAAAGTATATATAGTTAATAACACTCATCCATTATATATTAAATATAATGAAGTAAAAAAATCACATATCTCAACTGAACATTAACTCAGTTGATCACAAATAAAAAACAAAATGATGGAAAAATTAAAGGCATTACTACTACCTTCTTTAATCCATACATTCACCCCATATCCAAATCCTAGTCCGGATGCCCCATCTTGATCTATTGAATAACTTACGCTCAACCATCATTCTATCATTAGATATGTATATGAACTATGGAGATCTTATTGGGCATGAGATATACATCTCTGTAGGGTCTCACAAAATCCCCCCTATATAATCCATCTTTTACATGTGCATGATTGAGAACAATAATTATCATAAATAAAATACACATGCATGTTTGTTTGGTTATTAATTGAAATATAGGCCCCCACTATACCTCACTATAACCTTTCATCCATCATTGGAGAATAATTCTTGTTATTACACAAGTTTTTAACCATACTTGATGATTAAGGGTAGGTTTTGATACACTTTTGACCACTATTGTAACTCCCCGACCCCAGTTACCCAGAGTCGGTGCATTATTACATAACATTGGCTGGATCACAAGGAAATCATGTCTCGAAATACTGATCAGTATAGTATTATTGGAAACACTATTCATACATAAGTTCTACTTTACAACTTGAAAACAAATACAACATGAAATTATTCCATTAGAAACATCCAAGCCTCCTAGATTATTCCTGCAAGTCACTCATAAATAACTTATTCATATCCTAGGAAAATGAAACATAAGAAATGGGTGTTCTCAAACACTCAGTAAGGGTAAGTAATACAACAGAAGATAACATAAATATTAAGCATGGTAAATAATTGAAACCACATTCCTTTACCAATAATAAACATGAATACATTAATGGAAGGAATATTATCTGAGTAAATTATGCCATAATAAAACATAATCAGGGGTATTATACTAGTCGAATGATCGCATGGACCATCAATATTATTTTCATAATGAGGGAATGAATAATGCCAGATATTTTGAAACATTTTTTCATGGTCTCGGCCAAGACATATAAAAATGATTAAGGCCTCGTCCAAAACCACATATCAAATTGGGAAAGGGCCTCGGCCAATTCCACGTCTAGTTGTCTCATGAGACCTACTGATTCATCAAGGATCTATAGCGGGCTACACCCGTCACATACTAAGTCCAATACATTCCTTATACGAAAAGGATTAAATATATCATAAACATTCGTATTAAAACTAGCATACGAGATGTCAATAATTTAACCATAAACCATGAATGGTTTATAAATAGCACATCCACAGTCAAACATATCACAAAACCTTCAATACAATATGGATGTTTTGTATCATAATAAATCAACTTCAAATAAACTTAAGATCCATCAGAGGAAGTTGACATAGATGACACCAAAAACCATTTTTAGAGAAATATATCTTTCTATTTTGAAATCATTTAAGAGTCTCATAATTATAATGAAAAAATTTATTTTTAAAATATTCTTATAATCTTATAAGGGAAGATTTTATGATGTTATAACGGTGGAAAATAGCCGCACTCGCCATATAAGTTAAAAAAACATTCTTACCTTAAATTTGTCGAAGAGGTACAAAAGTACCTTGTTTGGAAAACGATGAAAATATTCCATTAAAAACACATAAGGGTATAAATTAATTTTAAAAATTGAAAGGAAAATAGTAAAAAAAATTAATTTTTTTAAAATAATCATGGATGTGATTGATAAAGAGGTCCTAGTAGATAATTACGTATAAATAACCTCGGATAATGAAGAGATTATAGAATTAACCCTTACCTTGTACTTTTGCGTAGTCAAGGGTAGATTAACCTCTTGTATAATGGTGAAATAATTGTTATTAAATTATACAAGAATCATATACATTAATATGATATCATAAATGATCTTTTAACATTGATTTGTTAATATTATTTTAGTATTATCGTCGTTTCGGTTGTTAAAAGATTTGTTTTCTTTTATATTATTTGTTATGTGAGTCATATTTGTTATGGATGGGATGTATCATATTCATATCCTGAATTATATCAAGTAATTAAACATTATTTATATGCATCAAATGAAAATTAGTCTTGAATGGATACGACGAGGAATAAATCTCATCGCATTGTTAGAGACGGTAATCCGAACGTATGGACGAGCAACAATATCATTATTTTGATATTAAAATAATATATAATTGGATGTTATATCATATATAAATAATAATTGTCATGTTATATTTTTTATTTACATCAATTATTAATCATTTTTATACCCATCCAAATAATAATGTATTGAATAACAATTACACCACGACGCGGAGACGGTAAGCCGTACGTACACACGTATGGTGACATTTAATTCAAACGATGGATAGAATAATGAATTTTGTTGTACCATATTTATAATAACATAACAGTATTTAGAATACACTAGAGTAATTATTTTAGAATGGAAACAACAAAATTAAAGGAAGTTGGAGAAGAAAGGAAATTGAAAGAGTTGGTGAGATATTTACCTCTTATTCGGGTTCTTCCTTTTGATTTGATACAAAGGGATCCTTAGGTTGGCTTTCAGACTAAAGTAAGGCCTCTAGGATGAAGGGAAGATAGTTGGGAGGGTATTTGGGTATATTCTGAATGATCCAAAAAGTCTATAAAGGTGTGACCATGAGGGAAGGGCGAGTGACCTTTTATAAGAGGGGTGAGGGGCACCTTAGGAATAACAAGAAATATTATTTTGTAATAAACTAATTTTCGGTTTCTAATGGATAAAAAATGGATTCATTAAATTATATGGTGGTTATGGGTCAAAAAAAACTCAACACAAAGGTTTTAGATAGTTTTTGGTCACTATATTAATCATAACATTTAGCTTTAACTCTTAGTTAAATAGGATGACATTTACCATGTCTCTTTCTATTTTGATGTTATATAGTTAATAAACGTACCATATACTTATACAAAAACACCAAGTGGCTAATTAATGATTCACCTACCATTATATAAGTCTATTTTCAGAACATTTTATTTTTAGGAATATAATATTAATTAATAGTTTAATATTTGTTTTAAAAACTCTATTATGTCAATTTTGACACAATTTAATAATTGATTTTTATAGTCCTAAAAACATTATTAATTCTATATAAATTAAGGTAAGAATTAATAAAATGTCAAATTAACCTATAAAATACGTGGATATCATCAAAAATTTCATATTATATTTATTTTAACTTTTATAATACCAATTGTATGATTAATTCATTAATACGGAAAATACTGCATCATTATTGTGTCATAAATAAATTTAATTTTTAAATGTATAAATATTATATATAAAATACCATTATTTAGGAAATCTATTTAGCTTTCTAATTAATATTTATAGTTGAAAAATATAACATATATAACCCTATGTAAAAATTGTTTTTCTAAAAGATATATGCTTTTGTCATTTTTGTATTTACTTTATCTTAATTAATATAAAGGGTCTTTATCACTTACAAGTGGCTCCATGGGATCCCAAAATCAACCCAACGATTTCCATGGTGAGACATGTATCATCCAATAGGGTTAGGACACGTTTTAGGGTATTTTAATATTATTTTTTTAACCTTATTTCCCATATTTACCCATTAACCATGGTAAATAAAATATTATCCGAAATAATTATTCAAAATGTATTAAAAAAATAGTGACCTATATACACAATTTGGACCTCCTGATTCTAAATATGGAATCCATTTATCTAAATTCAAAATAAATATGGTTATAAAATTAATTTAAATGTGAAATTATGTCCAATGAAAAAAATTGGATTAAATGGAATAAAAATAATCTAAGTACACTTTAAAACCACTCAAATTCATAATTTATCACTATTAATTATTTTTATTAAAAAAGATGTTTTAATTAAAATTTAGTAATTTTCACTGTTCATCAAAATATGAATTTTATCATAAAATTACCAAAAATTCACCCTATGATAATTTTGATATTCTGAATCCAAAAATTAATTCTGTTTTAAAAGATAAAATGTATAAAATTTCAAAAAGTGGGTATTACTATTCATAACGGCTAGTTTGATTGGTTGTGGTGTGTGTTAGAACTCGAAGTTGCGTACAACACACACTACTGTATTATTCAAAGAGTAGTGTACCATGAAAGAGATGTTGCACACCAACCTTTTGGGATTATGTTGGTGAAAGAAAAATCGTAGGCCCAGAACTGGTGTAGGAAATGATGGAAAAGGTGAACGTAATCGAAAACCACATCAAAGTAGCTCAAAGTAGGCATAAGATCTATGATGACAACTGAATGACGGATTTGGAATTTTAGGTATGAGATCATGTTTTCTTGAAGGTATCTCTATGGAAGGGTGTTATCTCTTTCCGTATAATGCTTTATATTGTGCCATGTGAATACATGAATGGAAGCTATTGTTATATAAAAATTCTATCAGTGGTAAATATTGATCCAACATAGCCTGAAAGTCAAGTGAGCAAGATATCATCATGTCTTCTAAGGTTTGAATGATCCGTTCTAATTTTCCAATAGTTTGGGGGTGGAAGGAAGTGCTCAAACGGGATTTCTGAATAATTTTCCCAAATCTTAATGTAAAACAGGGATCACGATCAGAAACTATCGATAGTGATACTCCATTAAGTCTAACAGATTCATTAGTATATAGTCATGTCAATCGTTCAAGTGGTAGATCGTCTCTTATAATATGAAAATGTCATGACTTGTTAAGACGATCAACAATAACCTATATTGCATCATTCCTTCTAGGTGTTTTTGGCAGTCCTATGAGAAATTCCATTGTAATATTATCCCATTTCTACTCAGGTATGTAAAGAGGTTACATGACTCCTCCAGGTTGTTTCCTTCCAGCATTAACTTGTTGAAAAACCATACATCTTGACACAAAATCAGAAATCTGCCTCTTCATGTTGTCCCAAAAAAAATGTTTCTTCAAATCTCTATACATTGTGGTGCTCCCATGGTGTATAGTGAAATTGGAACTATGAGCATCATCCAAAAAAATCTATTTTTAGATTAGGTATATCACGAACACAAAGTCTCTTCCCAAATTTCAAAATTCCATCTTCATATATGAAGTAACTCAATCTCACGTTATTCACACCTTTAATCTTCTTTTGAAACTCCTCAACATCATCCTGAGAATTTCTTATCCTTTCTAGTAAAGATGGTTTTGCAACCACTTGAAAAAGTATCGATGTTTTACCATCCATTGTAATTCCCTTATCCATCTTCACTAGATCCATGAAAATAGGATCCCTTTCAACTCTCATCTTCTTCAAAACTCCATGATCCTTTCTACTCAAAGCATTTTCCACCTTATTTTCCTTCCTCGAGTGGTAGTGTATCGTGCTATCCTAATCCTTGAGTAGTTTAAACCATCTCGTTTTCTTCATGTTGAGTTATTTTTGTGAGAAAATATATTTCAAACTCTTGTGATCAGTATAAATCTCACATTTTCCCCATAAAGATAATGTCTCCAAATCGTCAAAGCAAATATTATAGCTTCTAATTCAAGATCATGAGTATGATAGTTTTTCTCATGAATTTCTAGTTGTCGTGATGAATAAGAAATAACCCTATCATTCTGCATAAGGACACAACCATGTCCTTTCTTTGATGCATCACTATAAATAACAAACCGATCATTTCCCAATGGAAGAGTAAAAATAAGAACATTGAATAATATTATCTTCATTTCTTCAAAAAATTCTTCACACTTTTTTGTCCAAACAAATTTAAACCATTTTACGTGTGAGCTTGGTTAATGGGTTAGCCAATCGGGCCAAATTTTGGATGAAACACCCTTAATAACCTTCTAAACCAATAAAACTGTGTACCTCAGTTATAATCGTCAGTGCTGGCCATTATTGGATTGCCTTGGTCTTAGAAGGATCAACAAAGATTCCACCCTTGGAGACAATATGGCTAAGAAAATAAATCTCATGAATCCAGAATTCACAATTGCTAAACATCCCATATAATTCATGTCTTCTAAGAGTCTTCTGGATAATGCGCAAATGTTTTTCATGATCTTCATAGCTTTTGGAGTATACCGAGATATCATAAATATATACCACCAAAAAATCATTGAGATATTTCTTGAAAAAACTATTCATTATATCCATGAATACAGAGGGTGCATTAGTCAATCCGAAAGGCATTACTGTAAACTCATAATACCCATACCTGGTTCGAAATGCTGTCGTTGGAATGTCATCCTTCTATACACACACCTAATGATTTATAGATCGAAGGTCAAACTTTGAAAAGTATTGAGATCCATAAAGTTGGTTGAATAAATCCTCAAGGCGAGGTAGGGGATACTTGTTCTTTATTGTTATAGCATTGATCTCCCTATAGTCAATGCACAACCTCATAGATCCATCTTTCTTCTTCACAAAAAGGACAGGGGATCCCCATGGATAAACACATGGGTGAATAAATCCCTTATTAATCAATTCATCTAGTTTTTTCTTTATTTCCACTAACTCCACAGTGGCCATTCTATAAGGGGTCTTCGATATGGGCCTTGATCCATGAATTAAATCAATAGAGAACTTAGTTTCTAATTCTGGAGGATGTATAGGTAAATCATAAGAAAATACATCAACATACACTTACACAATAGGTACATCCTCTATTTGAACATCATTTTACTCACCCAAAGTTATTTCATTCTCTTCCTCCCCAATAATTGAATTTTGTTGAGCAATTGGGGGTGGATCAATATAGGAATTTTGTGGTGATGAATCTTCTCTAACGATAAGGTGTTCCTTATCATTGTCATCAAATATAATAACCTTCTCATTCTTACAATAAATTTTTGCATCATGGTCCGAAATCCAATACATTCCGAGGATTATATCAAATTCAATCATAGGTATGCCGATGAGATCAGAAGATAACGAACATTTATATGCTCTAGTGGGAACGGATTTAGAAAGCATTATTGCGAGGATATTTCCCATAAGAGTTTTAACTGAAAACTCCCTTGTTAATTCAAATTGGAAATATCTAATTCTCTTAGAAAACTGGGAAGATATGAAACATTGTGATGATCCATAATCAAATAAATCATTTTCTAATCTTGAGGAAACCATTAAATTACCTGCCACTATGTCTTTTAGAGCTTCAACTCCAGCAGTAGTGATTGCATATGCTTGGCATTGATCCCTTGGCCTTTTTTGAGGGAAGTTTCCCTAACGCTTAATAAATTCATTTGCATATTGTCCCATCTCCCTATAATTGTAGCATTGAACATTGATAGTGTATTTATTTCACTTATAATCACTAGAAAGATGTCGTTTCTGTCCATATTTGTAGCATACTCCTTTTCCTTTTAGATAGGCACCAGGGTGCTTCCTTCCATAATTATCATATAGTGGAAATTCAACTCTTCCCTTTTTCCCTATTTCCTTATTTCCATTCCCATAGTGTTCAACAGATCTCTTCTTCTCTTTCTTTTCTTTAAATTCATAAGACATAGAGAATTCCGTTTGTATCTTGATAGAACATGATACAAATATCTTTGTATGATGAGAAAGATTGCGATACAAAATATCGACGGAGAAATGGTTTTAACCCATCAAAGAAACGATCAATCTTACTTCTTGGGTTATGTAAATAATCTGCAGAATTTTTTTCTATCATTGTAATGTTAGACTCATACTTTGGAACACTCTCATCCTCCTTTTTCCTCAGACCAAGAAATTGCCTTTCCATATCTGTTCGATGTTCATGAGGAAATTATTTCTATAAGAAAATCTCATTAAACTCCCTCAATTCAATATTTGATACTTCATCATCTTCCTCGGTGTTTTGAATCAATGACCACCATTGATCAGCATCTCTAGTGAGGCGATAAACTGCCATGGAAACTTTTTCCCTTTCACTACTCCCAATGCCTGAAATATTTTCTTTAGGAAGCTTATCCATTGCATATCATCCAATGGATTTGTATTCTCATTGAATGTTAGTGGTTGTTTCCTAATTAAGCGATCTAACATTGATACTCAACACTGTGGATCAGGGTGTTCCACACAGGTAAGGTTATTATTCATAACTTGAGTGAGTTGTCCCAGTATGGTGATAAGCTTATTAGCACCAGTTTTATCACCAGCTCCACTATAATTATCTTGAACAACAGGGAAATCCCTACATTGAGTGTGTGCATTGATACCGTTTTCATTCCTTCCATTAGGCGCCATTTATAAACAATGGAATACACTTGATTAGTTTATGAATCACAATACATAAATCAACACTTGTAAAACACTTAACATAAATTGAACAGTTTATTGATATCATCGATAATCATAAATATGTTTTCTTTGAGGATGTATATACTCATAAACCCTTCATAATGTTTTATAAACAAAATTATTATTATCCTAAGCATATCCCCCAGGAGTGTAGTAACCACGAATACAGCAAGGCCCATTATCGTGCATCAGTTCCCATTCGAGTCTAGCTCAAAGTGGGTTCTCAGGTTTTACCAATAGCCACATTTGTGCCAGATCTGCCTCTACCTGCACATATCCAGACATGGATGTATTTCTTGGAATACACACAAAATATCTATTATACCTAATTTCTAGGACGTTTTTCTATACTAATCATCTAATTCTATCTTATGGATATGTTCTATAATCATAGTTTACCTAAATCTAGTTTCCAAGGTATGTACTAAACTTTATCTGATACCAATAGTAATGCCCCGACCCCAGTTACCCAGAGTCGGTACATTTTTACATAACATAGGAATGATCACAAGGAAATAATGTCTCGAAAGACTGACCAATTTAGTATTTTTGGAAACAAGATTCATATATAAGTTCAACTATACAACCTGAAAAGAAATACAACATGAAATTATTCCATTAAAAATATCCAAGCCTCCACGATTATGCATGCAAGTCACTCATAACTAACTTCTTCATATCCTGGGAAAATGAAACATAAGAAAGGGGTGAGCTCAAATTCTCAGTAAGGGTATGAAATACTGCGGAAAATAACATAAATATAAACATGGTGAATAATTGAAACCACATGCATTTACCAATAATAAACATGAATACTTTTATGGAAGGAATATGAACAGAGTAAATAATTACATAATAAAACATAAAAATGGGTTTTCTACTAGTCGAATGACCAAATGAACCATCAATATTATTTTCATAATGAGGGAATGTATAATGCCAGAAATTCTGAATCATTTTGTCAAGGCCTCAGCCAAGACATCTAAAAATGATTAAGGCCTCTGCCCAAACCACATATCAAATTGAGAAAGGGCCTCAACCAATTCCATGTCTAGTTTTCTCATGAGACCTACCAATTCTTCGAGGAGCTATATCAGGATCCACCCGTAACTTACTAAGTCCAATACATTCCTTATATGAAAAGGTTTATACATATCATAAACATTCGTATTAAACCTAGTATACGAAGTGCCAATACTTTCACCATAAACCGTGAATGGTATAAAAATACAATATCCACAGTCAAACATATCACAAAACCATCAATACAATAAATATTTTTTGTATCAAAATAAATTAACCTCAAATAAATTTATGATCCATCAAAGGATGTTGACATAGATAAAACCAAAAACCCTTTTTAGAGAAATATCTCTTTCTTTTTTGAAGTCATTTAAGCGTTACATAATTATAAAGAAAAAATTTATTTTGATAATATTATTATAAGCTTCTAAGGTATGTTTTGATGATGTTATAATGGAAAAAAATAGATGCACCCTCCGTATAAGTTAAAAAAAACATTCTTACCTTTAATTAGTCGAAAAGGTCAAAAAGTACATTATTTGGAAAATGACGGGATGATTCATTTCAAAACACATAAGGGTATAAATTACATTATAACATTGTCTAGTAAATAGTAAAAATGTTTTGAAATACATTTTTAAGAAACATGGATGTGGATGATAAAGAGTTCCCAGTAGATAATTATGTATAAACAACCTCGAATAATAATGAGATTGTAGAATTAACCCTTAACTTGTAATTTGACTTAGTCGAGGGTAGATTAACCTCATGTATAATGGTGAAATAATTTTTTTTAAATTATACAAGAATCATATACATTAATATGATATCATATATGATCTTTTAACATTTCTATGCTAATAATATCTTAGTATTATCGTTCTTTTGGGTGTTAACATATTCGTTTTCCTTTATATTATTTGTTATATGAGTCGTATTTTTTAGGGATGGGATGTATCTTATTCCAATACAAAATTATATCAAGTATTTAAACATTATTTTTAATCCTCAAATGAAAATAAGTTTTGACTGGATACGACGGGGAATGAATCTCATCGCGTTCGTGGAAACGGTAATCCGTACACACGCACGAGCGACAACATAATTTTTTGATATTAAATTAATATATAATTGGATGTTATATAATATATAAATAATAATTATCATGTTATATTTAATAATTAAATCAATTACTCATCATTATTATACTCATCCAAATAATAATTTCTTGAAAAACAACTACACCACGATGTGGAGACGGTAAGCCGTACGTACGCACGTATGTTGACATGTCATTCAAAGGATGGATATAATAATGAATTTTATTGTACCATATTTATAATGACATAACAGTATATAGAAGATACTGGAGTAATTATTTTAGAATGGAAACAACAAAGAGACAGGAAGTGGAAGAAGGACGGAACTTGAAAGAGGTGGTCAGATATTTTCCTCTTTCTCATGTTCTTGATTTTGATTTGATCAAAAGGGCTACTTATGTTGGCATTTTGACTAATGGAAGGCCTCTATGATGAATGGAGGATAGTTTAGAGGGTATTTGGGTAGTGTTTGGACGAGTCAATATGCTTTAAAAGTTTGAGTTTAGGGAAGGGGGAGTGCCCTTTTATAAAAGGGGTGAGGGGCACCTTAGGAAAAGCTAGAAATATTATTTTATAATAAAATCATTTTCAGTTTCTAATTGGTCCAAAATGGATTATTTATAGTATATGGTGTGTATGGATCTAAAAACACTCATCCAATAGGTTTTATAGAGGTTTGAGTTACTATATTAACCTTAACATTTATCTTTATCTCTTAGTTAAATAGTTTGACATTTATCATATCTCTTTGTATTTTTATATTATATAGTTAATAAAATTACTATATACTTTCAACAGAACCTCGAGTGGTTCATTAATGATGTAACTGTCATTATATAAGACTTTTGGATGAACCTTTTATTTTTAGGAATAGAATACCAATTAATAATATAATATTTGTCTTAAAAACTCTTTTATGTCAATTTTTTAAAATATTTAATAATTGATTTTTGTTAAAGTCCTAAAAAAGTTATTAGTTATAAATAAAATCATTTCATAAATACTACAAACTCATATTAACATATAAAATTCGTGGATATCATCCAAAATTTCAAATTATATTTATTTTAACATTTATAATACCAATTATTTGATTCATTCATTAATAATGGAAATACTGCATCATTATTGTTTCATAAATAAATTTAATTATTAAATGTCTAAAAATTATAAATAAAATACCATTATGTAGGAAATAGTTTTATATTTATATTGAATTTTATAATAAAAAAGATAACATTTATAACCCCATGTAAAAATTGTTTTGCTAAAAGTTATATGCTTATGTCATTTTTGTATTTACTTTAACTTAATTAATATAAAGTGTCATTATCACTTACAAGTGACTCCATGGGGTCCCAAAATCGACCCAAATATGCCCATGGTCGGACATGTATCATCCAATTGGTTTAGAACACGTTTTAGGGTAATTTAATATTATTATAATGTTATTTGTTTACCATTATTTACCAGATTTACCTTTTAACCATGGTAAATAAAATATTTACCGAAGTAATTATTCAAAATGTCTAAAAAGAAAAGTTAACTATTTACACAATTTTCTCCTCCTGATTCTATATATAGAATCTAATTTTTAATATCCAAAACACAGAAGTGGCAGAAATTAATTTAAAATTAATTCCCGTTGTCAAAACAAAAATTGTTTTTTAAGGAATAATTACTATCAAAAGATTGACATTAGCTCATGTCCAGTTTTAATGTGAAATTCTTTCAAATGACCAAAATTGGATTAAATGGTAAAAATATAATCAAATTATACTTTAAAACCACTCAAATTAATAATTTATCACTATTAATTATTTCGATTAAAAAAGTTGTTTTTAGTTAAAATTTAGTAATTTTCACTATTCATCAAAATATGAAAGTTATCAGAAAAGTAAAACAAAATTCAGCCTATGATAATTTAGATATTAAAAATACAAAAATGAAGTTCATTTTGAAAGATAAAATGGATATAATTTCAAAAATTGGGTATTACTATTCATAACGGATAGTTTGATTGGTTATGGTGTGTGTTAGAACTCGAAGTTGCGTACAACACACACTACTGTATTATTCAAAAAGAAGCATACCATGGAAGCTTGGGGTGTTACAACTACACTCTTATTTTGGGTAGGAAAAATTCTTAGTACTCATACTAGACCCTTTTAAGGGAGGCCAAACAACTAGTATCCAAACTATCCCCACTTATGTGTGTTACCACATCTATACCAAAATGAAAGCATATCATTAGAAGGCCTAAAAAATTACATAAACCAAAACCTATTAAGGGAGTGAACATATCATGTACTCAAACCATCAATCACATCAAGTAAGGTTTCATATCATATCTTAAACCATCCCTCACTATCAAGTTTATACGTCAATTACCCGGACCAACCCCTCTTAAGGGACGTCACACATCACAAGTTGACCTCTAACATATCCCATAAATTATAGTATCTTCAATGTATTCACTCTCATAATAATTACATTCATAGAGTCTCATTATGTGGCATACAATCATACATAATAATAAAGTAAAAAAATTGATCATCCCAACTCATCCAATAAATTCACTAGCTCATCACTAGGGAACTCGTCACATATGTCCTATCTCTCTGTCTAGATCATGTCTCATAGCATGCCTCATAATCCACCAATCCTAGTAGGGTATCATTATAAATACCAAAACTATATCATGAGAAATATATATACCAAACATCATAGATACTTCTTTGAATCGAAGAGGGATGAAAATACTTTTTTGAGAACTATATTGGTCCCCAATCACTTGAGGAATGATGCATATAACCCCCTTGGGGTTCACTATATGCATAGGACCATTATGACTATAGTCTCAAGAGGTCAGTCCAATACTCTTATGATTCTATATCACTACTTAGACCTACTAAACAATTGTTTTTCATTTCTAACTTGAATCAATTCCATTTAAAATGAAATTAAACTCCCACAAAACTGTACAATTCCAATATCCTTCAGATAGGTCCAATCTCACATACATTTCATCTAGAGTATACCCTCTTTGTTACACTAGATCTCTTTCATGAGTGATTTACTAACACTTTTCTTACACCAAGTCTTTAATCAAGAACCAAATGTGTTTTATTTATCATATGTGAGGTGTATAACTATCTCACCTATTAGAGATAGGCCAAATCCTCTAGTACCTTAATAAAATTCCTTAATAAAGTAATCTAGGCTGTCAGAAACTCATACCAAGACCATGGACCTATACTAATAATCATTTGACCTCAATTACCATCCTCTACCACTTGAAGATGTGGTCTCTATGAAAATACATTTTCTACAATGATTTATAGAGAACCTTATAATATCCCGGATCGACCCATTATCTTTGGATAGATTGAAGGAACTACTAACCTTACATGTCATTCCTCATATACTAAAGGTTGATAATAAATTCAAAAGTTTTAAGCACAAGATTACAAGGGGGATAGATTTACCATTTTTTCACACACAAAACCATTACATGATAAAAATGAAAAATTATTACCAAGGATTTCTATATAAATTATGTGTAAAACAAACCTAACATTAATAAAGGAATCAAAGATCAACATAAGAGAAAAAGTGTAATAGTTTGAATAAAATGACTAAGACTCAAATGTAGTTAATGAATATGTAACCCAGGTGGAACCAATATAGACTATGAAATGAACCACTCCAAATAACCATCTACAGTAACTATGACAATGACATCATGAAGCCTGACTTGAGATGTAAGAATGTTGTCCCAACCTATACCATAAAATGACATATTCAAATGAAATATTGTAACACCCCAAGATTTCATAGTGTGTTATTTCTTCAAAATAATTCAATAACTTGCACTACACGCAACACTGAGTTCAATTGCACCATGACTTACCAAAAAAAAGCCATTAAAAGAGGTCATGAATAGTATTAACTAAATTTTAAACTTTATATAATCCTTATAATTTTAGAATCCATATTATGAGTTTCTTAGTCATAATGCAAGAACAGATTCATTTTCAGTATTGCACTTTTATCAACTTTTGATAGTGAAACCTTTTTAAATACAATATTTTAAACTTTTTGACTAAATGGAGACATCAAAAAATTTAAAATGAAACATCCCAAGCTTCCACGGTACGCTTTCCTTTGAATAAAACAGTAGCGTGTGTTGTACGCAACTTCGAGTTCTAACACACCGTAACCAATCAAACTAGCTGTTATGAATAGTAATACCTACTTTTTGAAGTTATATGTATTTTATATTTTAAAATGGACTTCATTTTTGGATTCGGAATATCAAATTTAGCCTAAGGTGAAATTTTGGTACTTTTCGGATAACTTTCATATTTTGATGAATAGTGAAAATTACTAAATTTTAATTAAAAACAACTTTTTTAATCAAAATAATTAATAGTAATAAATTATGAATTTGAGTGGTTTTAAAGTATATTTAGAATATATTTTTACTATTTAATATAATGTTGGTCATGGGACATAATTTTACAATTAAACCGAACATAAACAAGTGTCAATCTTTTGATAGTTATTATCTCTTAAAAACACGCTTTTTGTTTTGACAGCGGGAATTAATTTTAAATTAATTTCTGCCACTTCTGTGTTTTGAATTTAGAAAAATGGATTCCATATTTGTAATCAGGATGTTCAAATTGTTTAAATAGGTAACTTTTATTTTTAGACATTTTGAATAATTACTGCGGTAAATATTTTATTTACCATGGTTAAGGGTAAATCCGGTAAATAAGGGTTAAAAAATAATATTATAATAATACTAAATTACCCTAAAACGTGTCTTAACCCTATTGGTTGATACATGGTCGACCATGGGCATCTTTGGGTCTGTTTTGGGACCCCATGGATCCACTTGTAAGTGATAATGACACATTATATTAATAAAGTTAAAATAAAAATAAAAATGGCATAAGCTTACATCTTTTAGAAGAACAATTTTTACATAGGGTTATACATGTTGCATTTTCGATTATAAATATTCATTAGAAAGCTAAAAAGATTTCCTACATAATGATATTTTATTTATAATTTTTAGACATCAAATAATTTAAATTATTAATGACACAATAATGATGAAATGTTTACCTCATCAATAAATCATTTAAATAAATAAGATTATAATGATTAAAATATTATCTAAAACCTGTCCAATTCTTATTGGTTGATGTTATTTAGAATATGAGTCATCTTATCTTCGACCTCAATGATTTTTGGACCATTATAAACCGAATATAATTATATTATAAAGTAATACTTTCACTCTTTCCTAAAGAGCCCCTCCTCCCCCTTATAAAAGGAGACCACTTCTACTCATTCCTCACACCTCTCAAGCCACTTGGCTCGTCCAAACTCTGCCCAACTAAGCTCCCCACATCCATATACTCCTCCTTGAAGCTTCCCCTTAGGCAGAAAGCATTTCAACAAGTCCTTTGGTTCCAACCAAAGTGAGTTACCTAAATTAAAGGTAACGATTTTTCTTAAATTATTTTCATTTATTTTGCTTCTTCAACCCCCAAACTCTTTTTATTTCCTTTCTTTTGTAACAAAACCAGTATCCTCAATATACTAGGATGTTGTTATAAGAAGGATTCAAACTACACATACACACAACTCCATCTAATGGATGATGAACATAATGTTTCTGTGGATGGAAAACTAACGCCTCACGAAACGATGATTGTTCAAATACATCTTACCGCCTATCATGGTGGACATTATGATGGCATTGTAATTAAATATGATGTTAATGATATATATTTTATATATAAGCTTCTGTAATTCCATTTTATTTCATACCATTATTCTTTTCATGTTGTATATACATACGATAATTTCATTTGAGGAAGTGCGGACTACCGCCCCCTTAAAATGATATGACTCGTTCATACCACACATGGAACGTATAAAGGATGGTGTTAATGAACGTAAGTAACATATATAAAATATTATATTATACTGGAATAGTAATATACCTATGTATCATTTGTATTCGACTCTTTTAAAATAAAAATTAAATGGAAGTAGCGTTCGTGCGTACGTACGGACTACCGTCTCCACGAACGCGATGAGATTCATTTTCCATCGTATCCATTCAAGTATAATTATCATTTGATGATTTAAAAATGATGTTTAAGGACTTGATACCATTCTGGATTTGAATAATATACAACTTATCCTTTACAAACATGTCTTACGTAACAAAACATACAAAAGCAAACAAGTAAGTTCACACCCGAAACAGCGATAATACTAAGATATTATTATCAAATCAATATTAAAAGATCATATATGATATCATATTAATGTATATGATTCTTGTATAATTTAGTAACAATTATTTCACTATTATACAGGAGGTTAACCTACCCCAACCAAGGAAAAGTACAAGGTAAGGGATTTTTCTTATCTCACATTCAATTCCGTGAGATTTCCATTATTCGCCACTAAATTATTGAAAGTGGTGTATTGTGTACTGACATTTGATATATATTATCATATTCATGTTATTCTGTAAATAATTTGGTGGTTATTAACTTTTGGCCATACGACTCAGTTGATTAATGTGGTAAGGGGTTTTCATCTCACTCCTTATTCCCGTGAGATTCATGCCATATTGCCACCATTACCTTTTGTGTGGTGTATGTACTGCCCATAATTATATTCTTTGTGTAATACACTCTAATTTATGTGTACTTACATATTCATTGTATGATACCTCTTTCATGGGTTGTATGTTTCATAAGTTACCAAACTGGTAAGGGTTATTTCACAATCTCTTCATTATCCGAGGTTGTATTATACGTAATAATCTACTGGGATCTCTTTATCATCCACATCCATGTTTCTTCGAAATGTATTTCAAAACATTTTTTACTATTTACAAGAATATGGGTTAAAGTCATTTATACCCTTGTTTGACTTTTTATAAGAGGTTTATAAAGGAATCTTTCCGTCATTTTCAAAACAAGGTCCTTTTTAACCTTTTCGACAGAATTGAGGTAAGAATGTTTTTTTTAACTTATACGGTGGGTGCGGTTATTTTCCGCCGTTATAAAATCGTCAAAGCTTTCCTTACAAGCTTACAAGAATATTTTCAAGAAAATGTTTTATTTTATATGGCTCTTAAATGATTTCAAAAATAGAAAGAGATATTTCTCTAAAAAGTGTTTTGATTTCATCTATGTCAACATCCTTTAATAGATTTTACGCTTATTTGAAGTTGATTTATTATAATACAAAACTTCTATATTGTATTGAAGGTTTTGTGATATGTTTGACTGTGGATGTGCTATTTTATACCATTCATAGTTTATGGTGAAACTATTGACATTTCGTATGCTAGTTTTAATCTGAATGTTTATGTTATATTTCAAACTTTTCTTCAGATGAATGTGCTAAACAAGTATGTACCGGGTTGGGGACCGGTAAAAGTAAGCCCTCCAGGTTGGGGACTGGTTAAAGTAAGCCCTCCAGGTTGGGGACTGGTTAAAGTAAGCCCTCCAGGTTAGGGACTGGTAAAAGTATGCCCTCCGGGTTGGTGTCCGGTTATTAGAGGCACTCCGGGTTGGTGTCCGGTTATTAGAGGCACTCCGGGTTGGGTTCCGGTTAGAAGTAACCCCTAGGTCTTGGGATGAGGCCTAGACAAAGAAATTAACGTTTAGCATTATGCATTCCAACATTATGAAAGTGGTTATTGATTTTGCATGTGATTATTCGATTAGTAGAATATCCATGTGAATAAGTAAATGGCATTATTTCATTTTACTTTTGCCATACTATGTTGAAGTTCATGTTTAAAAGGCTTTTTTTTAGTAATTCATTGCCTTAAATGTTTATGCTTATTTTGAATGTTCCGCTATATTGTTATCCTTACTGGGCATTTGAGCTCACCCCTTTTCTATGTTTTATTTTTCCCAGGTAGTGAAGAAGTAAATTATGATTAACTTGCAGGGATATTTTGAGGGGTTAATAGTGTGGATATGAAGACTTTGTTGTTGTAGTAGTTTTTCACTTTGAAATGTAATGTAAAACTTTATGAATATATCTAGTGTTTCCAAGGCTACTAAACCAATCGGTCTTTCGAGATTTGATCTTTCTTGTGATCATGCCAATGTTACGAAGTAATGCACCGACTCTGGGTAGCTGGGGTCGGGGCGTTACAGTTGGTATCAGAGGAAGTTTAGTACAAACCTTGGAAGCTAGATTTAGATAAACTCTGATTAGAGCACGTAGACCTAAGATGAACTTTGAGGATTAGTATATAAGAACTTCCTAGAATTTTGGTCTTGTAGAGATTTTGTGAGTTTTCCAAGCAATACATCCCTGTCTGGATACGAGCAGGTAGAGGCGGCTCTGGCACAGATGTACCTAGGGGTAAAAACCGAAAACACCGCTTTGAGCTAGACTCGAACGGGAACTGGTGCACGACAACGGGCCTTGCTGCACTCTTGGTTACGACACTCCCGGGGGATATGCTTAGGATAACTCTCATTTTCTTTACAAATCATTATGAAGGGTTTATGAGTATATACTTTCTCAAAGAAAACATTTTTATGATTATGGATTATATCCATAAATAGTTAAATTTATGTTAAGTGTTTTATAAGTATGGGATTATGTGTTTTGATTCATAAACTGATCTAGTTTATGCCATGGTATAGAAATGGCACCCAGTAGAAGGAATGAGAACTCCAGAAATACACATGATTCAAAGAGAAGGAAGGATCATATCTTTCATGGTCTTAAGCTAGAATTTATAAGAGAAATAGTCTCCCATGTATTATCATCATATGAAGAAATAATATCATGCGTTGATAAGATATGTAAAGAGTTTACTGAGTCCTATGGCTTTGAAGGGAAGCAAGAGAAGAAAAGGATGGAAGAGAGAAAGATGGATAAAGGGAAGAGGGAAAAGAAGAATTTTCCCATATGTGGTAACTGTGGAAAGAAACACCCTGGAACTTGCCTGAAAGGAATGGGAGTTTGTTATAAGTGTGGAAGAAAAGGGCACAAAGTACGTGACTGCAAGGGTAAGAAAATGGTTTCAAATGTACAATGCTTCATTTGCAAGGAGTTTGGACACTACGCGAACCTATGTCCCAGTCATCAGACTATGCCGCAAATGATGTTATTGGATAATAATCAAGTTATGATACTACCACAGATGAAGAGGAGTGATTAGAGTTCTTATGTTGATTATGTCAATTGAGTGTTGTATCAACAATGTACTTATTATAATAATTATGGAGTATATAAGGATTGTACTGCAGTACTATTTCATTAAGGACTTGAGATTATGTGGAACAAAGAAAAGTGACTCAATAGCAGGATAAATTTTTGGAAAATATATGGTTGAGAGAATGATAAATCATAATATAGCTCTGATACTGAGGTAGTGATTTTGGAATAATATGTGATTGTTTTGGATAAATTATATTGGATATTCTTGACTACCTGGGAACTAAATAATGATTTGTATATTCCATCATTGTTGGGGTTTAAAACATTTTTGGATTAATGAAGTATATCCAGCATTCTATATGGAATAGGGGAGCATGAATGTAATCAATAAGGAATATGGTAATTCAAGATGTTTCAGTTTATTAAAAGAATACAAGATGAAGGTATTCATATGCTATTACGGGGTAAAAAGGATCTACATTATGCTTACCTTCCTTATAAATGTTGGACTGTGAGTTTGGACAGAAGTATTTTGGATAGTTCTAGTTTGGATTATTTTTGATTACCATAAAAGGAAAACCCGGAGGTTGGGCGGCAACCCGTCGCGTCCGGCAAGGCCGCGAGACTTGAACCCGCAACCGAAGGGCGACAAGGGTGTATCACCTACCACTGGCCCAAGAGATGTCCTGGATTAAATAATGTAGTTTTTTAAATGATCTGGTAGATGAATTATAAATTCGTTTATTTTGGAACCCTGTACGAATAGTATAAATATAATTTTTTTTTACGAGTGAAAGATTAGTTTATGGTAGAAATTTATTAATGGACAAAACTCTAATTATAAAGTAAGTATATCTCCTTATGATCTTATCCAATCTCATAAATAAATTCCTCAACATTAATAATAGAAACTTAGAACAAAAATGTTTTTCTAGATGGTACCTTAAATCATCACTAATTTATGGCTTTTGGATTGTTGGCCTTTTCATAGACATGTTCTCTACCACTCTCCATCAGATAATTGATGGTTAGATTTTTCTTCCATATCCATATTTTCCTACATGGAACCCTAGTATGTGTTATTTTCGGTAATCTTCATACTTTCCACTCTTTATTTTAAATAGAGGCCTCATTAATTCATTTTTCGATGTGGGATTTCAACTAAGATATTTTGAAACGTCAAAAATGTGTTATCCTAATACCCTATGTTTTGTTGAACCGATGGTATTTCAAATCATCATAGATTGATGAATTTAAGGACCTCAATTATAAACTTGTTTGTGATTGATGACCTCAATCACTACCTATAAATATTTACGTTTTTCCTCCGATTATATGTCTCTAATTTCCACCAATGTTCTCCTAATCGAGATCATAATTTGGTGGTGACCCTTTGATTTCTCTTTTCCTCATATTAAGACTAAATTTTAGTAACCCAATTTCCGATGTGGGTTTTCCCACAAATATATTTTCTACTTTCAACCTTTTATTTTTGAAGAACAATTTCAAATTGCGAGGACGCAATTTATTGAAGGAGGGGAGAATGTAACACCCCAAGATTTCATAGTGTGTTATTTCCTCAAAATAATTCAATAACTTGCACTACACGCAACACTGAGTTCAATTGCACCATGACTTACCAAATAAAAAGCCATTAAAAGAGGTCATGAATAGTATTAACTAAATTTTAAACTTTATATAATCCTTATAATTTTAGAATCCATATTATGAGTTTCTTAGTCATAATGCAAGAACAGATTCATTTTCAGTATTGCACTTTTATCAACTTTTGATAGTGAAACCTTTTTAAATACAATATTTTAAACTTTTTGACTAAATGGAGACATCAAAAAATTTAAAATGAAACATCCCAAGCTTCCACGGTACGCTTTCCTTTGAATAAAACAGTAGCGTGTGTTGTACGCAACTTCGAGTTCTAACACACCGTAACCAATCAAACTAGCTGTTATGAATAGTAATACCTACTTTTTGAAGTTATATATATTTTATATTTTAAAATGGACTTCATTTTTGGATTCGGAATATCAAATTTAGCATAAGGTGAAATTTTGGTACTTTTCGGATAACTTTCATATTTTGATGAATAGTGAAAATTACTAAATTTTAATTAAAAACAACTTTTTTAATCAAAATAATTAATAGTAATAAATTATGAATTTGAGTGGTTTTAAAGTATATTTAGAATATATTTTTACTATTTAATATAATGTTGGTCATTGGACATAATTTTACAATTAAACCGAACATAAACAAGTGTCAATCTTTTGATAGTTATTATCTCTTAAAAACACGCTTTTTGTTTTGACAGCGGGAATTAATTTTAAATTAATTTCTGCCACTTCTGTGTTTTGAATTTAGAAAAATGGATTCCATATTTGTAATCAGGATGTTCAAATTGTGTAAATAGGTAACTTTTATTTTTAGACATTTTGAATAATTACTGCGGTAAATATTTTATTTGCCATGGTTAAGGGTAAATCCGGTAAATAAGGGTTAAAAAATAATATTATAATAATACTAAATTACCCTAAAACGTGTCTTAACCCTATTGGTTGATACATGGTCGACCAAGGGCATCTTTGGGTCTGTTTTGGGACCCCATGGATCCACTTGTAAGTGATAATGACACATTATATTAATAAAGTTAAAATAAAAATAAAAATGGCATAAGCTTACATCTTTTAGAAGAACAATTTTTACATAGGGTTATACATGTTTCATTTTCGATTATAAATATTCATTAGAAAGATAAAACGATTTCCTACATAATGATATTTTATTTATAATTTTTAGACATCAAATAATTTAAATTATTAATGACACAATAATGATGCAATGTTTACCTCATTAATAAATCATTTAAATAAATAAGATTATAATGATTAAAATATTATCTAAAACCTGTCCAATTCTTATTGGTTGATGTTATTTAGAATATGAGTAATCTTATCTTCGACCTCAATGATTTTAGGACCATTATAAACCGAATATATTTATATTATAAAGTAATACTTTCACTCTTTCCTAAAGAGCCCCTCCTCCCCCTTATAAAAGGAGACCACTTCTACTCATTCCTCACACCTCTCAAGCCACTTGGCTCGTCCAAACTCTGCCCAACTAAGCTCCCCACATCCCTCTCCTCCTCCTTGAAGCTTCCCCTTAGTCAGAAAGCATTTCAACAAGTCCTTTGGTTCCAACCAAAGTGAGTTACCTAAATTAAAGGTAACGATTTTTCTTAAATTATTTTCATTTATTTTGCTTCTTCAACCCCCAAACTCTTTTTATTTCCTTTCTTTTGTAACAACACCAGTATCCTCAATATACTAGGATGTTGTTATAAGAAGGATTCAAACTACACATACACACAACTCCATCTAATGGATGATGAACATAATGTTTCTGTGGATGGAAAACTAACGCCTCACGAAACGATGATTGTTCAAATACATCTTACCGCCTCTCATGGTGGCCATTATGATGGCACTGTAATTAAATATGATGTTAATGATATATATTTTATATATAAGCTTCTGTAATTCCATTTTATTTCATACCATTATTCGTTTCATGTCGTATATACATACGATAATTTCATTTGAGGAAGTGCGGACTACCGCCCCCTTAAAATGATATGACTCGTTCATACCACACATGGAACGTATAAAGGATGGTGTTAATGAACTTAAGTAACATATATAAAATATTATATTATACTGGAATAGTAATATACCTATGTATCATTTGTATTCGATTCTTTTAAAATAAAAATTAAATGGAAGTAGCGTTCGTGCGTACGTACGGACTACCGTCTCCACGAACGCGATGAGATTCATTTTCCATCGTATCCATTCAAGTATAATTATCATTTGATGATTTAAAAATGATGTTTAAGGACTTGATACCATTCTGGATTTGAATAATATACAACTTATCCTTTACAAACATGTCTTACGTAACAAAACATACAAAAGCAAACAAGTAAGTTCACACCCGAAACAGTGATAATACTAAGATATTATTATCAAATCAATATTAAAAGATCATATATGATATCATATTAATGTATATGATTCTTGTATAATTTAGTAACAATTATTTCACTATTATACAGGAGGTTAACCTACCCCAACCAAGGAAAAGTACAAGGTAAGGGATTTTTCTTATCTCATATTCAATTCCGTGAGATTTCCATTATTCGCCACTAAATTATTGAAAGTGGTGTATTGTGTACTGGAATTTGATATATATTATCATATTCATGTTATTCTGTAAATAATTTGGTGGTTATTAACTTTTGGCCATACGACTCAGTTGATTAACGTGGTAAGGGGTTTTCATCTCACTCCTTATTCCCGTGAGATTCATGCCATATTGCCACCATTACCTTTTGTGTGGTGTATGTACTGCCCATAATTATATTCTTTGTGTAATACACTCTAATTTATGTGTACTTACATATTCATTGTATGATACCTCTTTCATGGGTTGTATGTTTCATAAGTTACCAAACTGGTAAGGGTTATTTCACAATCTCTTCATTATCCGAGGTTGTATTATACGTAATAATCTACTGGGATCTCTTTATCATCCACATCCATGTTTCTTCGAAATGTATTTCAAAACATTTTTTACTATTTACAAGAATATGGGTTAAAGTCATTTATACCCTTGTTTGAATTTTTATAAGAGGTTTATAAAGGAATCTTTCCGTCATTTTCAAAACAAGGTCCTTTTTAACCTTTTCGACAGAATTGAGGTAAGAATGTTTTTTTTAACTTATACGGCGGGTGCGGTTATTTTCCGCCGTTATAAAATCGTCAAAGCTTTCCTTACAATCTTACAAGAATATTTTCAAGAAAATGTTTTATTTTATATGGCTCTTAAATGATTTCAAAAATAGAAAGAGATATTTCTCTAAAAAGTGTTTTGATTTCATCTATGTCAACATCCTTTAATAGATTTTACGCTTATTTGAAGTTGATTTTTTATAATACAAAACTTCTATATTGTATTGAAGGTTTTGTGATATGTTTGACTGTGGATGTGCTATTTTATACCATTCATAGTTTATGGTGAAACTATTGACATTTCGTATGCTAGTTTTAATCTGAATGTTTATGTTATATTTCAAACTTTTCTTCAGATGAATGTGCTAAACAAGTATGTACCGGGTTGGGGACCGGTAAAAGTAAGCCCTCCAGGTTGGGGACTGGTTAAAGTAAGCCCTCCAAGTTGGGGACTGGTTAAAGTAAGCCCTCCAGGTTAGGGACTGGTAAAATTATGCCCTCCGGGTTGGTGTCCGGTTATTAGAGGCACTCCGGGTTGGTGTCCGGTTATTAGAGGCACTCCGGGTTGGGTTCCGGTTAGAAGTAACCCCTAGGTCTTGGGATGAGGCCTAGACAAAGAAATTAACGTTTAGCATTATGCATTCCAACATTATGAAATTGGTTATTTATTTTTCATGTGATTATTCAATTAGTAGAATATCCATGTGAATAAGTAAATGGCATTATTTCATTTTACTTTTTCCATACTATGTTGAAGTTCATGTTTAAAAGGCTTTTGTTTTAGTAATTCATTGCCTTAAATGTTTATGCTTATTTTGAATGTTCCGCTATATTGTTATCCTTACTGGGCATTTGAGCTCACCCCTTTTCTATGTTTTATTTTTCCCAGGTAGTGAAGAAGTAAATTATGATTGACTTGCAGGGATATTATGAGGGGTTAATAGTGTGGATATGAAGACTTTGTTGTTGTAGTAGTTTTTCACTTTGAAATGTAATGTAAAAATTTATGAATATATCTAGTGTTTCCAAGGCTACTAAACCAATCGGTCTTTCGAGATTTGATCTTTCTTGTGATCATGCCAATGTTACGAAGTAATGCACCGACTCTGGGTAGCTGGGGTCGGGGCGTTACAAATATGGTACATATGTTGGGGTGAGTAATATTACCCACTATGAAATCCATAGAAGTCTTTTCCCACATTCCACTAATACTAGAAATAAGTTAGTTTATAGAATTATAAAACATATAGAAATAATATAAAAAACAGATAAAGTGGTTTTTACAATATTGTTTTTTCAAAAGTAGTTAACCCTAATCTATTTTTGCCTCTAAAGAAGAAGAAACAATTCACTAAACTCAACATGGAAAAACCATACCATGTTAACACAAACACAGACAAACATTCATGTATTTAATATCCCATTACTTGTGAGCTGGGAGATATCCTTTAACCAAGACATCTCTTTATGACCCAATTTTATGGCGGCACGTCTAACCATGTTCAATCACATGTTACAAAACTTGATGTTGGTACTCCCGAACAGGACATGTACCATGATACCCAATTTATGGTGGTACTTCCAAACATCACCCATCCAAATAAGATCATGTCAAAACTTATATGATCCAATTGATTTAGATATAGAATCCCTAATCTAGGGTTTAATCTAATATAAAAATGGATGAACTAAGATATAAGTGATGTTCATAGTTTTTAAACATTATTTCCAATATCAACTACTCAATGGATCATTCAAATCGAAGTCTAGTGGTCAATGATTTCTAAAAATCACCTATGGGGACCCTAGTGGTCGAGATACTATGTCAAGAGAGAAAGAATGAGGTTTTCTAGAATAGTTTTGAATATTAAAAGAAATATAAATATATTAAAATATCATTCATAGGATTAGTAGACAAGGTTTTTCAAACCATGTGAATAAATATGTTTTATAAAATCAAATATTCAAGGTTAGAAGACATAGATTTTCAAATCGTGTGCCATTCATCTGTGTACCCTACAAGGATTCCTGAAGAATATGCATGTGTTTTATTAACCATGGTAAAATAATTATCTTTTTAAAAACTCTCCAAAAACCCCAAAACCCAACAAAACCTTTAAAATATTGAATCTAAATAGTTTATAACATTGAATAATAAATCAATTATAGATAAACATAAAACTAGCAGTGTTACATTCTCCACACTGAAAGGATTTCCATCCTCAGAATGTTAGATATTAATGATGTCAATATAAAGGGTAAAACCGCTGGTTCATCATAATAGTATATCACCTCACACATTTTTATACATTCACATATGATATCTGTTAGGTACACTAGGAAAGATACCCTGAGAGGGGGGTGAATCAGGGTATGAACGATTGAAAATACTGCCCCTTTTGATCTTGTTTTTCTGTTATAAAAACCCTCATCTCTCTCCTTCCTGATGAAGAGTATGAATAAAAGATAAAACATGCACAAGACACAATGATTTTTACTTGGGTCACCATCACTGGGCTACTTCCAAGGAGCATACACCGGCAGTGTGCTTATATACCAATTCCACTATAAGGGCACTGCTGTTTACAAGTTCTAAGTGGACTCACTGTCCCTCATGGTTTACAACCACTCACAATTTGAGAACTCACTTCTCTCTCAACTAATGTGAGCTCACTACTTCTTCAAAATATCCACTCACTGTTTATAGTCATGTAGGTCTCTTCATTTTCATTAATGTATGTATCCTCAACTATTGATGGATGCTCTATTGAAGTTCAATTTTCATCCACTGATGAATACCCCTTTTCCCAAGAACACTGGGAAAATCACTTTGGAAATACCTTCGCAAAGCACCCTACTTCACAAGGCTCCCAATTTCGCAAAGCTCAAAAAATCCTTTATGAAGCTCCTGCCTTTTAATGAATCACTCTCGCCAATTACTCTAGTGAATCACTCTCGTGAATCTCAAGTCGTCTCAGAGCAACTTAACTCGTGAAAATCACTAAACCAACGTGGAGCTCGCAACTTTCACGAAGCTAGAATAACCACCGCGAAGCTCTTCTTTCTCCAAGCACACTGCCTTCACGAACCAGCTTCGCTAATCGAGAGCAAATAGATTTTCTCTGAAAATTTTCTCTACTTATCTCGAGGGGGTCGAGGAATATTTATAGGTGATTCCACTGACCCTCAACCCATCCGCATGAAGTCAATGCCACTTCATCTTAAATCACTATGCTATGAAGTTCCTGGTGAAATTATCTCAAAATCGCAAATCACCATGGAAATTTTAGGATCATGGAGCTCGTTGTAATCGCGAAGATTTCTGTCATTTACTTCACATCGCTGCTGAGAAGCTCCGCTCGTAATTCCCTTCGCCACCGCAATGCTCTTCAACTCTGCCAATCACGAAGCTTGATGTAATTGCGAATAATCACCACAATCATTTTTCTAGTCTACATGAAATCCAATCCACAAGTCCTATCTTCACGAAACTCATGCATTTTATGAATTTAAATATGATCTTCAAGGATATCCACTTTTCGTGATGCTCAACAAACTCTGAATTTTGGACACAAAAAATTTGGCAAACACAGGAAAATGGTGCCACCTTGTATTGCTCTTTTCGTACCGCCGCCAGATCATCCATTCCTTTTTCATGGTTATTTGTAAACATGGATTGTCAACAACATCACTAGAACATGAAAATTTACCATGGAAACCTGCTTTGTCCACAAACACAACCAACCCCAAAATGTTGCAATGTTACCTTCAGAGATTTTTACCCAAAAATATCTGAATAGACCTGGTTGAGGAGAACATTGACCTATCATGGATGTATCATGTCAACCCTAAATATGAATGATATATAGTGCCTTATATAATGAATGGATCAAGAGATACATGTGTTCATCCAACATGTACCCATATTCCTACTCACAATATGATGAAAAAGGGATAAAAAAGAAAACATTTCATTTCATTGTATCAGGAATGACATTACCAGATAAAACCCCACCGATAAAAATTTATATCAAATTGTTACATCCATTGAATAACTAACGTAAAATAATTACCTAGGATATTTCTATTTAACTCTTGGGATACGCAAAGAATAAATTATCCTTCAATAATAATACCTAAACAAAATTATGAACCAATTTTAAAAACTAATGATAGTAAACAAATACGGTATGCTTCTCCACATTCGTCAATGTACTATATCTACAATAATCGGAAACATTTGAATGTCTTATAAAAAATAAGTGTGTCTTCCAGGAATTTTTAAAGATCATTTAAATATTTCTCATATAATATAGATTCTACAACATCCCCTTTAATATAAAGTGGTATTATATAATGATATATAACCCAGATCTAATATTTAAACATATGTAACACTAACAAATAATGATACTAAGACTAAATCAATAAAAGGGTATTTTGAATCTTATGTGAGTTCAACACTTCCAAACCATACCCATGTACCTAGTCATCCTTAACACTATTCCTCATATAGTAATGAAATATATTAACATAATTAATCTATTAACACATTATTCAACAAAATTAATCTTATAAGGAATTATAGGTAATCTAGTGCCAAAGACTCAAAGATCTCACTCCCATTACGTGGAATGAACATGTAATTTTCATAACATTCTTTTTTGTTAATATTTTATATTCACTTCCTATCATACCATCAAAATATTTTAATGCTTAATCCATTATTGATTATACTATCATGTAAGAAGTTTATGTGGATCCTTATATAGATTGAAGAACATTCATCCTATAGCTACTCTCAATGTCTCTGAACCATAAAGTATTAACCTAATGAAAAGACTGTGAAAAATTCATTCAATTAACTTCCTAAACTATATTTAACCATGTATAGAAAGAGGGATAACTAATTAAATACCATGAAATTATCATTATATATACATTGGAATAATTTTGGGATTAAAGTCTCATTTTTATTAATAAAATAAATCCTTCTTTTTCTTTTGGGTTTATAGGTTACCCATTATTTGTCTTGAAGGACTAGTGGCACAAGGACATTACATGTGGGTGTCCCAAAAACCCATTGTTTTTTTTCATGTGGCTTTAACCTTTGAGCACCTTGAACTCAGACCTATCATCCTCTTCCCTCATTTAATCACACATGTCTATGTCCTCCCTTATTGGTTGGCTCTGACCATTGACCACCCATGTGAATCCCATGAGTTTCCATCCTATCTAATTCTAGGACCCTATGTAGATCTCATCATCCCTTCTAAATGAATCCACACTTGTCTGACAACTATTAATTGAGTATACCAACCAAGGCCCATAGATGTATAGATTCCCCTTGTGACCCTGTGTATTTTTTTCATGGCCCACACGTTTCATGGGAAGAAATCCTTCACATTATAAAGGGGGACCTACACCCATGAATTATCCATGATCCAACTCTTCACTAACTTATCACCCAAATAATATTGAGTTAAAACATACACTACCCAATAGAATAGGAATTTTTGAACATAGTTATGCTTATACTTGGTTAGAGAAAACATGGGAAGGAATGAAAAATGACATGGAAGAACCCTACAGAGTAGAGATGGTAAGTATCCTAGAGGTATCTAGGAAAGAATATCTCTCAATTCTAAATCATTAGACATGATAATATAATAAATCATACATTATATAATATTAGAGAAGGATGACCATCCTTAAAATATTATTTAATAACCATATATAACTAAGTAATTTGATATGGGTTGGTTCCAAAAAAGGGAATGTCAGAATGTTTCCACAATTCTCCATAAAATGTACTATCAATATCTTCACATTAGTAATAAGGATAAAATATATGGTTCTATCCTATATCGGTTATTATTTGATGAAGTATTTTTGAACCACATTGTAAATTATCATGGCTCTTTTAGATGATATTAGAGTGACCGACTAAGCATAGAAATTAATGTGACATTAAATGTTACAAACCATCTCATTTACAAGATTACTATAATGAACCTCTATTAATGTAAATTAAACCTAAACTACACTATGTCAACGGTAATTAAGAATGGTGAAAACTTTAGAAGATAAAATATCACACTACCAATACCATGCCTTGATGTTCACCCAATGATGAATTATTCTTTGATGCAGGTATTATTCTCCTTATTTTTATTGTGTATATCACAGAAAAACAATAATAATATATATAGTAGTTATAATAAAACATAAAACTAAGTAGAATATTAATCACATGAAATACTAAATCACAATAATAATAATAAGAATAGAAAGTAAAATATCATTAAAATTTATCCAAGGGACCTAACTCCCAAACATCACTAGAATTGTAACTTAAACCTACACTAAAAAGTCCCCCAATGGAATTTCTAGAAAAATATCTACCTGGAATTTTATACCCATACTCCCCCATCCATCAATGAAACATATTAATCCCATTTTTTTATTCATCATAGTGTAATTGTTTCAAAAAATAACAAGAAAACTTATGATGTATTGAAACCAAATACATGGTTTTCATTAAGAATTTCCTTGACAAATGTACCATATAATGAAACAATTTAAATTATTTATTAATGTAAAAATAATTAATCATTAGTGAAATTCATTAAGTTTTTATAAATCAATATTTGAACCGAAAACATCATAAAATATTCCTGAAGCCTTCCAAAAAATCTCTTTTGTAAATATTTTTTAATTTTTTTTAATATAACTTTTTTCAATATAATTCACTATATCATTTTTTTATTTTAAACAATCATTATCATTAAAACATTTCATTAATCATGAATATGTAAATATACACAACCAAATCATGTAATCCATAAAAATGAATATATTTTACATAAGTCATATCATATTCATAAAAATGTTTACAAATTTCAAATCAACTTATGATCAATAAACCAGTTTAAGATAATGATCAGTTAATTAATGTTTCAAAAATTGTATTTATGTGAAATTATTTCGAAATAAGATAAAATAAAATTCAAGAGACACTTAAATAACTATCATATTTCATTCTATTACATTATAATGTAAATTTTTTATTGATAGTACTATAATTATGTATGGTAAATTAATAATGTAATTAAAATCACCCTAAATTAATATGTCATGGATTTTACTATAATTTAAAACAAATGATAAATTTATTTATAAATTTAAAAAAAATTTAAAAAATTTTAGTATTATATACACATTAACATATGATTATTTTAATTATTATGCTATTAATTATTAAAAATACACTTTGTTAATTATAAAAAACATATGACATAAAAAACATTTTATATTTATTATTAAGTTTTAAAATTAACAAAAACACATAGATTTTTATCTTTCTTTTATGGACCTTAATCATATAATCGTAAGACTATTAAAAAAAGAATAAAAAAAATATTCTATATTTATCATATAAGAACTATAATTTCTAAATTAATCAGCACACTAGATATGTGTTAATAATTATATACATAATAATGAATTATTATTCTAGTTTTTTAAAATATCATTAAATTTACCAAGTCAGTAATAGATCATGGTTATAACATACTGTTTTTTAAATTATAAGAAATATTCATCTTTAATTAAAACCATTAAATTTATATTTACACATTTAATGTCATGAAAATATTAAAATATAAGGCTAAAAAAGCAGTCAAACATGTGTAATGGTTTTCTATATTATTAAAATATAAGAAATATTGATGTAGGAAAGATGGTAAGAATAATATCTTACTTTTGAGTAATCATTTTAAAATATAAAAATACAATTAAAATTAGATATATCATATCTAAAACATTAATAATTAATTTATAATTGAGTATTTTTAAAACTATGTTCGTGTTATTTACAAATTTCATGATCCTTTAAACAAAAACATTGAAGACATGAAAACAAAAAGTTCAATTCTAGTAAGGATCTTCACACTATGAAAATTTGTAGTATATTTATAATATTTTTGGAAACAATTCCATTGAAACTCAAAGTTTCATCTAGATGTAGTAACAACCATGAACCACAAGAATAATCATCAGGTAATCTTTTACTTATACAAAATAAAAAACTATCAATTTAATTAAGAAATCCCAATGGGATGTTTCTCTTCCAATGGATGATATTTCTGTAATCATCATATAAGACCATGTTAAGTATATTATTACAATCCTATGGGTTTTTTTGAACAATAAATATACCAAAACCAGATTGGTAACATCAATTTAATCCTATATAGGTTATATTTGTCTTTTTTATGCCTTATATTTCATGTTTTTACATTTCATATCTTCTCCCTACCATCATAACTCATGAATTTACCCCTGATACCATTTGTAACAACCCTTCCATCCCATTTTATTGGGGAATATCAAAGTTGATACTAAAAATATGTGACATTCCTAGGATAGAATAGGATGGAAAAAATTATGATTTCTCCGACCCGGAAGACACTTAGCCCATGGCCTGGGCCTGGTTGGTCACATGACCTTAGGCGCATCTCTCCATAAGCTAGAGGCTTCCGACTAGAAGCAAGGTTGTAAGAGTAATATAGTGAGAAAACTATACACTCATGTCGGATTAGAACAATATATACATTAAATAATATATCGTAGTAGAGGTATAATACAATAGAAAAAAAAATAAACAATAGAAGTAAAATAAAAAACTAAATAACCAAGAAGTGTAAGAAATAGAAAAATGGACACATGGAATATATACAAAAAAATCCTCATGGTATTTTAAGATGCAATGATCCACGGAATTATAATATAAAAAGGGGAATATAGATTGAATCATTCAATACAGTAGTACAACAAGAAAAAATGGATCCACAATATTCTTGAGCATAAGCTTGATCCTCTACTCCTAAGCTCCAGTTAAGTAGTACATGAAAAAGGGCCTTTACCCTTACCATTATATGTAGAAACATAGTCTTATTGGGTTCCATGGGTGGATTGAGTATGGTGTGGGGAAAAAATATTTATAGGCCACTAATAACCTTTTATGTATGTTATTTGAGTAGGTGATCATAAATAAATAGTTTGCAAGTATATATAGAATATTAAAGAAATGTAGTACCAATAAATAACATTCCACTCAGGTTCCTGACGGACACACGACGGGTCTACCTGCTTTATCCCATGGATGGTATGTCTCATCATGACACTATACAGATATAAATATATGTTGGGATGGATCAGGATGTGAATTATAGACATCCAATACTAGGGGAAGCTCTCACATTCTAGCCCATGGACCAAATCTAATAGCTCTCACTGTCTCTTAGCATGCATTTATTGGTAGAAACCAGACAAAACTCATAGTTATCAATCAATAGGGTAGCTCCCAACGATTAATCCCATGGCTCCAACTACTACCAGGATTGAGACATAACCCAATGATATCCATCACCAGGAGATCTCCCATCGTCAATTCCCTCACTCATGCTAGGAAGCTCACATAGAATCCCATCCCAAGGGCTCCCACAATCCCTTGGATCCAGATCCTATATGGAATAATGATTCATAATATATGATTATGAATCATACGAATATACTTATTAAATAATAAGATCATAAGGAACTAACTTTTATGTCATGTTTCCCAGCCATTCACAAAGGAACCAATGCATGATCAAGTATACCACATGACACCTGAGGAAAAACCAACAATGTGTTCCTTTAACCATATTGAAGTATTTAAAGGAATCCCATTAAACATTTATCATTTAAAAAAAGGATGATAAATGGCATGGGTTCACACTCCCTAAATCAAGTTCGTTTAGTATTAAACAGTTCATTTCATATGGTTCTTTTTAATAAAACACGAGCAATAGAAATGCCATGACATCTCTTAAAACCATTCCATTTAGAATAAATTAATTATAAAGGAAGTGACCATCTTAAACTAACCAACCTATATAAAAAAATCCATTTAATTTATCTAAAAATTTAAAATTCTATTTTAAGGAATAACTATCCAGTATATGGCTATATAAAAACCCAATTTCTTGTATGGAAAATTCCAAGTCTAAGGGGACCAGTCACAAATAAGGAACCTTTTAATTCATTAATTAAATATTTCTCAATGGAAATTCCATTTAAAATTCAATCCCAAAGTTAATTTTGGTTCCAAATTTTTTAATCCATTTGGCCAAAATGACCAATTCCAAGGTGGCACCACTTTGGGTGTCCCCATAAGGCTTGTGTGATTTCTAGACCCCTAAAAAAGAACTAATTCACCTATATAAACTATCTAGGTTTATTTATACATAAATGAACCAACACAATTTTGATTATTGAAAAAAGATGGTATATGGCACAAAGGAATAAATATGAAATGACCAAAACTAAAATCAAAAAATGGTTACCACCTACCTTAGGGCCATAGATGACACCTCATATGATATCAACCTCAGATTCAAAGTATGTTGGAAGAGATATGAGTTCTAGACCTTTTCCCTGAAAATAGGGAAAATGACCCTATACCTAAATAGTGAAACATATGGAAAGATAAATGGAGGAATGAAGGGTGTGTGAGGTTAACCATACCTTGAGCTATCCAATGATTTTTTTAGATCAATGATAGAATGATGGACTAAAGAGTATCAGATGATCCTAGCTTGGAGGAGAAAAAAAACCACAAGAGGAGAAACTCATGAATAGCCACTAGAGAAGATGAGAAAAAAGGGAATAATTATTTTAACATTAAGTGGAGACAAAATGGTAATTTTACACTAAACCAACATTGTGCATGGTTTAGGAACATAGTTTGTCAAACCGTGTTCTAACCATGCACTGTTTCCTATAGGATATGGTAACCCCACACAGTTAGGTGCATGATTTGACTAAACATGTGTAGAATTTGTGCTAAAGCTCTTTCCCCCACATAAAACTAGCTGCACGACCATGCTTCTAGGCCTGCACGGTTACAGACAAATTGTGCTTCCTTACATGTACTTATTTCTACAACCGTACAGTTTCATAAAAACTATGAAGCTTGTCTACACAGCTAAAAATAACCATGCACCCCTTCCTGTTAACCACTTTTCTAGAACTCCAGACATTGAACAAGCCCTGAATGATCCTTGTACATTCCCTAGTTTTCAACTCAAATTTAACAATCTTCAACAAAAGTTTCAAATTGGAAAACAATGATCCTTACCTTCATCGAAAAGGAGAGTCATTACAACCTCCCCTCCAAGTATCAACTCGTCCCTAAGATATCCTTTTATTGGTAAAGAGGCACTATCAGCAATGAGATTCAGCCATTAAGATCACACATTGTCTTCTTACTCCCAAGTTTCATCCAATACCTTTTCGTGCTTACATAACACCCATATAAGTGTAAGAGACCTACCTCGTAGTGTGTTCAATCTAAGATCAACAATACAATGAAAATAATACTTGAAGGATGCATCCATATTCAGTTCATATTCATTACGATGAATGATGTGTGATGGGGCTAGATAGTATTAGTGAAGCTGAGATACATGGAATAAATCATGGATATATTTATATCTCTAAGCAAGTTGTAGTTGGTAAGGCACTGCTCCAATCTACATCACAACCTAGAAGGGTCTAACTAACCTCAGTGACAGATTACCGTGATTTTAAATACATCTATGCCCCCACCTAGGTGAGGCTCATAAGAAAACCTAGTCTCTGACCTCAAAATCAAGAAGCTACTGAAACCTATTTTCATAGGACTACTATTTGGATAGAGCTGTAAAGTTGCGCTTTCTAATCATTTAGACTTACTCTATAGTCTCCTACATAAGATGTGGTCCAAGAACAATTGCTTCCCCTACCTCTAGCCATCAAATTGACGAGTGGAAAGGACTACTATATAAGGATTCCTTAGGAGAAATCTCTATGGTATCCTGAAATTTATTGTTATAATATAATTGGATTGGAGGAATGTGTTTCTCCCAATAACCCTCAATGTTTAGGACACATGCATGAAGATTTTCCTCCAGAACCTGAATCGTATACTCTATCTATCCATTGGTCTACAGGTGATAGGCAGTGGTCATAAGTACCTGTATAACTAAGGCCTTATTCAATCCCTTCTAAAAACATGACATGAAATGGGTATTTAATTCAGAAATGATAGAGAGTGGAGCTCCATGAATACGTACTACCACTTTAACATAACCTTCCTACCTTGTCTACTGGTAAGGTATCTCATATAGGCAGTATGTTTGAGACCTTCATCAATTGATCCATGAAAACCCAAACTACATCATTGCATCGAGGTGATCTGGGTAGACTAGTCACGAATTCAATCAAAAAATCATCCTATTTCCACTTTGGAATGGACAATAGCTACAGAATCCCTACCAGACACTAATGTGTCACCTCACCTATTGAGATGTGGAACACCTAGTTATGAATCTAGCTATCTCATGTTTTATACTGGGCCACCAATATTGGCATCATAGGTCTTGATACATTTTTTATGACACCAGGGTGAAGCGAACATGATGAGGCACAGAAATACATCATCATCTCCTCTATAATGACTTCTAAGACCCACACACACCCATTAAAAATTAGATAATAATCCTTATCGATTGTCTAACCAAAAGATGTACCATCAACTAAGACACTTTCCCGTAGCACAAGGCTTTCAGAAACAGATAGTTATCTCGAACTTACCAATTCAAGAATAGTATATGTCACTGCTAAGGATAAGTGGATAGTTTGACCATGTAACCCATGAAACTCAACATGAATCTCTGAGAATAAATAAACAAGCTTTCTTCCATCACTAGATTCCTAAACCACATGTGTCTGAGTCTTTCAGCTCAAAGCATCGACTACTAAATTTCCATTATCTGGAGTGTAGGAATGGTCAAAATTAAATGATTATAGGCACTCGAACTACCTATGATCCTGATATTTAGATCCCACTAAGTGAATATGTATCATAAGATTTTGTGTTATGTGAATACCAAAAAATTATCTCCCAATAGATAGTGTATCTAATAGTATGAGGCATACACTAATGTAGTGAACTTGAGGTCATGCATTATGTAAGACTATTTGTGAAGCCTCAACTGATGAGAAATATATGAAACAATTCTCTAATCCTACAACAAAACAACTCCAAGACAGACAACTGATGTGTCATAGTAGATTGTATAATCTCTGCCAAGCTCTAATAGAATCATTATCTGTGCTGTTGTTAGTTTACCCTTTAACTAATGAAAGGATACTTCTAAATCTTCAGAGTATTCAAATTTTACACCCTTCTTTTTTAAGATCATATTCGGTGCTTCAAGGGGTGTGAAATCCTAGATGAAGAATCTTTAGTATCTAGAATGCTCGAAGAAGCTCTAAATATCAAAGACATTAGTAGGTTATCCCATGAAACCACAGCTCCCACTTTCTCAAGGTAAACTGAATCTCCTGATTCAGAGATGATAGGACCCAAGAAGTAGACATTATTGATCTAGAAGTGGAATTTACTAATCATAGCATATAGTTGATGATCGCTCAGTGTATTTAGCATGATCTAAAGGCAGGTTTCATGGACATTTATGGAGCATGAATACACCATGATATCTTCAATAAATACTACCACAAATAAATCTATATATGGGGGGGAAACACGATTCGTAAGAGTGATGAAGACATCAGGTGCATCTATGAGTCCAAACGGCATAACCAAGTACTCAGATAGACTACACCAACTCATGAAATATATGCAAGGTATGTTTTATTTCCTAACATGCACCAAATGAAAGACCAAATATACATATTTTGTTTAAAACACCTTTACCCCTAGAGATGATCAATGATGATGTCTATCCTAGGTAGTGGATTCTGATTTTTAATATTAAGTTGATTCAACTGATATTAATCCATGAAAATACTAAGCGTACGATAATCCTTCTAGAAATAGAGGAATGGTGATCTATAAGGGGAAGATATGAGGTGTATAATTCATTCACATCTAGATCCTCCAACTCATTCTTGAACTCTAGAAGCTCCGTAGGTGCCATTATATAAGGAGGAATGTTCACATGTGCTTCTCATGGAACAAGATAAATTGAAAACTATACCTATCATAAAATAGGTAGACCATAGAATTCATATGGAAAAATTTCTATTTAACACTCTACTATTGGAGGAAAGAGAGTGTGTTTCAACCCATGACCATCAAGGTAATGATTGGTGACCTACAGTTTCACATTACCCACGCTCAACTACTCATGTCTTGATCGTGGCACACTGAGATTCTATTCTCCCTTATGAATGTGCATAAAACCCTAAGTTGATGTAAAATTCACCCTACAATGATAATATTCAATACATGATCTTTAAGAAACTAACCATTCCATCCTGATTATTGCATCAAATCCTAACATGTTAATGACATATAGGTTCCATATGAATAGGTAACAACCTATCTTAAGAGGACAATTCTAACAACAATGAACCCCTTATGAACTGGTACCTAAAGGTGTATCTAGCATCATAACTCCACGATAGATATCAATATTGAGGTCCAAACTCTCAGTGATTTCCCCATATACAAATGAGCGAGACATTCCTCTGTCAAAAAGTGGAGACACTAATGTAGAGGAAAATAATATTGTATTTCGTACAGTAGATGGCATGATGCTCTTATCTTGTAGCGTAGGATGAAATCTATGTAACTAGCATGTACCGTGGCCCTGATTCATTGGATGACTACCTTGAGAAGGCCCTCACTGCTTACATAGAGAATCATAAGCATGGTTTCCTCTAAATCGACCACCACCATGGCCTGATCAACTGGTGGTATTCCAGCTACCTGTTTATTGTGATCCTACTGACCCCTCTCTAAAACAAGGAGTAGGTTCAAATCCCCGATCACTGAGAACTAATGGGAATGTTATGCAGAAATGATGAATATGTCCCATCCATCCATGTACTCTTCACTCCACTAAATCCCGAAAACATTGGAACATGGTGTTTCCTAGATTTCGGAAATAGTGATAATAAATAATACTATTCATCCTTAGAGTCAGACTGTAAC
Organism: Viscum album; assembly: GCA_963277665.1. Lineage (NCBI taxonomy): Eukaryota > Viridiplantae > Streptophyta > Magnoliopsida > Santalales > Viscaceae > Viscum > Viscum album. The sequence continues at coordinate 1,506,239,261 of OY728162.1, read as the reverse complement.
ACCCCAAACCCTGAAGCCCAGAGCTGGTGAATTATTTTAATACATTGGAATGATTACAAGGAATCAAGTACCAAAGGACTGATAAGTTAAGTAGTCTTGGAAAATATATTACATATATGAACGTTACATTACACATTCAAACATAAACCTCATCATAAATAATCCATTGAGAACGCCATTATTACCCAAGATTAACCCTACATTTCAAACATAATAAACTTCTTGGAATCTTAAAAAAACGAAACATAAGAAAGGGGTGAGCTTCGATGCTCAGTAAGAGTATGCAATACAATGGAAGATAACGTAAACATTAGGCATGGTGAATAATTGAAAACACTTGCATTTACAAATAATAAACATGAACACATTATGGAAGGAATATGAGTTGATTAAATAATTAAATAATAAAACATAATGATTGGAATTCTACTAGTCAAATAACCACATGAACCATCGTTATTATTTTCATAATGAGGGAATGTATAATGCAGGACATTCTGAAACATTTTTTCAAGGACTCAGCCAAGATGCCTAATAATGATTAAGGCCTCGACCAAAACCATATATCAAATTGGGAAAGGGCTCAGAAAATTTCACATCTAATTGTCTCATTAGACCTACCGATTCATCGAGGATCTATAGTAGGCTCCACTCATCACTTACTAAGTCCAATACATTCCTCAATATTAAAAGTTTGAAACAGAACACAAACATTCGTATTAAAACTAGCATACGAAATGTCATTACATTAACTATAAAACATGAATGGTATAAAAATACCACATTAATATTCAAACAAATCATAACTCATTCAATAAAATATTAATGATTGTATTTATAATAAATTAACCTCAATCAAGAAGAATATCCCAAAAGGATGTTGACATAGTTTAAAATAATCATTAAAACCCTTCGAGAGAAATATCCTTTTTTGTGAAATCATTTAAAAGTCACACATTTATAAACGAAGTAATTTAAAAGATATTTTTGAATAAAAGTGTCCAAGAACACTTTTAAACTTTTGAAAAGAGTTATCATTTCAAAAAATTCTTGTCGATATAAATAAATCCCTAAAATCATTTTGAAAACATGGATATTAATTAAATTATTTAGAAAGATAAATCATAAAAAAATTTAAAATTCTGATCTTTCTAAAGGGTTCCATCTATAAATCCCTAAAATATTTGGTTTGAATGTATTTTTATGGAAAATGGAAGTGGATGATAATAGTATCCCAGTAAATACATAAACATAAGTAATATCGGGTAATAATGAGATTGAGGATTTAAAAATTACCTTGCACATTCTTTTGGTCAAGGGTATGTTAAACCTTTTTTATAATGACCATAGTATGTTATTAAATTATACTAGAACCATATTCTTATTTATTATATATTACATGACTCATTTACGACTTTATATTACCCATTTAATAAGGATTTACATGTTAAATTAACATTTCAGGTAATAATCACTTTATTTATCGTACGTCCTTTAACTTGTTATTCTTGATTGTATTATTTATATCATGATTTAAATACTTTCAGAATATAAAACATGACTTATATATAATATATAGTTGTAATATAAATATGTATAATAGATAGATATATTAAATGGAAATCACCATTTATGGAGACAGTAGGCTGTACGTACACATAAACATTGTTTATGAATTCATATCGCATTGAATGTAAATAAGTGAATGAGATAAATGTAAATACACATACAAACACACACACACACATAAAAACATCCAGTATCATTATAATGTCATATATTACATTCTTATTAATAATATTTATTTTTATAATCATCGTTGAATGGTGAACATGGAAATGAATCTAATCGTGTCGTGGAGATGGTAAGCCATACGTACACACGAGGGATGATATCATTTAGTTAATTATTAAAAGGGGTTGAATTTGATGGTATATTAATTTTACATAAACATCATTTTATTTTCATTATTTATATACATATTACTCATCATTATATCCATCCAAAAAAGATAGTGTTGAATAAAAAATTAAACCACGATGTGGAGATGGTAAATCGTACATACGCATGCATGGTGACATTATCATTCATCGGATGGATAGAATAATGAATATGGATGTACAATATTTCTAATAAAATCAAAATATTTAGAAGGTACTGGAGTTATTATTTTGGTATGGAAATAAAAAAGAAAGAGAAAGTGGAAGAAGAAAAAAACTTTGAAAGAGGTGATAAAATAATTACCCCTTCCTAGGATGTTTCCTTTTCATTTGAACAAAAGGGCTCTATAGGTTTTCTTTCAGCTCAATGGAATGCCACTAGGTTGAAGTGAGAGATGTTTGGAGGATATATGGGAAGGGTTTTTCCAAGCCAAGTGGTTTTGGAGTAGTGATTTTGAGAGAACGGGATGTACCCTTTTATAATAGGGGTATGGGTCACTTTAGGAAAAGGTGGAATTATTATTTTATTATTCCGTAATATTCAATTTATAATGGCTCCAAATAAATTTATTTCAATCCTTAGGAGGTTATGGGTCGAAATATCTTAACCAATATGTTTTAGACAAGATTCCGCTACCATATTTACCCTATATATTAGATTTAAATCTTAGTTAAATACTTTAACTTTTACCATGTCCTATTGTATTATTATAATAAATGGTTAATAAACTCACTATAAAAAGCCAAGATAACCACAAGTGGTTCATTATTGATATTTATAACCTTATATACATCCTTTTTTTGAACTTTATATTTTTAGATATTTTATATCATTTAATAAAATATTTGTTGTATTAGAAACTCATTTATATCAATTTTTACACAATTTAGTATTTGATTTTTGTGAAAGTCATAAAAACTTCAACACTTCAAATAAAATTTATCTAATAAACCCAAAGATGTCATACTAACATAGAGAATTCATTTAATTGATTAAAAGTATCAAATTAAATTTATTTTAATATTTATAATATCAATTAATTTAATCTTTCAATAATAAGGCAATTATTGCATCATCATTTTGTCATAAATAAATTTAATTATATAATATATACATATTATAAAAAAATACCTTGATTTAGGAAATATATTTATATTTCTAATTAATTTTTTATTCTAATTTATCTTATGTATAACCCTATATTAAAAATGTTTTAGTTATTCAACTTTGAATTTTACACTTTTAACTCTTCTTTAAATAAAATAATAATAAAAGTCCTAATCTAATCCAAGTTGGTAAAAAGGATCATATTTTATTCCTAAGTTTGATTTTGGTCGAAATAAACTTATCCAATAGAATTAGGACATTGGTTAGGGTAATAATAATAACATTTTTACATTTAGTTACCCTATTTACTTTTTAACGTGGTAAATAAAAGTCAAAATGTACTGTTCACCAAAATTTATTTTCATCTTATTGAACCAAATATTACATACTGATGTCAACCGTGTCTCTATGATTTTTGAAATTCAATTCATAGAAGCGGTAAAATTATGTTTTATGCAAATTTGCAAATGCTCTTAGAATGTGGGTAAAAGACGGTAAAACGTTAAATAAAATTTTATATATCTAAACATATTATAAAATGACTCCAATAAATTACATTGAACTCATATAGAAATTATGTATCTATTTTGACCTTAAATATATTTAAATAAAATAAATAATTATTTAAATAAAAAGTCATAATTAAATAATAACACAACGTTTTTCACTATTCATCAAAAATTGAAAGTTTTCAGAAAAATACCAAAAATTAACTGTAAGCTAATTTTGATATTCAGAATCCAAAAATGAAGTCCATTTTGAAAAATAAAATTTATAAAATTTCAAAAAGTGGGTATTAATATTCATAACAGCTAGTTTGATTGGTTTTGGTGTGTTAGAATTCGAAGTTGCGTACAATGCCATCTATTTCATTATTCAAAGGGAAACGTACCACTGAAGATTGGGGTGTTACATTCTACCCTCCTTAAACAAATTGAATCCTTGAAATTTGAAATCATTCTTCGAAAATAAAATATTAAAAATACAAATATTCCTTTGTGGAAAACCCACATTGGAACTTGGGTTAATATAATCTAGTCTTAAAAAGAGGGAAAAGGAAATGAAAAAGTCACCACCAAATTATGATCTCGATTAGAAGAACATTGGTGGAAATTAGACACACATAATTGGAGGAAAATAGAAAATATTTATAGGGAGTGATTGAGTTCATTAATCACAAACAAGTGTAAACTTTATGCCCTCAAAGTCATCAATCTATGATGATTTAAAATAACACTTGTTCAACAAAACATAATGTATTAGGATAACACATTTTTTGTTTTAAGATCCCTTCCCTAAAGTTTAAGAATTCATTTATTCATAGAATAATAGGATAAGAAAAAATATACATGGCATGTAGAGTTTCATCCTTCAACTAATTCCTACCACAAACTCATCTTTCCCTCAAAAAGATAATATAATTCAAAAAATATTCTATTTATCCTAATCAAATAGGGTTCTGAAAATAATGAATTTATAAGTAATTTTTTTGACAATTAAAAAAAATACATTATAAAAACCAGGATATCACGTAGGCTAGTGGCAGGTGATGCACCATTGTCATCCTTCGGTTGACGGGTTTATGTCTCACAGCCTTGCCGGACACAGCAGGTTGTTTCCTGACCTTCGGGTTGTCATTTTTATATCAGTACAAAAATAATCTTACGAAAATATTTAACCTTGAATATAGTATCCAATGTCAAATATAATCCATTCCAACCTTTAGTCTTATCCAAAACACTTCTGTCCAAACTCCCAGTCCAAAATATATAAGGAAGGTAATCACAATGAAGATCTTTTTTTCCACGTAATAACATGTGAATACCTTCATCATGTATTCTATTAAAACACGGTAACACCCTAAATTACTATAAAACCTTATTTATTAAATTCAAGATCCCTTATTCCTTATAGACCACTGGATATACTTCATATATCCAAAAATGTTGTAAACCCAAAAATAATGGAATAAACAAACAAATAATTAGTTTCAAAGTAATCAAAAATATAGAATATAATTTATCCAAATCAACCATATCTTATTCCAAAATCACTACCGCAGTATTAGAATCATATTAAGGTTTATCATTCCTTCATATATATATTTTCCAAAAAGTCTAACTTGCTATTGAGTCACTTTTATTAGAACCATATAATCTCAAATCCTCAATGAAATAGTATTGTCGTATAATCTTTATTTTTTCCATAATTCATATAACCAGCACATCTTTGATACAACACTCAAATGAAATAATTCATTAATAACAACATAAGATCACTAGTCATTTCTCTTCATCTATGGGAGTATCATAACGTGATTATTATCCAATAGAATCATTTGGGGCATACTATGATGATTTGGACATTGATTCAGGTAGTGTTCCAACTCCTTACAGATGAAGCATTGTATATTTAAAACCATTCTCTTACCCATACAATCACGTACATGGTGTCCTTTTTCTCCACACTTATAACAAACTCACATTACCTTTACGCATTTACAAAGGTTATTCTTAACAACATTTTCACATATGGGAAAATACTTATTTACTTCTTTCCTTTATATATCTTTCTCTATACAATTATTTTATTCTCTAGAATCCCTTAAAATCCAAATGGCTCAAAGAATTTTTTATTTATCTTATTAACACGTGATACTATTTATTCATAATATTATAATACATTGGAGACTATTTCTATAATAAATGTTGGCTTAATACCGTTAATGATATGATCCTTCTTACTCTTTGGATCATGCGTATTGCTGGAGATCTCATTCCTTATACTGCGTTCCATTTCTAAGAAATGGAATACACTAGGATATTTTATGAATTATAATGCATAATTACAAACTTTTGAAACACCTAATGTAAATTGAAAAGATTATGCATATAATCTATAATCATAAAAATGTTTTCTTGAGGAAGTATTTACTCATAAATCATTCATAATGGCTAGTAAAAAAAATTGAGGAATCCTATGAATATCCCCTAGGAGTGTCGTCACCAAGAGTGCAACATGGACCATTGTTTTGTACCAGGATACCACAGGTCAAACCTGAAACTCATTGTCATAGTTTTCACTCCTAGGTTCATCTGGGCTAGAGATACCTCTACCTGCTCATATCCAGAAAGGGATATATTGATTGAAAAATACACAAAATTTCTACATTACCAAAATTCTAGAAGTTATTCTGTACTAATCCTCAAATTCTCTTTTATGGTAATATTTTATAATCAGATTTTTTCTAAATCTAGTTTCCAAGCATTGTACTAAACTTAATCTGATACCAACTGTAACACCCCGACCCTAGAAGCCCAAATCTGGTGCATTATTTTAATACATTGGCATCCTTGTAATGAATCATGTCTTGAAGGACTTATAAGTTTAGTAGTCCTGGAAAATAGATTACATATATGAACGTTACATTACACATTCAATCCTAAAACACAACATAAATAATCCCTTGATAAGACCATTATTCCCCTAGCTTAACCCTATATATAAAACATAATACACTTCTTAGAATCCAGGAAAAACAAAACATAAGAAAGGGGTGAGCTCAGATGCTCAGTAAGAGTAAGTAATATAGCAGAAGATAACATAAACATTAGGCATGATGAATAATTCAAAACACATGCCTTTACAAATAATAAACATGAACACTTTATGGAAGGAATATGAGATAAGTAAATAATTCCATAATAAAACATAATCATGGGTATTCTATTAGTCTAATAAACAAATGAACCATTAATCTTATTTTCATAATGAGGGAATGTATAATAAAGGACATTCTGAAACATTTTGTCAAGGCCTCGACCAAGACGTCTAACAATACATAAGGCCTCGGCCAAAACCATATATAGAATTGGGAAAGGCCTTAAATAATTCCATGTCTAATTGTCTCATGAGACCTACCGATGCATCGAGAAGTTATAGCAGGCTCCACCTGTCACTTACTAAGTCCAATACATTCATCATATGAAACGTTTGAAACATAACATAAACATTCGTATTAAAACTAGCATAAAAAATGTCAATACATTAACCATAAACCATGAATGGTATAAAAATAGAAAATTCCTAGTAAAACATAACATAAAAAATTCAAAAAAATATTGAAGATTTTATTTATAATAAATCAACCTTAATCAAGAATAATATCCAAAAAGTACGTTGACATAGTTGAAAATAATCATTAAAACCCAATGAGGGAAATAGATTTTTTTGAAATAATTTAAATGTTAAAAAATTTAAGAAGGAATTCATTTAATATATATTTTTTAATCAAATTGTCCCATAACACTCTGAATCTTTTGAAAAGAATTATCATTTCAAAACCATCATGTCCATATAAATAAATCCTTAAAATCATTTTGAAACATGAACATTAATTAAAAATATTTAAAAAGATAAATCTTTAAAAATTTTAAAATGTTGATCAGGCTAAAGGGTACGTTCCAAAAATCGTTAAAATATTAATTTAGAAAAACTTTGACAAGGATGATAAAAATTCCACAGTTAATACTTACACATAAATAATCTCGGATAATAATGAGATTGAGGAATTAACTCATACCTTACACTATCCTTTGGTCGAGGGTATGTTTAACATCTTTTATAATGCGAATATTATGTAATTAAATTATAATAAAACCATATTATATTTTATTATATCTAATATGATTAATTTATGACTTTATACTACCCATTTAATAATGATTATAATGTTAAATTAACATTTTAGGTAATAATCACTTTCTTTATCGTACATATTTTAACATAATTTTCTTGATTGTATCATTTAGATCAGAATTTAAATACTTCCAGAATATAAAACATCACTTAAATATAATACATATTTATAATATAAATATGTATAATATATAGATATACGAAATGTAAAACACCGTTTATGGAAACGGTAGGTCGTACGTACGCATAAACGTTGTCTCGGTTTTCATATCGCATTGAATGGAAATAAGTGAATGAGATAAATATAAATACATAAAAACACACACACACAAATATATATATATATATATATTTATAGTAGAATTATTATGTATATATTACATACTTATTAATAATATGAATTTTTATAATCATCATTGAATGGGGAATGTGGAAATGAATCTCATATTGTCGTGGAGACGGTAAGCCGTACGCACAAACGAGCGATGATATTAATTCCTTATTGATTAAAAGGTGTGGTAATGGATGAAATATTAATTTTAAAGATACATTATCATGTTATTTTCACTATTTATATACATATTACTGATCATTATATCCATCCAAATAACATAGTGTTGAATAACAAGTTACACCACAACATGAAGATGGAAAGTCGTACGTACGCACGTATGACGACATTATCATTCATAGGATGGATAGAATAATGAATATGGTTGTACCATATTTATAATAAAATCGTGAATATAGAATTTACTGGAGTTATTATTTTGGTATGTAAATAACAAATAACGAGAAAGTGGAAAAAGAAAAGAACATTGAAAGAGGTGAAAAAATAATTACCTCTTCTTTTGGTGTTTCCTTTTTATTTGAACAAAAGGGCTCCATAGGTTGGCTTTCTACTCAAGGTAATGCCTCAAGGTTTATGAGAGAGAATTTGGGAAGATATTTGGGCAGGGTTTGGCTGAGCCATGTGGCTTTGGAGTTGTGATTTTGAGAGAAGGGGAAGTACCCTTTAATAAGAGGGGTATTGGTCACTTTAGGAAAAGAGTGAATTAATATATTATAATTCAAAATTAATAGGGTTATAATGGCTCAAAATGAATTTATTTCGTTACTTAGGTGGTTATGTGTGTAAATACTCTCAACCAATAGGTTTTAGACAAGTTTAGGCTACCATATTAACCCTATCATGTAGAATTAACTCTTAGTTAAATAGTTAACTTTTACCATGTCCTCTTGTATTACTTTAATAAATGGTTAATAGACATACTATAAAAATACAATAAAACCACAAGTTGTTATGTAATGACATATATAACCTTATATAAGTACTTTGGAAAAATAACAGATATTTATGTATATTATATCATTTATTAAAATAGTTTTTGTTTTACAAACTCATTATGTCATTTTTGAAACTATTTAGTATTTGATTTTTGTGAAAGTCATAACAACATTATCACTTAGAATAAAATTTATTTAATCAACCATAACATGTCATATTAACCTTGAAAATTCTTGTAATTGATTAAAATTTAAAAATTCAATTTATTTTATTATTTATAATATCAATTATTTGAATATTCCATTAATAAGGTAATTACTTCATCATCATTGTGTCATACATAAATTTAAATATTTAATGTATAAAATTTTAAATAAAATAAAATGATGTAGAAAATAGTTTTATCTTTTTAATTAATATTTACAGTCGAATTTATGTTAATTAAAACCCTATATTAAAAATATATTAGTTATTAAACATTCAATTTAACACTTTTAATTTTCATTAAATAAAATAAAAATAAATTTCCTAATCTAATGCAAGTGTGTAAAAAGAATCATATTTTATTCCTAAGTATGATTTTGGTCTTAATAAACTTATAAAATAGAATTAAGACATGTGTTATGGTAATAATAATACCATTTTTACCTTTAATTACCATATTTACATTAGAAGGTGGGTAAAAGACGGTAAAATGTTCAAAAAAAATTTATATATCTAAACATATAATAAAATGAATCCAATGAATTACATTGAAATTATAGAGGTATTATGTATATATTTTTACATAAAATTAAATTAAATTAAAAAAATAATTATTTAAATAAAAAGTCGGTTTTAAATAATAACACTGTTTTTCACTATTCTTCAAAAATTGAATGTTTTCAGAAAAATACCAAAAATTCACCCTAAGATAATTTTAATATTATGAATCAAAAAATGAAGTCCATTTTGAAAAATAAAATTAATAAAATTTAAAAAAGTGGATATTACTATTCATAACGGGTACTTTGATTGGTTGTGGTGTGTTAGAACTCGAAGTTACATACATCGTAATAATTTTCATTATTCAAAGGGAAAAGTATCGTGGATGTTTGAGGTGTTACACTGACTATTGATTCCTCCATGAGAAATGTAAAAATGTTTCATTCACCTAGATGAAGAACCATTAGAAGCCCTTGGTGCTAAATTTCCCAAGCTTGTACCTTCAACATCTCTCATATTCGGATCTATAATTAGGTCCTGATTGGTGATTTATAAAATAGTTGTCAATTTGAATATATAGACATATGATTGCATGGAATAAGATAACCCATACTCTAATTTCATTGGAGTTATTAGATCATCATAAGCTAGAGAGGGACAAAACCAATACAACTTAGTGAAATGGGATGAGTATTCCGTAACTGAAATGGTCCCCTGCTCCACGTTTATAGATTATCATTCTTTGTCATCCCTCAGATTGTTGGGAAATTAGTAGTCATAAAAGATGGTCTGAAAATCCACCCAAGCCATGTCACTATTTCACTCTGTCTGGGTGTTGATATCCCACCACCTTTTAGCCGAGTCTTAAAGCATATAAGTTTCTAGATTAACCCTTCATTCGAGAGGTTCCTTTAGGTGATTGAATATAGACAAGATAGCCATGATCCATGACTCCAAAACATATGATATGCCATCCCCCAATAATGTGGGAGGATGCTGCTACAGAAATTCCTGAGTCAACTCTACCATACTCGAGTTCAGTCGTATTCTGACTTGCATCGACTACATCATACACAAGAATACCTCTCAGAATTGGGAATTAATTTCCATATCAAGAAACTAGATTGCGAGGCACATGTGTCTCAATAGGATGAATGATCAGTGTCTGATGGCTTGCCACCTCAATTACATGATCATCACCACATTCAGGGTGCGCGTATCAAGGATTTCATGAAGGCATACTGATAAAATTCAAAATGGAAATCATATAATAAATTCATGAAATTTAGAAAATTCCTTCCAAGAAACTAGGACAGGTACTAAATCCTTCCTATAAGAATGATCACGTCTCATTTCCTACTTCAAAAGAAAGATCTATATGATAAAAAATATCATAACAAGCTATAAGATCAATGAAATTACCACTACCCTTTACTAAGGCCGATCTCAGGACAAGTTTCTATGTTAGGAATGTGTAACATGGTTGTACTCTAATTATATGCTATTATCCAAATAAATATGTTATCTTTAAAACATTTTAATCATTTTCAATAGTTGGATCCAATGATATGCTATTTTATGATCCATAAGGGGAAACATAGCTTGTGAATGAAGACATGGAATTCACATGGATGTAAACTTAATTTTAATTTCGATTAATCAAGAATTTAAACTACTTTATATTGGATGATCTAATAGGAAATTAATTTACCGATCCATAAGGGCCCATACACCTTATGAATCAAAATTTGTCTCCCCCTAAACATACACTATATCACATTCCTAATAATGAAAGAGATGTCAAAATAATTTAATATATATCACATGGTATAGTCAACATTCAACATGAAGTGCTCACTAAAAATTAAAAATGACATGGAATGATGCATGTCCTATAATTCATTTCATGACTATGATGATTTTCAATCTAATACATAACCCTCATTTCATTAGGTCAAAGTTATGAAATCATAATTCTAATAACATCAATATCTGTAACATCACAAATCATGTGAAGCATCTAATGGTGAAATGACATCTACAATAATAATCAAAAACAGAACAATAATAGTAGTCTAGGAAACTGGGGCTTTACCCTATACATGGTTTCTTGACACCCAACCATGGCTTGTAACCAAGTCCCATGAATTTCCCAATCTCTATTATGTTGTCTCCAAATAGTAAATAATGAATGGAATTTCCCTGATACCACTTTCTGACATCCCAGACCTAGATTCCACTAAGATCGTGCCCTAGGCCAAGTTGGCCACAAGGCCATAGGAACATCTCCATGTACACCATAGGTTTCTGACTAGTAATGAGGGTGGAAGAATAATACACTAGGGAGACTATAACCTCATTCCAAAGTATCACAATGGATAAAAAAATAATAGATAGTAGAAGAAGAATATTACAAAATAAATAAATAATAAATAGTAGATTCATCCCATCAAAATAAATAACCCAGTAGTAGAAGAAATAGATAAATGAACACAATGTATATATAAAATAAAATCATCAAGGTAATATCTAATACAATGATGTATGTAATGATAATACAAAAGGGGAAGATATATAGAATCATGATATACAATATTTAAAAAAAAGAAAAAAAATACGAAAATGGCCCCACAAGAAACTTGACCATAAGCCCTATTCTATGCTCCTAAGCTCCAACTATGTAGTACATTTCAAAAACCTAAACAAAGGTCCGTTAGCCATAATAGTACCTACAGAAACATATTCTTCTTGGGTTCCAATGGTGGCTTGAATAGGGTGTTATATAAAAATCTCAATATGACACCACCAATGGTGTCGACATGTAATCTGAGTGGGTGCTCATAAATAAATATTGTGCATGTATAAAAAGAAAATAATGTAATTCAGTAAAAATAAATAACCTAACGATCAGGTTCTTAATGGGCACCTGGAAGGTCTACCTGCTTTTTCCCATGGATGGTATGTATGATCATGACACTGTATATATATATATATATATATATATATATATATATGTTTGTGTGTGTGTGTGTGTGTTCAAATGGATTGGGATGTGACTCTCACACATCCAATACCAGGGGAACCTCTCCTAGTCTTGACCCTTTCCCAACTCATATTGCTCTCATGATCTCTTGTAATACACGTACTAGTGAGAATATGACATAACCCATAATCATACATCACTAGGGGTTCTCTCATGGTAAATCCATGGGATCCAACTACTGGAAGGATTAGAAGATAATAAATATAAGTCCATCACCATGGGAGATCTCATGGTCAATCCCCTGAATCCAGCTAATAAGGTAACATAGTATCCCCTCCCAATGGATCCCATGGACTCGTTTATCAAAAACCTATATATAATAGTCATTCCTAATAAATTATTGTAAATCATAATCATGTCCATATTAAATAATATGATCATAAGGCATTACATCTTATGTCATGTTTCCAAGTGTTTCACAAAGGAACCAAGGCATATTGAAGTATAACAAAAGACACATGAGGTAAAACCTTCCATGTGTTCCTTTACCCATTTTTAATTCATCCAAGAATCCAATTCAGAATTTATCATTTACACAAATTATAAAATAAAAAATGGGTTTACCATACATTAATCAAGGTCATTTACAACTAAACAAATCATTTCATATGGTGCCTTTTTATGAAATATGAGCAAGGGAAAGGATATTCCATCCCTTAAAACCATTACATTTAAAACCAATTCATTATAAAGTAAGTTACCATCATACATTAGCCACCATATATAAACTAATCCATTGAATGTTCCTAAACATGGAAAATTACAATATAAGGCATAATTTTCAAGTGTAGGGAAATGTGACCACTCAATTTCCCAATCATACAATTACAAGTCTAAGGAAGAAATGCACCAAGGAGATACCTTGTAATTCATTAATTACATATGTATCAATGGAAATTCCATTTAAAATTCCAGATGGAAGCTAAATTTGATACTCTGAATTTTGAGCCATTTGGGTAAAATGACTAATTTCAAGAACCAATTGATATATAACAAGGTCCTAGGGTCATTCAGACATAAAGTAACCAACATAATTGAGCTAATTAGAAAAATATAGCATATTACCCAATAAAATAAATAAGAAATGACCAAAAAAATGTAATACTACCTAACAACCTACCTTAGCACTGTAGAAGAATCCACACTTGATATCAATATCAGATTCGAAGTAGGTTGAAATAGATATGATTTTTATACCATTTTTATTGAAAATAGGAAAAATGTGGTTGCACCTAAATAGTATAATAGATGGAAAGATAAACTATGTAAAGAAGGGTGCTTAAGGTTATCCCTACCTTGATCTATCCAATGCTTCGTTTATATTGAAGATCAGATGCTGAATGAAGGAGTTGTAGATGATCCTCGCTTAGTCGAGAAAAAACCCATAGGAGTAGAAACTCAAGAACAACCAATGGAGAAGAGGATAGAAAAAGGTTATTAGGATTTTAACATTATTTAGAAAAAATTGTAATTTTTTCACAAAACACCACTACACACGGTTTAGGTACAAAATTTTTCCAACCATTTTCAAACCATTCACAATTTCTTGTAGGATAGGGGAATCCCACATGGTGTGGCAAATGTCTTGACTAACCATGTGTATACCGTGCTCTACGGCTTTGTCTCCCACCTACAACTGGATGTTTGGCCATGTTCCTTGGCCTGCACAAGTTCAGAAAAACTATGCATCCTTACAAGGGATTTTGTTTGCAGTCGCATGGTTTCAAAAAAACCATTAGGTTAGGCTGTACTGTTAAACGTAATTGTGTTATCCTACATCTTATCCACTTTTATGGAACTCTAGTTTCTTAATGATCCCTGAATTATCCATATAACTTCTTTAGGATATATCACACATTTAGCAATCTTAAATGATAGATTCAAGTTGAAAAACAATGATTTTTACCTTCATTGAAAAGGGGGATCATTACATAAATTCCTTGGGTTTAATCATAATATTATAAGGAGGAATGATTTACACTTTTTAAGTACACACACAACTATTAAATGATAAAAGGGAAATAAAAAAAATCAGGGATGACTTTATAAATGAATCATGTGACAAACGTAACATGAATAATATCTTTAAAGAGAAACATTAGATTAATAAAGAAATAATGTTAATAATAACACTAATACTCTTAAGTGTTAAATGAATCTATAATTAAGGTGGAACCACTCCAGAATAGGATGTGAACCAATTCAATGTTTCATTTCCCCCATCTTTGAGAATAACATAAAATATCTTTGTCAGAGATGTAAGAAACCTGACCCTATCCTACATCACATAAAACAACATATGAATACTCACCGATGTGTGTATATAGGGGTAATGAAATCATACCTTTTAGGAAAACCCCAAGATAATTTTACCACATTCTACTAAGACTAAAAAATATTTATCACACAATATTATTAAATAAAATAGAAAAATATTAGAAGTAGATATAAAAATTTTCAAAATTTAAATAAATCATGAATGATATTTTTCAAAATAAAATAAACCTAATAATTACATTTCTATCAAAATGTAGATTTTTTTTTGTAAAATTCAACATGAAATAACCATCTCATGTTCACACACACACACAAACACACATGATTTTCATGGACCTCCTTATACTCACATGCGGTGAGTCATCCTTTCACAAAACCATTGAATTTTGAACCAATTGAACAATCGTGATTCTTACCATGATCTGTCCCATGTTTCGTAATTGGTGATGGCACTTCTAAACAAGAACCATCCCATGCTACCCAATTGGCAATGGTACTTATAACTACGACCTATCCCACATGCACATGAACATACACCAAGACATCCATTCTAATAACCAATGTAAAAAATAATCTATAATCGAGTTAACCATATCAATAAATTTATAATAAATTTTGTGCATCACACTAAAAACATATATTTTAGGAACAAAATACTTATAGAAAATCTATTAGAGTTTTGATATGGTAAATTCATTCAAAAGAAGAATATAATTATTTATTAAATCCACTATCCTTACAATTCTCATAATATTGGAATTGGTGACAATGCAACTACCATGGATATGCTCAGAATAATAGATCTACTATAATTCCATTGATATTGAACCATTCTTATGTTAAATTGAAAAATCATAAGAAGATACAATAAACACATGTATAATCCCATAGATTCATCCATTGAAACCTTAGTCTAGGGTTACATTCCAAAAAAATTGGATGACCCTAGACTGAATTTATAAATGGAGTGCATACCATTGATTTCTAAGATCAACCACTAAAGTATCATGAAAATTAGAGTATGAATATTTAAGATTTCCTAAAATCCTCTATGGGAATCCTAGGGGATGAGAGCTTATATCTAGAGAGATATAATGTCAATTTTGTAGTTATTTTTTAGTTTTAAGGGATATTTCAATACGTTAAAATCATTTTCCAAGACTAGAACACATGATTTTTTAAATTGTAAACTAAACATTTGAATGGTTATGTCCACAAAAATCAAAGCTTCATGGTTAGGCATTTCAATATTTCAAACCATGCGCCTACCATACATGGTCTCCTAGGGAACATTCATGGTTTCCATTAACAATTCTTAATCCAAGAACATTACCAAACATATCCTAAATAACTAAAATCCTACAAAAGCCTTCAAAATAATTAACTTACTTATTTTATAACATAATATATAGAGTTTATTGGGTAATATCAAAAAACAGGGGGTGTTACACACCTAATTTTGAACTAAAAGGCTCAATAAAAACCCATCTCTTAGATGAGGCACTCTCAATACCAATAATTACTTCCAAATTACACATTATTAGTATTTATTTCAAAATCATGAATAAACAAGAATATTATTTTTAATTAAATTGACTATCTACAAAAAAATATAGATTTACTCTCCTTTTAATCCTCTATTTAACCTCATCAATATATTTACATGCATTTTCCGTGCTCCTACCAACACCCATAATCCTATCTCAACCCATAACAACTAAATAATTAATATAAAATATTTATTTTAATTGATTCAATTTTTATGAAAAAGGCATAAAAATAGAATAACCCACTAACATGTATAGTGATACTTAAACTAGGAGTAACAAGAAGTATTCCAATTATAATATGCACCCTGGATGAAGTCACACAAATCCAAAATTTATTTACCAAAAAAAATTCTATATAACTTCATTTTATCTATAAAATGAAATAAATTAGGTCCTCAATATAAAATTTATGAAACATTAGAATACATAGTGTATTTATCAACCAAAAATCCACTCTATCATAGTTGAGAAAATTACCCATCATTCTAGATTATTAGACTATACTATAGAGTAACAATCACTCAAAAAATTTATCACAAGTTTAGGGCTATAAAAAAATGGGGTAATTGTAATGGAATGGATCTGATGAAACATCATACCAATAATGACATTGATAAATTCCTATAAATGGCACCTATCCTTGGAGAATCAAGTAGAGGAAGGGGGTGGGTTGAGAAGACTAAAATATCATCCCTAAATTAACTTTCTTCCTATATCCTTAGAGGATAAAACCTAGAAAAGATGGCTCTACCACACATTTGTTAATCAAATGAGAATTTTATCATCAAAACATATTTCTATGAGCTATAGATAAGTTCCCGAAATTTTTCTCTAGTCGCTGTGTGATCCAATGGTTTAGGAAATGACACAACCCCACAACCTCGATCTATACAATGACCCTTCCATTGTATTCTCTAATCAATGGAATGATTTCATTAATGACACAATACCAGACCCTTTTTTAATAATCCCTTAATCCAACATGCCATCCTCTTTGGAATGGACCCATCCATTTAAGGCATGGTCTCACACACATTTCAAGTCCTCACTGTGTGACCTACGGGTCGCGGTGTTTCCATACATCTCTATAAAAGATAAAACAATCACCATGTATGGATCCCCAAACCCATTACGTAAGATTCACCATTATGGAATGAAGACCTTGGTCATGGAAATGCTTAAATTTATTTTTTTCACTTATATAATAACCAAATATAATCTATAAAAACATGAGAACCACTAGTCACAAAATATCCTATATATATATGAATTTTCCTTACAAAAAATGATCTTATAATAACAACCACATCATGAAATTTTTTATAAATAATGTAACATGAGACCCTCCCAAACATCACACTATATTTTCCACTCTAGACTATAGAATGTACCAAATAAAACATTCATCATGATGGTTCAAAAACTTGTATTAGTATGACAATCCCTCAATAGAAAAATCATATCTCTAAAATGAAGGTTTTGAATTTCATCTAAATTTCACAACCCGTTCTGACACTTGTCATTATAGAGGGTGTCTATATCATTAGAAATGTGTGTTTGGATACCTATATTGAAATTTTTTAACGATATAATATACTACACTTTTAAACCTATTTATTGACTAATAATTTTATGAGATTATATACAGTTAACCTTATATATGTATTTATTTTGTTTTAATATTTCATCATTGAGGATTTAATATATTTCATTAATATTGGAATGATATTTTCTATCAAGGAACCAATTGTGTATACTTATACCTTCACTCATAAAAATATTTATTTATTTTAATAATTTACATTATAAAATTACTGATTAAGTGAGAAATTAATAATTCATGGTGTGGTGTTTAGTTTTCATTTATAGAGTCACTACCTTTGGAGTTATTTCCTTTTGCTATCATCATTGTGGAATCATTTATCATATTTTAAATTCCTCCCATTATGTTCCATTATTATAGGGATTCTTTGTTATTTTACATTATGAGGAAGTTTTTTATTTGTCTTTTAACCTAGTTATTAGGATAATATAGAATAATTCCACCAACACCTATACTTTTATAACCTTCATTATCGTAAATAGGCTTTGGTATTTTAATGTTGATTTTTTTTTGACTTCTATTATCAGTACTGATGAAATAGATATTCTATTTGGGATGTGTCTTTAAATAGTTATATCAATGATTTTTTTTTACATTTTGATATGTATTTAGATATAATAAAAAGTGATGAATTATATTTTTTTTTTGGGAAAATATGTCATCAAATCGTAAAATGTAATAAGATAGAGAGATCGGATATGACATAAATATCCCCCATATAATCTGATTTAGTGACATTAGTTATGTTTAAATCTCAAATATTATTTTATAACTATTATTTGGAAGAGATATAGGTGAGGTTCATGAATCTAAATATTTTGTTCTGATATATAAATTTGGGAAATTTTGGGAATGACACTAAATAATTTTATGGAATATATATGAAATTATACATATTCACATAATGGTTCTTATGACCATAATATTGAGAGAAACTGGATAATAATATCATGTGGTTTATGTCATTAATGTTTAGAAATATATTTCAGATGAACATTGGTGAGTTTATCATGACATGGATGATTCATTGAGGAATGATTTTCATGGTTTTCACCCTAAGATATAGGTTCAATATGAGGGGAAAACCTCTAATTAGGATTTGGAGAGGTGGATAAAGAATCCTGATATCTCCATTGAATTTATTAATAAAATGGAATATCATTGTATAACATTAGGATATAAAATTATAACTACTGTACCAAAATAATATTAAATTACTTATATTAGTGATCTAAATTAGTTTTAGGTGACATTGGAAGTATTATAGATCTAGTTATAGGTTGAGTCATTATGACTATATATAAAGGTTGTAAAATTGTTAGAGTTTCTTACCCTTCACAGGGGTATCCTTAGTATGAGAGGATATAGAGTATAGTTCATGATCCTTATCAATTATTTTATGTATATTCAACCTGATGAAAATTCATATCTGTGAAATTTTGGGAAGTATTGTCTATTTACTAATCACTTCCATGTTAGTTTTTTACATGATTATATCACATTTTATGATGTTTAATAAGGATAAACAGATTGAGAAGAGATTTTGTATAGGTTTATCTAATGATAGAATTTATAGAAGTGTTTTCTATAGAGTATGTATAAAAATGATATATTAGTAATATATGATATTAATGTATCAAATTGAGAGGTTTTGTTCTGAATGTTCCTTCACCTATTACTTATAAGGTGTTAGCTAATAGACATTTACAATGAATTTTGGGAAGGGTTGTTAATAATATGATGGGATCACACATTAGGAATATCATTGTTTAATCTTCCATTTCTTTTAGAAATGAGAAAATAGAAAATTTTATATGTGGCATTATTATCAGTTGTCTCTTAAAATATATAATCAACAACCAACTCCTCATGAATTTGGTCCAAAAATGTGTGATTTCAATGTTTCATGACAACATTAGGATATATCCCAACCATAATCCACACAACAGATCATTTATGATGTGCTATACGTCACTATGAGAAATAAGAAAAGATAATTGGAAACAATTAAATATATTTGATTGGGTTCCCTACATGGGGGGGGTGTTGGAGATACAATTTATATCAAATCTACCTTGATATATTTCATGATTAATAAAAGAAAATCAATATTTTATTACACATGTCATAGTTTGATCATTTGATCTTAAGGTTGAAAGGCTTATTATTTTTTTTAGAAAAAGGGAATTCCCATCTGTGGCCTTTTCAAACCCTCCACACAAGGAAACACCCATCCCCATGAAGAGGTCACTTCGGAGAGAGCCCCAGCCGGGAAGGAGATGTTGACAGCCGAGATGGAAGAGCGTCTCGGTGGGTGACAGCCTGATCGGTGATGGTTCGTCAAAGAAATTTGTCACCACATTGGGTCGCGCCTCATTTTTCCCGCCCAGTTGAGACTGAGCGACTCAGAAATACGGTTGGATCCTGGGGGAGAGGCTTGTCCCAAAAGCGGACTCCCAGGATTCGAACAATGATCCTCCAAAAGAACAATGTTGTTGTACCACTCTTCTTCACCACCACGCCACCACCAAAGTTATAATAAACATGTTTTTGGGTAACGAGGTATTGGGCTTGCCTACCCACCTGCGCGCCGCATGTCCCCAATGTGGCTCAAGGTAGCCAAACCATGGTCTTAGGCTAGTTCCCAACGAGGTAGAGGGGCCCATGATTGGTTTGCAAGAATATAGTGTGTGTTTCCTTATGAGGCCTCGAACTTAGAACCTCGGGGTCACGACGCCACCACCTTTAACCAACTCACTCTTGCCGCAAGAGTGCTTTGCTAGCATAGAGTGCACGTTGAAAGGCTTAGTATTCCCTTAAGGTTGACTATACTAGTTAGTGGTCAGTGATTTTTTTCAATGATTTGATAGGGATGCAAACTGATGTTGGGTCAATTTTAGAAGGCTGGAAAGTTTATATAAATATAGATACATGAATATAATTTCTTCCGTGGAATCATTTTTTTATACGATCTTGTCAATATTTACTAGAGGGGAGTGGATTTCTTTTTCATTGGAATTTTGAGAGTGGTGTTTTTATATAATAAGACCCTTATATGAATTAATGGATCCTCATGTCAATTTTACCACTGTTACAATGAGTGATGTTGGTTTTAGAGAATTTATATTAGAAATAGACCCTAATAGTGGTTAAATGATTTTTAAATAATTTCCATATGTTGTTGATAACTACCCCTTTGATTTGATATTGTGGTTGAGATTGATTTTGAACATGAGTATTGATTGATTTCTATAACATCCTATCAAAAGGAACCTTCATAGTAATAATAGTTTCAATTTCATTGGATGAACTTTTCTAAATTATTTCATTGAAACATGTGTGTCTCCATAGGGTGATCTTATTTTTTTATGAAGAAGGTGGATGGAGGCTTGTGTTTACACATAGTTTATTACCATTTGTATATGGTGAAAATGAAGAACTGTTATCCCCTACTAGAGAAAGACTCTCTTGAGGTTTTAATGTTGTAATCTTAGTTCTTAATAAATTACATGAAATATAGATATCATCAAATGCAGGTGAATAAGGATGATATTATAAAGAGTTAATTTATATATAATTATATGATATTTTAACTAGTTTTTATATTTTTGAAGTAAAAAATAACCTAATTTCATTCATGGGATTGATGAAATAGATGTTACATGTGTTTATAAAATATTTTATGGTCATAATTGTCGATTTTTTCTTATGGTATTCAGGATAAAATAAAAATAATACAAATTATTTCTATTTTTATAGATTAGTTAATGATATCAGCTATATACAGTGATATCCTTGATTTTATTTTACATGTGTGAGGTTTATTTTACTTAAAATATCATGTCTTACCAAGGACTTGTAGCCAATAATTCAAGGATTAAGGTATTTATTCATTGGTAACCCCTATGAATTTTATAACAAAACATATATTTACTAGACTAATTGAGTATTAAAATAGGTTTAAATCATATTTCCCTTAAGTCACTATTATAACAGCCTAATATTTTATGATATATTTATTTTTAAATAAATTTAATTTTTTTCGATGACTTACGATACAAAGAACCATGAATATAAATGGAAAATAATATAGTATACCATTATATACTATAATTAAATTGGAGGTATGAATATAAATAAGCACATTTTAAAAATATGTATAAATTACTTATAAAAATAAAATAAATTTTTAGTAAAATCTATATATGCTTCAAAAAATACTTTTTCCATAAAAGGGGTTTTATTGATTTTCATGAGAAAATTATATAATTAAATTTCCCAATTTTTGAAAATTAATTTTAAAAGATGAAATAAATTTTCAGAACATATTTTCAAAATAATCTTAGAGTGAATTTTCAATATTTTTCTAAAAAGATTATTTTTCTGATGAATAGTAAAAATACTGATTTCTTTTAAAACATTTCATTTCGTTTAAAGGACTTAGAAAAGTTTAATATTTTTAAAATGGTTTTAATTTTAAAATCATTTCAATTATATTTTTATTAATCTAGTTAAGTTCATTGATATAAAATTTATGTTGATTTTTCATATAAATGTTTTTAATACTCTAGAAAAGCAAATTATTTGGAAAACTGATTCTCATCGCATTGGAAAGATTAATTTTAAATTAAATTATTCCAATTATATGAATTGAAGTCTATAAAATAGATTAAATATATATAATAATCATAATTAATATTATGTAATAATATAAACTTAATTTTGTCATAATGAATAGTATAAATAGTAATAAATTTTGTTACCAGGTTTAAGTTTAAAACACGATTAGTGGGGGTTCCACTAAAACGATAAGGGATAAAATGAATTAAAAATATATAAAAATTATTTTTTACGGCCATATTTTGACCATATATTCTATATTATGTTGTTATTATCAATTTTGGATCCATTTGGTTTGAATAATACATTAATATATTTTTATTCTTTCCTAAATTCCATGTTTGTTCCCTCCCCCACTTATAAAAGTAATCCTCTCTACTCTCCTCTACTTACATCAAGATAATTGTGAATATACCACACTATAAAAACAATACCTATATAAAAACCCATAACATAACCTACTTTCCCTGTTTTGATCACAAAACCATCCTAGGGAGGGATTATTTATAAACCTAAAGAGGTTGTCTGAAGAAGAGGTATTGTTCTTAACCACACGTTTTCATTTTATTTATTTTTATACCTCCTCAAAATATTTTTTTAACAATTATTAAATAATAACACCAATTAATTCCATATACTTAAAAGTTATTATGGTAATTTAATAACCTATATCCATCTTCTCTTCCATCAAATGGGAAATAAAACTATCGACTGTGTGTACGACAGACTACCGTCTCATGAACCAATATAATTCATTTTCCAAAACCACCTCTCTTGGATGAATATAATAATGGATTTATTGAAAATATATTTTATATTTAAGAAATAATTATACTTATTTAAATATAACAACACATCTATCATCTAACCTTAAAATCCTTTTGATAATGATAACATCACTCATGCGTACTTGTGGTCTACCATCTCCATGAAGCGATGTGATTTTATTTTTCATTTCAGCCTTTAATGGATGGTAATAAGGGTATATTTATTGAATATACATGATATATATGATATAATAATATTTTTTAATGGTAAATTATTATTTACCTTTGTTTCATTAAATCCATCTAAAAATGGAAATAACATTCATATGTATATTTGACCTACCATCTCCATGAACAATGTGATTCATTTTTCAATCTATAAAATTTATGGATGAATATAAATATATATATAATTAATATATGTTATATTTATATCATGATTAAATTTATGTAGATAATTGAACCAATGTCAATTTACAAGTAAAAAAACTACCAAATAAAACTAAACATTAAAAACAAAGAAGTTATTTCCTGTAATAGTGATTTTAGTAAATAATTATTTATAAACGAGTGATAAAAGGATATAAGAAAGTAATATATTTTATTATATATATGATTATGGTTATTTAAAATATTCATAAATATTTTATATTTATTATACAGGAGGTCTAAACACATACCCAATCTGTCCAACCCGAGGAAAGGGTTTATCATATCAAATTATCGTCATTGGGAAAAATGTTATGTTATGAACCTGTCTTTTTTTATGAGCTGTATTTACATCACCATGATACATTTTTTTATACCATACAAATGATAAATATAAAAATCAAAAAGGAACAAATACATGAATATGAGTATTAGTTTATCCACAAAAGAAATGGAAGAAGAAGGTTGCTAAGACTTGTGGATCACGTAAGCCTCTAGTAGACTTGTGATCATGACACTATCATAGGGTCAGTAAATGGACTTCGTGTATCAGATGACCTATTACCGGTTCCATGAATCCCCTCTTGTAATATCATTCTGCTCTCATGAAAACACCCCAGATAACCAATGTATATGTCGTGGAAACTAGATAGGCTCACATAGTCTACACGACTTGTCCCTAGAAAGCACCTCATGAAACCATATGAAAATACTTTTCAAATAGTGAGGAAATATGTCCAAAAGTGGAGGCCCCTTGAAGAAACAAATATCATACAGCTCATTACTAACGAGTAGAATATTTTTTCTTGGAAATATCCATAAAAATTATCATGACCCCCAAACCATTGAGAAATAAAACAGAGATAAAAAGTGAGGAGGCAAGAGTTGCTCATGGTCATTGAAAGACATGAAAACAAATCCTTGGTAGTCCACAAAGGGAAATGAGACCTCGACGAAATATCCATATCATCTCAAAAAATTCTACCAGCTCATCATCCTTAATGCATGAAAGGCCTCAGGAATGTATAAAAACATTACAATTTCCTTTGGCTCCTTTAAGATAAACATATGGATTTTTCATTGACATGTTCATGCACCCCCATATGACCCATATCAGTCATGAAAGGAATCATTAAAAAAGTGATAAAATGTCCTTGAAATTTATCATAAAAACTCACATTAGCATTAAAATATGAAAAATAAAACAAATGGCATAAAAACGGAGGAGGTGGGATCTCTCGCTGTTTTATAATTCTTGAGACATGCATAGGACTTACACAATGTAGTTCCATGAGACCCCCTGACAAGTCGACCAGATCATGCGAAGAGACTAAAAAATCCATCAACGCCTTGTGAAAAGCCCCAATAATAGATTTTAGCGTCTTGAGAAGACCTTTTGATAGGAACCTTGATCTTGAGAAGTACCTTGAACATGTTAACATGACAATTTGGAAGTCCTTCAACATAGTCGCATGATCATACATGCTGCATTAATTAGAGATAATTTGATAAAGAAAGAATTTATTAAAGAGACTCATGAATAATAAAAATAAGGTGGAACACTCAGAATGACTGACAGAAATGTCTCGCGAAGAAGTGTAGCACCATCCCGCCTTAACCGACTCTAGCATGGATTCACACGAGGTATGCAGTTCAATTTAGTTAAAAATCGGTGTGGAGAGGCCTATAAAATACACACCCCAAACTCAAAGAAAATGTTGGAATCTTGATCTCAGGACATATAATGAATATTCATGGAATAAATCTCAGAGTCTCATGCCAACACTGGTACGTTTTTCATGGAGCAAGTGGATCTCATGACTTATAAGTTTTCTATCAGATAATATACCAGCGAATAGCTGAAAAAATTATGTGCCATGCATAAAATCACTTCACGAGATCCATCAAAGATCACATTGAGGTCTTCTGGAATAGAATTCAAATAATACCGAACATTTATTCTGAATCATGCAATATTCAAAATAATTTTACAGGGAATAAATCTATTTCATTCATGGTATAAGGTCTAGAAGAAAGACTAAGGATGGAGGAATTAAATCAAAACATGTTCGCTGACCCTCATGCGCTTTGCGTGAACTCTTCAAGGTCACATAAAAACATTGGGAAATGTATTCAATATAATTTGAAGCTTCGTCAGCATGCTACATGGGTCGTGTGAAATAATATGTACATGTAAAAGAATTCCATGCAGTCCCCTGGGCATGTCACCTTAGTCTCATGATGTCCTCATGGAATTTTCACCCAAGCCTCACGATGTAATTTATATTCATCAACTCACTCATATAATGGTTCCCAATCTTGTTATCCAAGACTCAAAAATGCATCAAAACATTTAAAAATAGTCCTCTTGTGACCCTTTGGATGTGTTAGTTGAGACTCACAATGCTCCCCAAACATATCAATCTAGAATCGTGATGCCCTGTCGAGGTCTCATCCAATACATGCGACTCCCTTTGTACATGTTAGCTAGGATATGAAATTTCTTCTAGGGAAAACCATATAGATCTTGTGATGTCCCCTGTAAAAGTCAATTGGGTCATTCGACACCCTCTAGAAAAGTAAAACAGGTTACAACGGAATCCTAGGACTTGGTCACCTTTTTCATCCTCAGTGTGTAAGCCCCAACATAAGGAAAACTAGGATGACTCTGATTCATTCCATAGTTTGGATATGAAGGCCACCTATCCTTGAGTTTTGAGAACTATATTGGTTATCCAAGGTGATACTAGCATAAAAGTCTCATCTGTACAATTAATGACATTGATCACATGACATCCCTTGTTTCTCAAAATGATGTTGGATCATGTAGGCTTATGTAATTGCATTGGTCATTTAATATGTATCACAAGCCCCCATGGTTATAAGGGAAACAACAATGTGTAATCCCCAATAAAGTAAACTATTATTACTCTTGTTCCTACGATTACTAGGATGCACAAGATTCCTTCATATGGCCCGATCTCAAATAAACACCCACTTTTATGTAAGTCTCATGTCAGTACCATTTCAACCATCAGGACTTAATCATTCCCATGGGATGATCACTCTATCTCATACACCAGTAGATAATGAAATAAACCATACTATGATGACTTTTATTCTTGAAATAACTAGGATATGTAGTATGCCTTGTTTATGGCCCATTCTCTATAATAATTTCAATCAGGGTAGTAACGACACATAAACCCAACACCATGAGAAACGAAAAAGATCATTTTCCTCCCTTGATTCTCACATGGATCATAGATCACATGGGCTTATGTAATTACAATAATCATGTCATATGTATCATTATTCTCTTAAATGATACGGGAAACCTCATAATGTAAGCCCCGAACAAATGAACTACAAAAACACTAATTCCCATCATAATCAAGATACATATGATATCCCTCCAAGACCCGATCTTGAACATATAGTGTCCCATAATATCCATATATGTCCTTTTCACATGATGTTGAACTATATGGGCTCAATGAACTATGTGGGGTTTTATTACTTCCATAATCGGGATACATATGATGCCTCATAATGGCTCAATCTCCTCCTCGTAATATTAAATGCCTCCTTGTGTGGTAGCACATTATGAAGATCTTGGTTATAAATATTCAACAAATAAGAAAATAAGTATTTACTGGAAGATGATGGAGAAACATGTATTCATACAGATGGATTCACTAAAGAGGCCCTATTATTCTGTACATAAAAGATAATCAACTGAAATCATTTTTTTGGTGTAACCGGTCCCATACCAAGATTAAGAAGAGATTCATGGACAAATATTAAATCAATAAGAGTTCCTCAAATTAGGAAATAATTCCTCCTAATAGGGTGTGATTTACCCAACCTACCATCCTCTCGACCAAAGTGATTCCCCATGATTTTCTGGGCCTGAAAATCAAGATGACCACTGACCTTGGGAATGTAGGTATATTCCTAGATATGGATGGGGGACGCATTGGGTGTTTTTTGGAAAAAGTGATAATCATAGCCCATAAAGTGAAAACCATTACACACCCTCAGGAATCCCAACAAAATAAAAATGGTGAACCTAACATGAATCTCTCTAACAACAAAATGCTCGGTTAATATCCCTTGGGCCATCTTGTTTTTACACCATATATAAACAAAACTGAAAAGTTTGATGTGTATATCTATGGACACTTTGTTTTGAAAACCCTATAAAAACAAAGAAGTATTTCTAACATGATTTTGTTGAATGTGGGTGCCCTAGAACCAAATTGTTTTGTAATTTGATTATTGCTACATGTATTCAATTTTTTATAATACATGTGTTTATCTTGACATAATAGTGTATATACATTTACATAAACATTGTTTTTGGAAATTTCCTTAGATTACATGTTGCATAAAAGGGTTATAGTGGATCCCCGGATATAATGAGAACCCTGAGACGCCATGAAAGTAATCTTAAAGTAATGTACTATGGTCCAGTAACATCATTCTTAAAGGACATAGATGATGTGTGACCATCAGGTGCTAAGGGATCATAAGTATCGAGACTTCTTATCATGAAGTTCACACATTATGATCTCTAGTAGTTGAGATCATGAGGACATACCCACATAATAGGAACACCACATGTTTAAGGTTTCATTGGTCATTTCTATCTACAAACATTTGTAATGGTCTTTAGACATGAGATCATTGTCAATGGATGTCATTTAATTATGTACATTTGATGTAAGGCGAAAAACATGGTTACAAAGTTGTTGTGAGGTTGTTTGAATTGTGTCCCTCATTAATGGCATGACATTGATTGAATGATCGAGAAAGGATTTGTCACTTCTAAGTTAAGGAAGAGATATCTTGGGCCTGGTTGATTAGGACGGTTGCACCTTCATTAAATACATGTGCATGGTAGTGGCAGGTAAGACCGCCTGGACAACTCAATAAACAGAATATTTCAAAATAAATAATGGTGACACTAGTATGCATTCTGCTTTATTGAGATATCAATGACAAAGAGATTATATTACATGGACCATGTTCTAAGGAAGTAAGTCATTGCTTTGATTTTTCCTTATCTCTATAGGGGCCACTATGGGTTTCTAGACCATGCTCTTGGTTGGTGGATATTATTAATTTCTATTGAGTTAAGTGCCTAGAGGGTCACATACAATAGCACCTTGAGAATCTTCCCTAATCTGGGAATATGAATATAGAACATGGTGGGTCCTGCCAAAGGGTCCGAGCACTATCCAAGTTCTATGGATCACCAAATAATAAATAAATTCATTAATTATTCAAGTTAAGAATAATTTGTTGAATATATTTATAACATGTATTTTCAAGTGATATAGTAAATACAAGTATTAATATTGTTCTAGTAGATTTTAATATCCTAGGTTAGTTTATTATTATCAGGAGGTATGAGTCGTGTTAAAGACTCAAATTTATCACGTAATGTATTTATATATTACAAGTAAGTGATAAATTATAAATATTATTTATGGAATAATTTTATTTGTCATAAATAATTATTTATTACACTTATATAGAAGATGTATATTGCAGGAGGGATGGGAATCCATACCGTGTGTTTTAAACACTCCATATATAAGTGAGAGAGAGGATCACCAATGGGAACTATTCATGTTTCAAGATTGAGAGATTATCTATCCTTCTGGAATCTAGATAGAGAGAGAGAGAGTCTCTCAAGAGAAGGAAGATCTTCAATTTCATCCAGCTTGGATTGACGCTTCTTCCTTTACAGTGATCATCACTGCACTGAAGTGAGCGTTGAAGATCCGTGCTAGCACCCAGATCATGACGAATGGCACACGATCAGATTCGTGAGAAGTGTGTGGACGATCTAGAGGGATTCGACGTTATAGTCTTCGAGCAATGATCTCTAGAGTCCTGCCACATACTTGTACACGTCAATTCCGAACAAGGTACATGTTCAGTTTAATTTTCGTGCTCTGTTTAATCCTTGTGATATCCTCAGACCAAACTGGGAAAAGATAACCAGAGTTGATAGGGTAATGTCACTCCGGTGATGCAGAAAATTATAAATTCCCGGCCCACCAGCTTCATTTGAATCATCCCGGTACCCAATAGTGGTATCAGATGGAATCAGATGTTTTTTTAGTCAACAAAATTATGATGCCTTTAATTTAATTGTGTGGTGTTAAAACTGTTCATTCAGATCCAACCGCATGTCGTTTCCATTTAAAATTATCATGTTGCAAACATTTAAAATTTTTAATCGGTTCGACGCCTTAGTTTTCACTCATTTGATGTTTATCTCAAATTGAGAATTTACATAAAATATAATATTTTATTATTATAAAATATAATATAATATTTTATTATAAAATATTTTCTTTTAAAAATTTTATTATATAATATTTTCCACAATGGTTTGTGGAAAATATTATTTATAATAAAAAAAAGAAAGGGGATGGAGACCAAGACCCAAAAATGGGGTTTTCTTTCTTTTTTTAAAAAAAAAAATTGGGAAGTGAAAGACCCCAAAATTGGGTCTTCTTACCTTTATTTTTTTTATAAAAAAATTAGGAAGACCCCAAAGGTGTCTCCTCCATCATGTGGAACAGAAGGGGTTGCAGCACCCCCTTGGAAACCCTAGCGGCTAGGTGGGTCGTGCCACCCCCTTCCCACCGGACCCCTCTGGCTGGACCTCCACCTTTACGCCTCCTCACCCCGAGCCATGCCGGACAGCCGCCTCTCGTTGGTACCCTTCGTGACTCCTCGCCCCGGCCCCGCCGGGCTGCTTGGGCACACCGCTGCACCGGACTGGCTAGTCGCGCTAGGATTCCACCCCGAGCCCCACCGGACATCCTCCTCCCCGAGCCCAGCCATAGTAGCTGCGCAGCCTCGGACCGCCACCACTGACCGGTGCCAGAACCCCTGGTCGTGCCGCGCCAACCGTTGCTATACATCCCGCTCACGCTTGCTGAGAACTGCATTGGCCATGCTGGTCCAATCCGTGCCAGACCAGGCTGCCGCCTCGCCGGCTCACTGGAGCAACGGACTGCCAGCCATGCAGCTGGACGGTTTGCTTCCCAGTCTCTTCCCCCTCCCTTCAGACCTCACCATATGTTTCTACCATCGCGGGAGTCGCTAGACTAAGCGATCACTCCACGGTCACACCACAGTAATGTCGTAATTGGCCCTGCTCTAGGACGACACACCGTGGCGGTTTGAAGTCCTGCCAGACTCCGCAGCTAGAGGTAACCCTGCATTAAATTTATTTTAGTTTTTGAAATTAAATTATTTTGAGTGAATTTGGGGTTTAAATTATTTTAATTTGAAATATTAATTATTTAAGTTTAGAATTAAATTAATGGTTTAATTTAATTTTTGGAGTTAAAATTAAATTTATCAAATGGAAATGAAAAAATAAATTATTTGAATTTAATAAAATTCATTTAATTTATTAGAACACCCTCGCATTATTTAAATTTATTGCAATTTAACTTTCATGTGCATATTTTACCCCGACTATTCTTGAGAAATTGACCGAACTGTGTATGTATGGTATTTATTTATTTATTTAATTATTTATTAAATGTGTGTGATGATTGTAATAACTTATTAGATAAACGATGGTCTGTGAATCATCCCTTTTAATTCAAATATGTATAAGGGAATGAGATTCTATTGAACGAGATTTTTTTTATACCCCTAGACTGACTTTCCTGTCTGTGATTACTTTTGTAAATAAATGATGATCTGAGATGAAGAACCCACCAAGACTAGGCAGTAAACCAGACAGGAGCCAAGTGCTTTGCTCTGGGTAAGCTATGATGTGAGTCAAGCCAGGACTCAGGTATGGATGCCCCTTAGTCAAGATTGATCTATTATGGATCGATATTTATAGAATTCTCAAGACCAATCACATTGCATGATTTATTTTATCCATAGTTTATTATTTTATGTTTCTACATGATTATTGCGTGATCACATAGAATTTTAAAAAAGATAAAATGGATAAATATGTGATGAATTTTATTCTATTTCATGTTCAGTTGTGAGCGAGAAAACTGAGTTTTAACATAATTAATAGAAAATGATTATATTCGTCAATAAATATAAAAATCCCTAAAAGATATATTAAGTCGAAAGCCTTCCATTTCTTTCATCTAAACAAAACTGGTTGTTTGGGTGCTCATCAGCCTTAGATGAGAGTGCCTCTTACTACTGGGGAATTTTCATGAAAGAAATGGGTCGACATAACTTATGTGAGTAATCAAGGATTAGCCTTAGTTGACTTTCTATCACTTTAGAGGGAAGATGTTGAGGGAATCATGTTCTGATTCCAAAAGCTGAGACTATACTCAACAACATAAAAAACCACAAGAACAATTGGTTGTCAAGTCAAGTGCCTACCTTGAAACCCTCCAAGTAGTGGCGTACCCCTAGCTTGTTAACTACGAGGGAGGTTTCGAGGATCCATTCCACTAGAATACTCAAGCGAAAGAGTATTCCGAATCTAATAGTGAGGGCTATTAAGGTTCTCTAAAACAGTGGGAGACATTAAAATAATATAATAATATATTAATCATAAATTTCAAAAGGTAATCAAGACAATGTAATAACTGCTAAATGTTTATCTGATGTAGATTCAAAATGGAAATCACGAACACCACAAGTACTTTATCACTACGATTGATCTTGGATAAAGAAAATATCCTGACCAGCAATAACTTCTAGGAGTGGTACATGTGATTGTGCATAATACTGCACCATGAAATGAAGTTATAAGTGATGGAATCCCCAATTCATGCTGAGCCTCCTCAGGGAGCAAGTAAGTCGGAAAAAGATAAATTGAGAAATCATGTAGATGATGCACATGATGTACAATGCATCATGTTGTCATCCATGTCCATCCAATTGCAGAAAATGCATGAGGCTGAGGACGCCTACAAGATGCTTTCATTTATCCAAGAACATTATGAGTAGAGGGCCAATAATGAAAGGCATGAGATCTCAAGTTTTCTCTATAAGTGCAGGCAAGGAGAAGGGCACCAATCCATTCGTCACGTACTCAAGATGATTGGGTATATTGAGAGGCTTGAAACCCATGGGTTCAAACTGAATGAAGAACTAGCAGTGGATCTCATTCTTGCTTCTTTACCGTCATGATTTTTGACTTTTATTTTCAATTATAATATGAATTATATGAAAAAGTTTCTCTTGGACCTTTTTGATTTAGTTTTCCAAGATGATAAGGATATGAAAAATACCAATTCATATGACCTTATGGTGAAAAAGATAAACAGGGTCAAGGAAAAGGGGTATAAGGCCAAATCAAGGCAAAATTCACCAATGCATTATCTTGCAAAGCATCCAATGATTTAGAGGAAAAGTAACGAGCAGGAATCTCTCTGCTTTGGATGTGGAATTAAAGTCTACTGGAAGAATAATTGCAGAGCTATGAAGAAGAAGAAAGCTGATATTTTTACTTCATGTATTTTTTCATTGAATGCAATCAATCATTATCTACAAGTTGGGTATTGGATATCGTATGTGGCTCACATATTTGTATTCATATATAGGAACCAAGTAGGATCAAGAAGATTGAAAAAGTTAAAGGGGATCTCTGAGCTGCAAATGGGTCAAGTCTGGAAGCATTGGCAGTGGAATACTATCACTTAACCTTGCCAACTGGTTTGGTTCTAGTCATAAAAAATTGCTCTTATTTACCTTCTATTACCAAAAACAATATCTCTGTGTCGAGTCTAGACACTATGGGTTTTTATTTCATATTTGGAAATAAATGTTGTCTCTTTTATAGGGATATAATATGTTATGGTATGGAACATATTTAAAATGGTTTATATATGCTGGAACTAGAGAACTCAGTAGTGGAAATAAATGACAAAAATATCCAACATGACTCAAATAACACCCACATATGGCACTTCAGGTTTGGTCATGTAAACGAGAAGTGATTACAGAGATTACATCAAGAAGGGTATCTAGACTCGGTACAAGTAGAACCCTTAGATGTATGTCAAGATTGTTTACAAGGAAAGATGACAAAAGCACCATTATCATGAAAGGGAAAAAGAGCCAATGCAGTACTGGAATTAATAAATACTGATGTATGTGGTCTATTTAAATTAGAGGCAAGATGTCGTTTTCTATACTTCATTTTTTACTGACAACTATATAGGTATGGCTATATCTACTTAATGCGGTATAAGTCAGATTTCTTTCTGTTTTTTATGGAATACCAAAATGAAGTAGAAATCCAACTTGGTAAGAAGAAAAAAGAACTTCGCTTAGACCACGGTAGAGAATATGTTAACCAAAAATTCATTTATCACATGAAGGAGTGCGGGATAGTGTCCAAACACACTCCTCCTTATACACTACAATGGAATGGTGTTACTAAAATGAGTAATATGAACTTGCTTGACATGGGAATATCAATGATGAGTCATGAAACCATGTCATCATCCTTTTGGGGATACACCTTTTAGACAACAACATATAACATTAACTGAGTACCAAATAAAGCTACAGATGGGAATCCACATCAGTTATGTTATGGGAAGACACCCAACCAAACAGACATGCGTGTATGGGGGTGCGAGGAATTTGTCAAGACTCTACCAAGTGAAAAATTAGCATCCAGAAGCATTGAGTTCATCTTTATAGGTTATCCTAAGGAAACTAGAGGATACTACATATATAACCCTTTAGAATGAAAAGTAATTATGGCAAGATATGCCACATTTCTAGAAAGGGAACACATTTCTATTATAAATAGTTGGAGAAAGACTGACTTCAATGATGTTAATGCTCCAGATGCACAAGATTTGGTAGATGAACATCTCCACAAGAACAAGTGGAATAAGAAGTTGTTCCTGAGACATAGATACATTGTAGGTCTATGCGATAGGTTAGAGAACCAGAGCATTATGGTTTTCTTTTCACCGAGTCAGGTGACACATTAGTCCTTGAGGAAGATGAACCTATAACCTACAATGAAGCCGTAGAAGGAAAATAAGATGCTAAATGGAATGAAGCCATAAATTTTGAGATGGAGTCCATGTACCAAAATCATGTTTAGATTTTGGTATACCCTCTAACTGATATAAAACCCATTAGATGATAATGGGTATTCAAGAAGAAGGTGAACATGGATGGTGAGGTTAATACCTTTAAAGCAACACTGGTTTCAAAGGGTTTTTGGAAACATTAAGGCATTGACTATGATGAAACCTTATCACTAGTATCAATGACTAAATCCATCATAATATTGATTGCAATAGAAGCATTTCATGATTATGAAATTTGACAAATGGATGTCAAAACTTCTTTTCTAAATGGGATGTTGGTTGAAGACATCTATATGACTCAACCCGAAGGGTTTGTCATGTCAAATAATTCAAATAATGTATGCAGGATACAGAGATGCATTTATGGATTGAAGCAGACATCATGATCATAGAATGTTCGTTTTGATGAGACCATAAGTGATTTTGGTTTTATTAAAAATGAAATTGATCCTCATGTCAATAAAAAGGTTGATGGTAATTCCATCATTTTCCTAGTATTATATGTTGATTATGTAGTAATTATGGAAATGAGGATAAAGTATTACAGTCAGTTAAGACTTGGTGAAATGAATACTTCTCTATGAAAGACTTAGGTGAACTAGCCTACATTTTAGGGATAAAGATCTATCGAGATAGATCTCAAAGGCTACATAGGCTATGTCAATGTACATATATTGATAAGGTACTGAAAAGGTACGATATGGGACAATCCAAGAGAGGATTGTTATCTATGTCAGATGGTGTAAATCCCTCCAAGAAAATGTGTCCACAAACACAGTAGGTGGTTGACAGAATGATTAGAGTCCCTTATGCTTTAGTAGTGGGATCTATCTTGTATGCCATGCTATTTACTAGGTTTGATGTGACTTTGATTTAATCATGGTGGGTAGATATCAATCCAATCCAGGAGAGATGCATTGGAAAACTATTAAAAGTATCATAAAGTACTTGAGGTGTACTAAGGATATGTTCCTGGTGTATGGTGGAGATGAGGAACTAGTTGTGAGGGGATACACTATTGATAGTTTCTAGACAGATCATGATGATATGAAATCATAGTTAGGATACATCTTTTCCTAAATGGTGGCGTAGTGAGATGGAGAAGCTCGAAGCAAGTTGTGGTTGCTGATTCTACATCAGTGTCTGAATATATTGCAGCATCCGATGCCGAAAAGGAAGAAGTATGGATACGAAGTAGTATCTCAGACATTGGTGTTGTACCTAGCAGTGCAGACCATGTGCCAGTATTTTGTGATAATACTACTGTAGTGGTTCTTGCCAAGGAAACCAGGTCTCACCTATGAAAAAATCATATTCTTCGGAAGTTTCATCTCTTGAGGGATTTTACACAATGAGGATAAGTGACAGTTAGTAGATTATCCACAGAGGACAATGTGGAAGGCCACCAGACTAAATCCATTTCTCACTAGAAGCATGATTCACATGTTAGAGCTAGCGGATTGAAACTTGTTAGCAATTGGCTCTAGTGCAAGTAGGAGTATTGATAATGGGTACCCTAGACCCAACTTGTTTTGTACTTTGATTACTGCTACATGTATTCAGTTTGTTATAATACATTAATTTATCTTGTCATAAAAGTGTAGATACTTCTAAATCCACTTTATTAATAGAAATTTCTTTAGATTACATATCGCATCAAAGGGATATAATAGATCCCAAGCTATAATGGGAACCCTAATATTCCATGACATTAATATTAATGTAACGTCCTATGGTCTAGTTACATCATTCTGAAAGGACACAGATGATGCGTGACCATCAGTTGATTGGGGATCATAAGCTTTGAGACATCTTCTCATGCAGTTCTCACTTGATGATCTATAGTATTTGAGATCACGAGGATAGACCCGCATAATAGGAACACAACATGTGTTGTGAAAAAATCCCTCAAGGCATCATTGAAGCATTTTTGAGGTGATTGTGTTTGTTGACAGAGTGGACATCTGAGTGGTGATTGTTGACAAAGAAAAACAACGACATACAAATTTGTTGAAAAAGAGGATTTCATGATGGAATGTCGAGTTCAAGAGTTGAGGTCAACGATCCATGTTTGCTTCAAGAACGTCGACAAAAGGAATGGATGATCTGGAGGCGGTACAAAAGAACAGACACAAGGTGGCGTCGTTTTCCAGTGTTTGCCAAATATTTGGGCCTGAAAATCGACAAATGAAGAAAAGTGTTTGTGGAAAAGGGAAATGCGCGCCAAGGACTTGGAGTATAGGAAACATGCACGCCATATGATTTTCAAGATCAGAAGATCAAAATATGGCTAAGGAAGTAGGTTCGGGAAAGTTTGGGATTTGGTCGCGCAAGTGTCTAAAAGGACAGAAGACTTGCGCGATGAGACTGGATCGCACAGGTGACTTGTGCGCCATCGCGTTGGGTGGTCAATTTGCCTATAAATACTGGACCACACCTCTTCATTCTTTACCGGAGTTCAACACTTTGAGAAATGAGAGCTCCTATCGTGCAGGTGTGGTGGTCGCGCAAGTGGTGTGTGTGGTCGCGCAGGTGGGACTTGCACGCCAGGGTGATAGTTGTGCGCTAGTGTTTGAAGTTGCTCGCCAGTGTGGAGTTGTGCGCCAATATTGAATTGGGCGTAAAAGGAAGTGAGTCGTGTAGGTTTGGAGTTGAGGAAGCATAAGTCGCACAAGTTTATGAGGAGGACTTGCACGCCTGTTGTGACTTGTGCGCCGATACTAGCGCGCCGAGGTTGACTTGTGTGCTAAGTAAGGATTATTTCCAGTAGTGATTTTTGGGCTGCGTGGAAGCTGGAAGATTTCCCGATACCTTCGGTGCAAAGAGAGATTCATATATGGGTGAAAATTAGGCTTCAACAGAGCATCTACTTACAAAAGAAGATGAATTCCATAATGCAAATGAAGAGACCTGCAGGTCTATAAACTGTGAGTGGATTACTTCCAAGAGCAGTGAGCAAAGGAAGAGAAAGTAGGTGATCCTCTCCACCGGCAGTGAGCCAGAGAGAGAGAAACAGGGAGTGACCCTTGGGGAAGCAGTGAGCTAACCCTAAACATTATAAAAGCAGTGAGCCTGGGCATAGAAGTGATCTAGCCTGAACATTGCAATCCGCATCTAGTGAAGTTTAGTGGAATTGGTACGATCGGAAACTTGTCGGTGTATGCTCCTTGGATTTAGCCCTTTGCGTTGAACCAAGTAAAATTGTTGTGTCCTGTGTATGCTTTACTTTCTGTTTACTTTGTGCAATAGGAATGAGAGAGAATAGTGTTTTCTTAACAGCGAAACAAGATCAGAACAGGCATTAATTTTAAATTAGTCATACCCTGATTCACCCCCCCCCCCTCTCAGGGTATTCAGTCTTGTGGACCTAACGACATATTTAAGGTGTCATTGGTCATTCCTATCTACGGACATGTGTAATGGTCTTTAGACTTGTGATCATTGTAAATGGATGTCATTTAATTACGTAGATTTGATGCAAGGTGAAAACCATGGTGACAAAGTATTGGTGAGGTAGTTTGTATCGGCTACGTCATTAATGGCATGTCATTGATTGAATTATCAAGAAAGGATTTGTCACTTTGGAGTTAAGGAAGAGATATCTCAAGCCTGGTTGATTAGGATGGTTGCACCTTCATTAAATCCATGGCCATGGTAGTGGAAAGTATGACCGTCTGGACAAATCAACAAAAAAAATAATGAAAAATAAAGAATGATGACACTAGTATAAATTTTTCATTATTGAGATTTCGATGTCGAAGAGATTATATTACACGGGCTATGTTCTTATGAAGACAGTCAATTCTTTGACTTTTCCTAATCTCTATAGGGGTCTTGATTGGTTTCTAGACCCCGTTCTAGGACTATGGATATTATTCAATGCTATCGAGGTAAGCGCCTAGACGGACACCCACAATAGTGCCTTATGAATATGACCTATTCTGGAAATAGGAATATAGAACTTGGTGTGCCCCGCCAAAGGGTCCGAGCACTATATATGTTCTATAGATCACCAAATAATAAATAAATTCATTAATTTTTCGTGTTTATAATAATTCGTTGAATTTATATATAACATGTATTTATAAGTTATATATTAAATACAAGTACTAATATTATTTGAATAGATTTTAATATCCTAGGTTCGTTTAATATTAGTAGGAGGTTTGAGTCGAGTTAATGACTCTAATTTATCACGTAATATATCTATATATTACAAGTAAGTGATAAATTATAAAAATTATTTATGGAATAATTTTATTTTTCAAAAATAATTATTTATAACACTTATATAGTAGATTTCTATTACACGGGGTCCAGGAATCCATACCGTGTGTTTTAGACACTCCCTATATAAGTGAGATTGAGGCTCTCCCATGGGAACTATTCATGTGTCATGATTGAGAGATTTTATCTCCTCATAGAATAGAGAGAGAGAGTCTATAAAGTGAATGAAGATCTTCAAGTTCATCCATCTTGGATTGAATCTTCTTTCATTGTGGTGATCGTTGCTGTGCTGATGTGAGCGTCGAGGATCCGTGATTGCACCCGGATCTTGACGAACGACTCACAAGAAAATTCATTAGGTGTGTTTGGACGATATAGAGGGCTTCAACATTGGATTCTTCGATCAAAGATCACCGAAATCCTACAACAGACATGCACACATCAATTCCGAACAAGGTACATGTTCAGTTTAATTTTTGTTCCCTATATAAACCTTGCGAGATCCTCAGACCAAACCGGGACAAGATAACCAGAGTTGACATGGTTACGTCACTCCGGTGGTGAAGAAAATTTTATATTCCAAGACCACTGGCTTCCAATGTGCCCTCACGGAACCCAACAAATTTTACAGATGATCCTCTACAAACACATTTTTCATAAGTCCATCCTCATTTTGATAAGTTCAATTGAAAAAAATGTCTTAATCAATAATATGAGGACACTTTTTTTAAACATGGATATCTAACATAGTATATTATGCCTAAGATATTTCTCTAATTAATAACCTTTTTCCTTTTTTCCTGCATGTCTGTAGATATTGAAAAACATCATGATTCAGGACTATGCTTTCATCTTCTAGCATTCAGTCCAATAAATAATCTGTGACATTAACTTCCGTGAGCCACAATAAAATCATAGATACTCAAAAACTCCAATGAGAGGTGGTGAACATGTTGGTATAGGAGTACCAACAACATGGTAAGATCCTGACCATGGATTCTACCCACGAAGTTCTCTATGCAAGATGATTGGGGAGTCCACATCACCCACAGAAGGATGCTGCTAAGGCAATAACACTTGTTTCTACAACCAACCACTTCAAGAGATTAAACCTGAATCATAACAACTTCCGACTTATATATATCTGATGATGGTGGATTAGGAAGCCAAATACGGCTCCCTTTTAGTTCAGTTGCCGTTGAGGAGGGAACCTGTCAATCTTCATTACCAACACCATCCCATCAGTACCCACTATTCATGTAAAGTGGGTTCCATCTAATAGAAAACCACATCTAATACCCATGCAGGAGAAACAAGGAAGGATCGTCGGAGGAGGAATACATTGGATATCCAGGATAGGGCTCATATCCTTACTCATGTCGATGAATCCTAATGAAATACTTCCCCAGGAACAAACAAGTAGGAT
Organism: Viscum album; assembly: GCA_963277665.1. NCBI lineage: Eukaryota > Viridiplantae > Streptophyta > Magnoliopsida > Santalales > Viscaceae > Viscum > Viscum album. Next base: position 1,506,198,502 of record OY728162.1, on the reverse strand, counting down.
CATATCCCAGCTCGCTCTGAACAATTATATTGACATATTCCTACAACAATCATGTAGGAGGCACAAATTCCTACTCCTGTTATTGAAGCCCATCAGAATATTATGATGGAACATGGAGGATAATAGTGGGTGCATATCTCCAATTCAATTAAAGATATATTCAAGTTTATATTGGAGATGGAGAATGTGTAGGCTCATATACCTTCACACACTTTTCTAAAATTCCAATATAGTTTTGCAATAGATCAAAGCTCCACTAATATATTTTTGAAATATCTATAGATAAAGGAAAATGCACATACTACTATACCTACATCCAGGAATATTCCACACTATGATCATCACAAATAGTTAGTTTCATCGAAGAAAGTTTAAATTCTGTTTCATATAATGGAGGATTATTAGCATAATATGCTAAAGGATGAGTCATTAGACTTGTATTATACTCCCATTCCAACCGAGGATCACCACATGCCTTGGGGATGGCCCCCTTCTCTCCTGCCTCTCACCCTTTCTCCCTCTTCTTGGGGTAGGGTTTTCTCCTGAAACCCGTCATCGTGTATCATTGGCATGCATGAGTCCTCCATCTCTTTCTCTCTTTCGCCTCTTTCTTTCCTCTCCCTGCTTCGTCGCACTACTCCTTAGTGGGATCTTCTCTGTGTTCTTCTTCTGCTATTGTTTTTATGTGTTCTCTCTTCCATTATATTCTGATGGTGCTGGTTGGTTGGATAGCTTATTCCTTTCACATCCCCTCTTTCTATCTTACCTTACCTATCAGACCTCTATGAAAGGTCTATGTAAAGGCATTTCAGGTGGTTTTGGTCGGCGATAGTGGTAGCGTTTGGTGTCATTACTCTCCTATTCCATTTTTTTCCAACCCATCGTGCTCGAACCCATCTTGGATGTGCTCGATGAGGGTTTTAGAACCACTTGAGATGGTGTTGGAGTGGGGCTGGTGGTAGTCTCAGTGATTTCTCTTTTTCGAATATGGTTTTCTCAACGTTCTAGTTCGATTTTGGTCCTATATGATGACTACTTCGACGCTACTCGTGTTGGAAACGATGAAGGAATTATGAGTTTTGTAAATGATGTTTGTCTCATTTGGTGTTTTTTCCAAAAGAGGTTCTAGTTTCAGATTCCTATTCATTTTGATGTTAATGCTTCCTCTTTAATGGTGTTTTTTCTCTTTCTCTCCAATGTGGCTGGCTTCCAGTGGCGGCATTAGAAAAGAAGATGGTTTGTTTCAGTTTGTTGGATTTATTCCTAAAATCAACGGTGAAGGTTTTTAGATTACTCTTTGGATGTTGATCAGTTTTATTGGTCACCAGGTGATGATTACCATGATGATAATATCTATGAATATTTTGATGGTCTTTGTGATGGTTTGTTCTGGCTTGACATATTTTTTTGTGATTGTTCTGGATTCTCTTTGCCGGGGGTTGTGGCCGCCGACGTGCTGATGATGGGGACGAGATGAGATGATAGGTGATGGGGTCGATGGCAGGGCAGATGATGTGGAATCAACATTTATGACAGATGGGGCTTGAATCTCGTGGCACGAGGATTGGCAGTGCAGGGAGAGAATCATTTCACCTTCAATTTTTGAATCTTTTATTTGGGTGTTGTTCTCTTACTTTTGACTTTGATTTGGCACTGTCTATTTGTGAATTTTTTAATTGATGATGTTGTTTTGGATATCTAGAATGTTTGGTTCCCACTAATCCTCAAAGTGTATTTGTTTAGAATATTTTTAAAAAATGGATTTCAGGAGAGTGGCACATGCCTCAGGATTGGGACACATGACTATAAAAAAAATCGGAAGAAATAACCCAAAGGCTAAGGATTAGACTCATATCCTCATTTTGGCAGGGGATCACCATGTGAGAGGGGCACAAGACTCAGGACATGATCATTTTTCTATTGAATAAGTCCATCGACATATTCCAAAGGCCCAGGATCAGTCATATATTCTCATTATTCCTGGGGCTGACCATTTGAGAATGGAACAAGCCTTGGGAAAGGTTCATATTCGTGTCAATGAACCTTCTTGGAATATTCCAATTGATCAAAGAATCTAGGTGTATATTCCTACCTCTACCGATGAATAACTATGCCAACATCATTCCTAGGCAATACATGAGGAGGCTTAGATCACTTCTCCCATTCCAAAGGTTTGTTGGAATATTCCATTGGAGAATGAATATTCATATCAATATCATATTCATTTTCCAACCAAGGCTCACCATGTGAGAGAGTCACATGACTTAGGGAATACTCATACTCTTTCTAGGAAATACTGGCATCATATCCCAAAGGCTCAGGATCGGGCTCATACTCTTGTCTTGAATGATCCTCACCATGTGATAATGAGATAATCCCCAGTATAGGCTCATATTCATGTCTATAATGAGGAAAATCATTAGTATATTATAGCGGCTTCTCAAAATTGGGATCATACACCTTCAACAACAGATAGTTATATACAAGTTTCGATAACCATCATATAGCATGATCATATCCATATGAAATTTCAAAAGGAAGGTCTACATATTCTAATCAAAATATAGAACACGGACTATATTCCAAATCTACACAATGAGAGAATGCTTTAGGTTGTTTGAGATGCATTTGAAAAACCATAGGGTTCCTTAGACTCTTTTATCGAAGCAGAAGTAGAAGACAATCATTACTATGATAATCCTCCTAATAGTAGCATGGAGATGGATCGACGAGAGACTACTCATGATATCCAACATAGAAAACCTCCCAATAAAGATATCTCTCATAGGAAAGGAAATTCTCCCCTGTCCCATATTTCTTCATGTAGGGAGTTGTTCAGAACACTGACACCTTCATACAGAGAGGTGATCAAAACATTAGGGTCAAATGTATATAGTTCCCCATCAACTTCTAGAAACACTCCACTCTCATTAGTAGCGACCATCAAAGATATATTTTATAGTATGACTAGATGTAGGCATGTATGTTTGATGAGAAGGAGTCTGAAAATGATATATGGAGAGAGTTAGCTGGAAACAACCTTACCATCATGTTTTGGACCCTTTATACTATTTACTAATAGCTCCCGGATGAGCTAGAAAAGGAGTCCATGCCTTATCTATTCTAGAATATGTGGGCTACTCATCATCTAATGTGTTGACATCTCCCTTATCCGTGATATGATTTCCACCTTAATGCATTCAATATAATATATTTTTAGCTAGACCTGGATGATATCTTCATGGAATGAGATCCAAAATCAGAAAAGAAAAATGCAGAACTGCAACATGATTTTCACCATTCGATCGTGCCACTTCAGCAACTGATCTTTTAAGCCACGTCATGAATTCATATTCAAGTATGGGGATAGTATGGATTATTAAATTTTTCCACAGCACTGGAACAAAAAAACCCAAAAGATTCAGAATCTTGTAATGTTATAGAATCTGACAAAATCAGGGTAATGGGTAACACTCGGGCCAGCTGGTGACTATAATAGAATATACCCACTTCAACAATGACAAAACATAAAAAATGGAGGGATAGGATAGCTAATATGACATAAAAATGGGGACCTATAAGTAATAATAAATCATTTAGGACATGGAGACCAAAGTCACAATCATCTTAAAAAAATCCCATAAAGAATGGTTCTTACTGTTGCATGCCATCACACCCAACTCACACGTGAGCATGGTTGCACCACATAAAAAATTCCATAGTAGTAGCTTCCATAGAATCCATTTAAAAGTGGACCTAGTCCCTAGTCCATTATAATATCTACCCCCACCTCCACCCCTCAGATCTCCAATTCATAAGAGGATTTAAGACATATCCTTAGTAGTAGAAAGTGATACCTATACTATTGGGCTAAGGGAATTTATATCTCAATCACCATATCCAGGTTAATCATCCCCTAAGGGGGTCCTGGAAGAATCAATGAATAATCAAGATCATATACACCTCACTAGGATATGGGCATTTATATCTTCATATCCAAATAGGGAATTATCAAATACTTGACTAGAGTCATTCAAACCTTAACAACAGTACCAATACAATCCAATTTTATCCCTGTATGACACCCAACCCATAGGGATATTGGAATTTTCATCATCATCATCACCATCACCTCATAGAATATCATTCTTCTCCAACTTGGGAGTAAAATGGTTAGTGTCCCACCTATCCCTTACACCAAAAAGACAACCCTCTACTGGATGATGCCCATTTGAAAATCATCACTAGAAACTAAATAAATGTCACTGATTATTGGCCAAGAGGGGAGGAGCATATGAAAAAGAAAATCATAACCTTCAAGGGTCATAATAAAAGAAGGACCAACATGAAAAATGTTTCAAATAACAACCATAGTGAGATTAGTTCAGATTCACCCTGTTGCGTTGAAAGTAAATCCATAACCACTATTTAATGATATTCCTTTTTGTACGTCTTCATTGTCAACATGGAAAACATTGACCAAGATGAAAATGTATAGGACCATAATATAGAAAATTTACCCCAAGAGGAGGGTTATTTGGATGAACCAAATGAGGATGCATGCAACTAGAACCTAAGAAGGCTTCAAAATATGATACCTCCTAATATTGAGTTTCCACATCCATGATGGAACATTTCCTATTAAAAAGGTATGGCTAAATCCTGATCACCACATAGAATAACTGAAGTTCCATCCCCTAAGGAATAGTTTTCACAATATCAGAGTGAGTTACAAGATCTCCAAAAACTCAACAAGGAGCTACTTAAGTGGAATATTCATACTGGGTATCATCTTCAGCTAGAGAAAAATATTCTACCTCACATGGACAATCCTCCAATGAGATTAGCATTTGGGTATTTGATTATCTCTAGATCCAAGAAACTAGTATATATAAATAAGAATGTCAGATGTGATTATGAATTCCCTCTATTATAGAGATATCCTCTCCCTGACCAGAGTAATCACTCAACCTTAGGATGAATTGAGAATTTTCTGGAGGTAAAATATGGGCCACTGCATAGACCCCAACCACTCTTAATGAAGGGTAGGAGGCTCCAACAGTAGTTCCCCTATAGTTTTTTAAATTCATAGAGTCCCTGACTACTCGAATGGAAGCCATGTAATGGTGATGCACACCCATGAATCATATGAGAAAGCCATGTCCCAATTGGTTGGATGACACTCCTCCGCTTCCCAACTTCGTAAATCCAACCTTCTCCACTTTTGAAGGTACATTTGTCCTTGTACAACATCTTACATATTTCATGATCTTATGTTGGCCGATGATGGGACCTCAAGACCAATAGTATTAAAGAAGATGAGGTGTTTCATGTAGATTATGATAGGTACATCCTTTTTTTGGAACAACAGTCTTCCAGAAAAATCCATTACAGGATGGGAAGACCTTCATCATTAGTTTCTTTATCAATTTATCTCTACACTAAGGAAGATGACGATTTTCAACCTCAAAAATTGTAAACAATGCAAGAACTATATAGTGCTTGATTTTATAGAAAGGTGGAATGGTCAAACCTATTCTCTAAAAATCCCTTTATAGCAAGAGAAACTACTGAGCTCTATGCTGAAAATATCAGGGATGAGTTGAAGACACCTCTAATACTCATGAAGTATCTCAATGGGTTCTATGATTTTACTAAAATGATACAATATGTTGAGGAGGATATTTTGAGAAACTGATAAAATACTTAACTCATTCTCACATCATAGGGGAAAGGTATGGGTATATAAAAATCTATGGTTGTCACTCTCATGCCAGTATTAGTGCACATCCACGCACCAAGGTAGGATCCAAACTTCCCAACCCCTCTTATGGAGTGGAAAAAACCACAGAATCACCCTTGACTAGACGCACAAGGAAATCAAGGTCTACCAAGATTTTAGGAACATATGAAAAACATTTACTCCTTCCAAAATGAAAAATTACCCAGTTATTTCTTAGCAGCCATGAATAATAACTTATGCACACTACCACAACCTAGGAGGCATAATGAGGAAAAAATCACTGACAGTCCTGACTATTCCCCTTTCTATAGAAGTTAGGGTAATAATATCCAAAATTGCTTCATCATCAAAGGAGTCCTTCAAGGAATGGTCAATTTCTGATTGGTGGTGTTAGAAAAATCTCTAGATAATGCGTCATGCATATTTTTTGGCCTTCTAGAAGAATCAAAATATGGATGGTAGAATGTTCCAGCCATGCATGTTCAAAAGTTTGACAACTGGACGACTTGAAAAATGGTAGATCGAGATAATGCAACTCTGAGAACACAACTGTATAGACCATTAATATCTCAACCAAAAAGAAGGATACATCAGATATACCTCCCAATATATGGAGTGATCACTATAATTAGGAAGAAACATAAGAGTAAGAATCATATTTTCTTCTAACAAAATCTCTCACCCATGAATATTTCTTCCCTCCAATATCCACAGCCCGTGCACCTACCCACCAAATAAAATACTTATATAATGATGAGTTCTTATTTTTCTCTACCAATGTGATACACGTGGATGTCCCCTTATTCAATGTATAATGTTCTCCTGAATATTAATTCCTTGT